>CAWUFW010004517.1:1187500-1523984 GCA_963921515.1 Calotriton arnoldi
GACACTCTGCTCCACTCCACTATGATCAAAAACAACGGCTCCTGTGGACTAATGGCAACTTAATCCTGATATAGAAATGCACAATGGCAATGTAATGGGTTAAATGTGATGCTGCTTGCAGATTCATTCCGTTTTCGGCGGGAACAGAGCCCTTAAATACCATCAGCTAACTACAGGCCCATTGTCATTGAACCCAGCAGACAGACGGAAGCTGTTCTGCTTTGAGGCGGTCCAGGTGCAGGCATAAAAAGATTAATGATCGAGTAAGGTAAGAGGCGCTGTGGTAGAATTGGCGAGTTATTGACGCACATAGCGTCATTTACTAAGAGCAGACATACCTAGCATCCTTCTAATATTGTGCTTTTACTTGGTTCAGAAGCCCAAACTGAAGGCAAGCAACCTTAATTATTAGCGGAACAGAGCATCAGCTCCTCATGCCTAATTGAACCATCGTGTTTAATCACACGTACAAAGAGCCTGCACCACCAGCGCGCAGATACTCCCATTTGGGTAAGTCTGCATTATCATTATTGGGCATCCAAAGCCTATATATGTTGTGACAGTACTTATGAGCAGCGGTCCATTATATATGCTCCCCCATTTTCTCCATAGAGCACACGCCAGGACCGCACACTCACTGTGCCTTCTAAAACCCTACATGTGGATTCTTCCCATTGTGCTATTCAGATTTTTGCCAGCCTACCTACCTCTACCCTCACATGGGGTAAGTTCATCACCTTCATGTACCTACTCAGTGTAGTGGTGTTAGCACCATAACCCTTATTTATAGGTCTGACAATAACACGCCTTATTTTTTCACATGGTCAGCGCCCGGCTGGGTCCCATGTGAGTATTAATTTCTTCACTACACTTACGGTGCTACACCTTCTACACAAGGCTGCGCAGACTATCCTTCAGGTACTACACTAACTGTTCTCTCCATTTACAAGCGCAGCTGCTTCATCACAGCCACATACTGACGTTATCCCTCCCTCTTTTTGTAGGTGTCCCTACACCCCTAGGTCCTGAAGAGACCCTACATTGCACACAGGGTCGAAACGCCGTCGACTGTTTACAAAAGCGAACCATTTAAAACCAGCACTTATCATTGTATAAATCGCGGTTTATATACTGTATATCTCCTAATGGTCGTCTTTATGATATATAGGAAACCTTGTACATATGTCACAATTATGTCACCACTGTGTTAGGTTCCATTTTTCACTGGGACACCATTCACTATTGTTAGAGTATTATTTAAATACCATGTGTGTAGTTTGTATCAAAAACTGTATAAATAATTGTTCATGAAATACAAATTTAAGGTGTGTTCGACTGCTTCTCCTTTTGACATCACATTTAACCCATTACATTGCGCATTTCTATATCAAGATTAAGTTGCCATTAGTCCACAGGAGCCATTGTTTTTGATAATAATTTAAGTACCCTGGTTCCATGTGAGTAGGGTTCCCTTGTTTTTGGTTCTCGACATTTAGAGCGGTGGCTGCACCGCAAGGGAAATATCTCTTAACAGGATTTCCCAAATACCCTATGTATTCATAGGGTCTATCTGTAGCTCCCAGGGTTATGATGTCAAAGAGAAGCTCCGCTATACACCGATGAGAACATAGCAAAAATAATTAGTGGACCGTCCCTTTTCTCTAACCAACCTAGCAGTACTGTGAGCCCACGACAGCTTTTACTTGAGAAATTGGAGAAAGCAAAGAAAAAACATGTCAGAACTGAGCTTTATGCTCGGATGCTGACAGAATACTTGAAGGCAGGAATTATCCCACATGGGTTACAGGTCAGAAACGTCCCAGGAATTTTCCGAGAGGATCCGAAATTTAAAGGTGGTTTCAGCCATATTTCCACAACCTGTTCACGCCACTGGATGGTGTTAGGTGTGGAAACGGCAATAGAACATGCAAAAGCGGAACTCAAAGAAATTGAAGAATTAGAGAAAGAACTACTTGGGGGTGACGGAGTAGCTGAGGCTAAGATACTTTTGGACAAACTTAACAAAACGATAGATGATTTCAACTCCTTTGAATTGAAGAAAAAGGCGGATAAGGTAACAAAAGATATAAAGAATTTCTCAAAAGAAAAGGCCTATCCCTACCTGAGGGAAGACTATTACAGTACAATAGGCACACAAAACAGACAAAACACATGGGGCAGATTTAGGAGGAATCAGCCAATCACCTTCTCAAAGTCATAAGGTGGCTCAGACGACTGACGCTCAACCAGGACCAAGTCGCCCCGACAATCACCCAGGTCAGCCTTTTTTTAGATGGGCCGGGAAGAGAAAAGCCAAAACATGGTATCAATACTCGGGAGAACGGCAAACACGGAACAAACATTATCAATGAGGTCCCCAGCCATACTAGTTCACGAGGGCATCATAACAGATACCATCCCTATCTTCAACTTGTCACAGCATGTGTTATCCTCATCAGAAATTTCTTTACTAAGCAAGGGACTATCTCTTGTGATTACAGAGCGTACCAACTTTTTCAATCTCAAGACAGAACTATACCAGTTCTTCCGTAAGATACGTCTCAAACTGTTCTTTATGGACAGGGATGACACAACACCACACTCTGTCACAGGACTCAGACCACCTTCCACTTTTTACCCCACTAATGCCATGATGCCACCAGAACTCATAACGTTTGAAAAACTAGTACTTGCAGGAGTGGACAACTTGAAAAACAATAGTCGTTTCATACCATACAATATCAGCCTGGAAGAACGTAAAGCCCTGGAGGGGCTGAAAAATGATAAGTCTATCATACTCAAACCAGCAGATAAAGGGGGTGGTATTGTTGTCCAAAACCGTCAAGACTACGACACGGAGATCAGAAAACAAATGGGTGAAGTCAAACACTACAAGAAATTAGACACAAACCCATTAGCTGACATCAGAAAAGAGATTTTGAGAATAACCCTGGAGGGAAAGGATCAAGGCTTTATTAGCAAGAAAGAATTTGACTTTCTTAATGCAGAAAACCCAAGAACTCCGTTCCTATACACCATCCCTAAGATTCATAAAAGCACCACAAATCCACCTGGACGCCCGATACTATCGGGTTGTGGTTCCATCTTAGAACCGATTGGCAAATATATAGATTTCTTCATTAAGGAGTTTGTCCCCTTACAGGAAACATATGTGAGAGACTCCATGTACATGATCAACCTAGTGGAGGACAAGCCATACAACATTGAGACGGATTGGTTAGCCACCCTCGACATTTCCTCTCTCTACACCAATATACCACAAAATGAAAGTATTCAGGTGATTGAAAATCTACTAGATACCAGACCTAGACCTACCCTAGTACCAACTACATTTATAATCTCCCTTCTACAAATCGCCCTGACATCTAACTATTTGGTGTCAGAAGGGAGCTACTATCAGCAATGTTCTGGGACTAGCATGGGAGCGATTTTTGTGCTGAATCTGGCGAATATTTACATGGACCATGTAGAACAAAAATTTGCCCTCAATGCCACGAATATGTACCGCTCCAACATTAAATGTTGGAAGCGTTACATAGATGAAATTTTTCTCATTTGGTCAGGAAGTGAGTCTGAATTCAATGACTTTGTTACATATTTGAACATTATACAAAAACATCTCACGTTCACCTCAACTATACATAAATCTAGCATAGCCTTTCTGGATTTAAATATACAACATGAAAATGGGGTTTTATACACCTCTCTTCACAGAAAACCAACAGAAGGGAACACACTACTTTCCTACAAAAGTTACCACCCACGTGCACTAAGAGATGGTCTACCCTTCGGGCAAATTCTGCGCTTGCGCAGAAATTGTACGAAAAAGGAAGACTACATGAAAGAGGCAGAAACTTTAAAAGCCAAATTAGTGGCGAGAGGCTACCCCAACAGACTAGTCAGGAAGTCACTTAAACAAGCCTGGTTTTGTCCTAGGGAAGAACTGTTAGTCACCAAAGAAAAGACCACAATTGACAGACTTATTTGCGTGATTACGTTCGGTGTTCATACCAACCAAGTCCGTAAGTTAATAACAAAGGACTGGCATATCATAAAGAACATAGATTCGACAATCAAAGTGCCCATGTTTGCTTTTAAGCGTGGCAAGAATGTGAAAGACCACCTAATCCGGTCATCCACGGAAAGCCCTTTGCAAACAACCAGATCATTGTTGTCCACTTGGGGCCTACCAGAGATAAAGGGGCATTACAAATGGGGCAACTGTGTATCTTGCGCTTTTACTTTCAACACCAAAACATTTGAACATGCAAATGTTAAACACACACTAGAATTTTTTGCAAACTGCAACACAAGGAATGTCGTGTACTGCTTAACATGTCCTTGTAACTTGCCCTACATTGGACAAACTCAGCAACCCATAAAAGCCAGAATAGGGCAACACCGTAGCCGCATCAGGCACTCTGTAGTCCACGCCCCCTTGGTAAGCCATTTTACCGAAAAAAAACACACGGCAGATGACATAAGATGGCAAGTCATAGACAAAGCCTCTATTCCAGAAAGAGGAGGAGACCTCACACAGATTCTACAACGACTAGAATGTCGGTGGATAGAAAGAACTAACTCGATAGCCCATAGGTTAAACTCCGCAGAAGAGTGGCGTGGATTTGTCACCACACTAAGCAACTGATAAAAAATTGGTACATGTTCACCCATTCAGCAATTTTCCATAAACATTGAATCTTCACGAATAGCACTGTATGTATCAACCCTAATTTTTGACTCGGCAATCACCGGCTAGCATAATGACCATTCTTTGTGACGTATTTAGTAATGGGTGCTATTGACAAAGGTATTATGGCAGACAAAAGTAAATAAGGTAATACAGGAATTCTGACCCATGCAATGTACTGCTGACGTGCCAGAGAAATCGATAATTGAATTTGATAAATGTGACCACATGTACGCTAATCATAAATGTGAATGTACATTGTTGTATGACCCTACTTGCGTCAGTATATAGACTGGTACTAGTACATTATGTCAGCCAAACAGATACTATGTATCGGCATATTCTTGCACCAAAATGAAAGTTACACGCACAGGTCAGAAATAATGTAATAAAATGCGTCACCCTTCCCAGACTTTTGCACGAATGTATATTATTTCAATTAATTTCATAATGTGTCCATCTAGATATGTGAACACACCAGGGTTAATATTGTGAGTCTGCATCCATTACTGACACAACGACACGCGCGCACACAGCGTCAATGTATTCAACAGCTCTCGGGAGATTCAGATGAAAAGATAACAATCTCCTCTACAGTGCGACCTGTGTACCAATTTATGCACGCCTGAAAAGACACACTTTAATCATTTAGTCCGAACCATTTTTACTTTCTTCTTACCAGCTACACCACTATTGGTCTTTTGTTCATGTCCATTATAGATGGCAGAGCACCTGATTACATCCAGAGATGTAACTCCCTAGTCAGGTCTGCTTGCAGGTTCATTCCGTTTTCGGCGGGAACAGAGCCCTTAAATACCATCAGCTAACTACAGGCCCATTGTCATTGAACCCAGCAGACAGACGGAAGCTGTTCTGCTTTGAGGCGGTCCAGGTGCAGGCATAAAAAGATTAATGATCGAGTAAGGTAAGAGGCGCTGTGGTAGAATTGGCGAGTTATTGACGCACATAGCGTCATTTACTAAGAGCAGACATACCTAGCATCCTTCTAATATTGTGCTTTTACTTGGTTCAGAAGCCCAAACTGAAGGCAAGCAACCTTAATTATTAGCGGAACAGAGCATCAGCTCCTCATGCCTAATTGAACCATCGTGTTTAATCACACGTACAAAGAGCCTGCACCACCAGCGCGCAGATACTCCCATTTGGGTAAGTCTGCATTATCATTATTGGGCATCCAAAGCCTATATATGTTGTGACAGTACTTATGAGCAACGGTCCATTATATATGCTCCCCCATTTTCTCCATAGAGCACACGCCAGGACCGCACACTCACTGTGCCTTCTAAAACCCTACATGTGGATTCTTCCCGTTGTGCTATTCAGATTTTTGCCAGCCTACCTCTACCCTCACATGGGGTAAGTACATCACCTTCATGTACCTACTCAGTGTAGTGTTGTTGGCACCATAATCCTTATTTATAGGTCTGACAATAACACGCCTTATTTTTTCACATGGTCAGCGCCCGGCTGGGTCCCATGTGAGTATTAATTTCTTCACTACACTTACGGTGCTACACCTTCTACACAAGGCTGCGCAGACTATCCTTCAGGTACTACACTAACTGTTCTCTCCATTTACAAGCGCAGCTGCTTCATCACAGCCACATACTGACGTTATCCCTCCCTCTTTTTGTAGGTGTCCCTACACCCCTAGGTCCTGAAGAGACCCTACATTGCACACAGGGTCGAAACGCCGTCGACTGTTTACAAAAGCGAATCATTTAAAACCAGCACTTATCATTGTATAAAGCACGGTTTATATACTGTATATCTCCTAATGGTCGTCTTTATGATATATAGGAAACCTTGTACATATGTCACAATTATGTCACCACTGTGTTAGGTTCCATTTTTCACTGGGACACCATTCACTATTGTTAGAGTATTATTTAAATACCATGTGTGTAGTTTGTATCAAAAACTGTATAAATAATTGTTCATGAAATACAAATTTAAGGTGTGTTCGACTGCTTCTTCTTTTGACATCACATTTAACCCATTACATTGCCATTGTGCATTTCTATATCAAGATTAAGTTGCCATTAGTCCACAGGAGCCATTGTTTTTGATAATAATTTAAGTACCCTGGTTCCATGTGAGTAGGGTTCCCTTGTTTTTGGTTCTCCACTCCACTATGCAGCACTCAACTCTACGCCACTTCACCCTACCTCACTCTATGCCCCTCCACTCTACTCCACCAAACGCCACTCCACTCTTTGACACTCTACACCACTCCACTCTACGACACTTTACTCATCTCTACTCCACTCCACTCTATGACACTATATGCCACTCCACTCTAGGCCACTTCACTCCACTCTCTGACTCTACTCCACTCTACGCCACTCCACTCTATGACTCTACTGTACTCCAATCTATGGCACTCCACGACACTCTATGCTGCGTCACTCTACTCCACTCAACAACACTCTACAACACTTTATTCCACTCTATGCCCCTCCATTCTACTCCACTCCACTCTACTCTACGACACTCTACTCTATGCAACTCTACTCCCCTCTTCGCCACTCCCCTCTATGCTACTAACTCATAGCAATGCTGAACTGCAGCCATGCTGGTGTACAACATGGCTAAAACACATTGACAAATCCAATAGCTCTTTCATTGGCAAAACCTATTGGCTTTGCCAAAGCTTGTTCTTAGTACCACCTTGTCTTCCCACGAGGACTGGCCCTTTTACTTCTGTTACACGGTATGTCTTTTTTAGTCTGTAAGCACTATTTTCTTTAATGAGTTTCTCCTACTGCAGGCACGACATGCTTTCCTGTAACATTCAGCACACCATGCGCACTTTCACAGCAGCCCGGGACAATGGCGGACGCTTCTTTGAAGTGAAATTGGTCTTGCATTTACAAGAGTTTGAGCTATTGGCATTATAAATGACAATGCCCTTTATTTATGTGTGAATTATCAAAACAGATAAATAAAAGGCATTGTCATTTACAATGCAAATAGCTTAAACGCTTGCAAATGCGAAACCTATTGCATTGCAAATGCTTGTTTTTATACAAACCGCTAGAGCCCTGGGAGACAGCTGGGGACATGAGACTTACTTGGCCCATAGAAGCTGTACCTTCCCACAACCCGTTTTTAAATAACACATTTCATGGGGAAACACTATTAATTCACATTTAGACGGTGGTTAACTTCGCAATTCAGCATCAATGGCAAACTTCCTAACACTAACATTCTGCATTTCTACCTTCTTGCTGATGCCGTTTTAAATGGGATGGTGGGGGGGGGGGTGTGACCATTAAATACAATTTTAATAGAACAGCAGGGCGGGTGCTTCCTAGAATGCAGGTGTGTTTAGAACGACTTGTAGTAACCGTTTTTAGTTTCAAAGCACATCAGAATAAAATACGAATCTTATTGATGCAAAGAACAGGTATTAGTGGCTTTGAATTAGTAAAACAAATAAGTAAAAAAAAAAAACGATCAATAGAAAAAAACAGCATTGGCAGAGTGTTAGCCCATCAGCCTGTGTGATCATAGGAAATGCTTCCAGTGCAAGAAAGCCAATAGCTAAATTGAAATGACACTTTGCCCCATATTGTCTGCTATGGTGGGTGGAAACGAAATATGAATGACAGTTTATTAGACCAATGGTAAGTGGGCTGACCCATTGTAAGAAATTGGATTGTTATGGGTTTGGGGCGACTACCCGCCTCAAGGAATAAACACAACCCATGTCGGAGTGAACCCTTAAAGTCACTAAATAAACCGGGGGTTGGGGGGGGCCCTCAGGGTGGAGGTTCTGCCATAGATAATGTTAGGTAAATGTAAGCGTATAAATGTGCCTTTATATATATTTTTATATATATATCTCTATTCTGCTGGCGTTCGCCAGTAGGTAATTATAGTTAGGACCATGTTTCCATAGGAAAAGCGTTTTTCGACTTGCCTATATCTTTGGTGCCGGTTGATGAATCTTCACAACATTTTCCACAAAAAGTGTGCCATAAATTCTAGTTGTGCATGAAAGTTTTGGGGCAATCCGTCAAGTGGGGGCTGAGGGAATAAACGGGGGGGGGGGTGTCAAAAAAGTGTGTTTCCCATAGGGATTTTGAACATTACTACAGCCCGCACTGCTAGACGGAACTATACCAAATTTGGCAGAAAGCTAGCTTTTGGTCCAGAAGGAGTGCTTTTTGTTATTTGGTGTAAATCCGTTTAGTAGTTTTAGAGTTATTAAAAGAAATCCAAATTTGTATATATAGTGACACGGATCCTCCGAGGATTCGACAATCCGCATGCTGATATCTGATTGGCTGCAAGCACTTCAACCAGGAAGTGCTGGCAGCCATCTTGGGACTCTGCTTCAGTCGAGTCCCAGAACAGAACGTTAGAAAAAAAGAAAAGGGGGCAGGGTAGGAATACCTTGACCCCCTAGCTGTGGTCTTGGGGTCCCCCTATGACGTCGCCAGGGCAAAAAAAAGATTTGCCACGAAATTGCGTCAGAATCGCGAATCCGCAGCAAAAATGTAAAAACCAAAAAAAATCCAAGTGTTGTCTTCTGCGCTTGTTTAAAAAAAAAAAAAAAAAAAAAGCCCCATGTAAAAAGGGGGGGTTGGGGGGGCCACCACCTCCCTGGGGCTAAATAAAAAGTAAAGGGGGGGCGTGGAGACCCTTCCCCGAAGGGCCCCACCTGCTTCCCGGGGGCAAATAACTTTAAACACTGGGAGGGTGGCTGCACGGCCCCCCTCCTGAGCCATATACGACCCCAGGGATCTCCACCTCCCCAGGGCCGGCCTGTGCAGTCTGAAGAGTGGCCATGCGGCCCCCCTCCTGGAGCCAAGGCCGGCTTCCTTTGTCCCAGGGTGCCCACGCCTGGAACATAGCAGCTTGCTTTCGCTTGGCGGGAGCTGACCGCTCTCGCCAAGCGAGAGTAGCTCCCGCCAAGCGAGAGTAAACACTAACCGCTTGCAAGTGGGCATGGAAGCCGATAACCGGATTGCTCCAGCACACAGGAAGCTGCGTGCTAGAGCAATGCCAGGGACCGCAGGGGGCATTGAGGGTCCCCCTGCTCTCCCTAACACTGCTCACTGGGTGGGATCCAGAGTACCCAGGTACAGGAGACTGGGGGATGAGGTTAAAAAGGCCCAGGAGAGGGGAGCGGTTGGCTTCCCTCCCATTTCCAACAATTGCCCCCCATTGAATTTTTGTTGGGGGATGGGTTCCCCTTGCCTGAAATCGGCCCAGGGAGGGAGGCCGTGTGGCTCCCCTCTCCTTTTGAGGGCAGAAAAGTGAGCTGAAAAGGCTAAACGAAGGGCAGAAAAACAAGTAGAAAAGGCAAAACAGAGAAACGAGCAGACGAGGTAAAAAAAATCTGAGATACTGGGATACACGATTGTATGCAGAATTTACCCTCTTTCATGTATCACTTTGAAAGATGGCCGTCCTTCAATTGCACTTGGTACTAATCATCACTACCCCAAGTCCTATTCTTAATCACTACTCCAAGTGCAACCTTTTATTGTGCTGGAAAGGCTCAAAGAATGTAATTGGCAACAAGACAGTGGATGGTTGATAGCCCTACTGGCTGTGGAAATGTACACATTATCAAATGTAGGTGTTCTCCAAATAAGTTTTTATTCTTGTATTTGACCCTACAAAGCTCTTCACCACCTTTGGCAAGGTTCGCGCTACTATAGAAATACCAAATACATTCCAGAATTTGGAATAGCGACAGGTTAGATGGGTGAATGAGAAGGGGGTAATACCAAAGGTGCTGGACAACCAACTTCTATATGGGCAGCAGGATCTGATTAGGTCAAACTCTTAAAACGGGGGAAATGTACAGGTTAGTGGATAATGTCGATCTAACCCAATTTCGCAAATCTTGTAAACAAGATAAACATTAAAAGTCGTAATCCTGATAGCCCAGGTGAAGAATTTTGCCTTCGGAGATTTTCCTCCCATCCCATCCCTAAACCCTCAATAGTTAATGTGCAAGTGCATTTTCTATTAATATCTGCAAAATGGGATGTGTCTCATTAGTTGACAATTATAATCACTTAACGAAAGAAAGGTGAACTATACCTAATGTACAGCAAACAGGGAAATGTAAGCCTGTATGCACAGTGGAAATGACGTCCACAGCCCGAGGGTAATGAGGTTGAGCTTTTTTGACAAACCCTGGTACATCCTGTACCAGCTATTGTTAGTGCCTACAGCTGCATGCATACAGTTCTGTGATGAAAGGATATGGCAGGAAAGATAAATTGCTTATCTGTAATCCTAGTTCTCGTCCAAGAGAATCCCCATCAAAATCATAAGCATTGTCTAGTCCCGCCCACGTGCGAGAACCCCAGAGCACTTCTTAAATATTACGTTATAGTTAGGAAATACAATTTTAAAAAACCTTTGAAATTTACTGGAAAAATACAGAAGTTACAGGGATGTTATGGTTAGGTATAGATTTCACATGCACAAAACCATAGAAATTCAGCAGTTATAGTTACTTGCGCTACCTATAACTTACGCTCCCCTAATGCACTGCTTATGACCTCATATAACATCCTTTATGACATTGTCAGTGACATCACTGATCACAACATCCAGTTAGTGTGTTTTGTGAAACTTTTCCACACTGAATACGACATACTGATTTACTGCATAATTAAATTAATATTTTTGCGTAGTACTAATGAGTTTTAGTATTCTTGACATGTAGTATATTAAGTATAATTCTGCTTAAAAGTGGGTGTAGTATTTATCAGTGGACTAGTCTGTACACTGACGTGTCCCCTGGTGATCTATGTGTATGGTAGACACGTTGCAACTGTAGGAGAGTAGGATCTGCTTCTTATAGTTACCCCCACTTTTTGCTTATGTTTCACTGTTTTTCGACTTAGCCAGACTGAGGCCATGCTAATCAGGACCCCAGTCTCTCTGCTTTCTACTCTAAATTTATTGTATGTACTTTAGGTACACTCCAGATTGGATTCTGGGGTACCCTTGTGAGTCCCTAGTATATGGTATACTATGTACCTAGGGCATAGGTACCCCAGAGGCCTACCAGGGGCTGCAGCATGTATTGTGCCACCCCTGGGAAGCCTTTTAAAATGACACAACAGGTCTGCTACAGCAGCCTGTGTAAGGTGGTATATGCACCCCTTACTGAGATATAGGTTCCCTATATCTCTCCATATCACTTCACATGTAAACCTATCAGTCACCCCTATGGCAGGCCTTAACAATCCTGAAGGCAGGGTGCTGGGTTTCATGTGAGAGGGTGCCCATGCATGAGCAGCGCCCCTATCCAGCTTTCGGAATCTTTTTTCCGGGGTTGTTTGTGATGCAGCCAGACCATATACTCTTAAGTGCATTATAACCCCGCGGTAAATGCTAACTTGAGAATGGCTGCATGGAAAACTGTCGTGTTTGGTGTCAAACACCTTGGAATCGTACCTCCATCCCAGTACTGTGGTGGGAGGTATGATTCCTCCCTTCTAGAGGAAGCAACATGGCACCATCTGTACACCCGGTACCAGCTTAACAGAACCCTGGCATCACAAAATGGATGCTGCAGCCACAGACACGAGTCTGCCCTCCTGCTGTTGGACGAAACTCCGGCAGGGGAGGCCTGGACAATAGGTTTCCTGTCACAGGGAGGTGTGACCACCTCCCAGACAGGCTGTAGTGTATTGGGGCTGGGTGGGTGCACTCTGAGTGCTTTGAAGTCTGCACTGGGGGCACATTTGGTGTCCCTGTGCATAGTCCAGCTCAAACCGGTAGCAGGGGCTCACAGCCCCTGCTCTGGCGCAAAACTGGACAAATGAAATGGGTGTAGCCACCCCTCTTTCCTGACCCTCCCATAGGTGGGTCCCCAGAGTTTGTCCCACCCCTTCCTTGGGTATAAAGTAGGAAACCCTGACTACAGGACTTTAGATTACACCTGGACTAAACTCTGATACCAGAAGCCAAGTACTTCGACGATCTACACTACGCTGGATGACTGAAGAATCTCCCTTGGAGTAAAGGAGTTACTCCCCTGCAAGGCAGGCACCTTTAACGCAACTGACCGGTTGGCATCTCCGAGCTCCAACGGACTCCGAAGAATATTGCCACACAGAAGGTGGGTTTTCCGAGGTCTCTGAGGTCTATCTGTGCCCACAGCAAGTCTGAGGCCCGTATCCCTCGTGGAGACCGTGCAACCCGAACCCCTGGACACCGCGACCATTTGCAGTAGCATCAGCTTTCCGGCGACCCCTGAGGCTGAGCTTTGGGTTACTTGTAGCCCTGACCCCGAGCAGTGATTGCACCCAAGATTGCAGGCCTACACTCAACGAGTGTTCCGTGGGCCGCCATTTTGTGATTCCTCTCGAGGTCCCTTCGCGATCCCTGGTCCGTTGACCTGTGGGTCCCCAAGAAGGCAACTCTAACTGTTATTGGGCTTCCCTGGTTGCTCCAGACGTGCCCTGACTCTCCATCGCTTGGGGAGTCCCCAGGACCTTGCTGGTCCGCACAGAAGCATCTTTTCTCTTCCTGCGTGGGTTGCTGTTGCCAAGGCTTGTTGTGGTCAATCCGATCACCGACACCCCAGCACTCGACATCCTTCGTGGGACAGCTCGAATCCGGCTCCTGGTCGTCGTCGACGTCTCCGGGACCCCGTGGCTGCAGAGTCAAGCTTCACATCTTCGCACCTGAAGCACCCGACATCGGTGGGCATTCGATTGCTCCGCTCCTGGTCACTGGCTAGTGACCCAGACTCAGTCCCCTCTGCTTTCAGGTTCTTCACATCTTCGATCCAGGCTTGGATCACACCGGACACTTTTCTCCTTCATGGCAGCAGCACTTTGCAGCAGTTCGCCATTGAAAACGACGACGATTCCCGACACCCTTTGACACCTATGCACCCGGCTTCCCTGGGTGAGGTAACTCGAGTACTCCGGTGCTCCCGTGGGTGTTGGCCCTAGAACCCCTTTAGTCTAAAGGGGTTTGCTCAAAGTCCTCTCCTAAGTGTTCTTTATCTTTAAAATTCCAACCGCGACTTTCCGCATTGAATCCTACGGCGCTCGCGGCTGTGTTCTCACACTGCACACGTCCCCCGTGGGTCTCCTGTGTCACTACCTTGGGTGGTTCCTTGGGGTCCCAGCGATTCTACGTGCCCTAGGCACTGTGTCAAGTCAAGTCGTGGTTCTTATACCACTTTCTTAGTATATAGTTTGGTGTCCCCCTGGAGCCCACTGTGTATTGTGCTATTTACTGTTGTTTTAATACTGTGATATTGTGTATCTTGAACTCTAATCTCATAAAGAGATTAGTAGTTAGTGTTTAGAAATAAATACATATATTTTATATATATTCCTTGTGTGGTTCTCCTTTCATTTAGTTATTCAAGAGGTTATAATCTGGTAAACCAAGCTGCTTTACACTCCTTCAAGACTTAGCCTGAAGGCTGCTCTCCATAGCTACCACTAGGATAGCTTTCAATAAAGGTTGTCTTTAAACCTATCATCAATAAGGGTCGTTTGGACTGGTGCAAGGTGCCCACTATAACTAGTGGACAGCATATGCCAGGCCAACTTCTCACATTGGTGTGCAGCGGTTGGATTCAAGCTTGCTATTGCTTTACCAGATAATCTCTTTGAAGTGACTAACTGAAAACCACTTTAGGTACATAGGTACATATAAATCAAGTTTAGAATACAGTAAGTTCTACTGAACTTAGAGTTGTGTGTCAAGGGCTTAGCACACCCTTTCTACAACTCAAGAGAGTTTCAGTTCCCACTAGAGTAGGTAGGTGCATACACCACACCACACTAGAATGTCTTCAAGGCCTGAAGTCAGTGACTCCTTGCTCACTAGGTATGACAATCTCACATTCCAGGAATTGAGAAATATGTGTACCTCTAGGAGACTGAAAACAGGGAGACATGCAAGCACTCAACGCCTCATAGAGGCTTTGCTGTTAGATGACCTCAGAAAGACACCAGGGTCTGATGAGGCAGGCAGGGTGGGTGGGGCAGTAGAAGAGGAAAGGCCAGGTAGTGAAAACTACTATGACCCAGACTCTGATGCTGGCCAGGGGATCAAAATGATTCCCACCTGGAAAATCCAATTCTTCCTGAAGGTGAGGAAGGAGACCCCAGTGGGGTTCTCTTTACCCCACCTGGAAGGGTTAATAGTCTACCAAGAAGATCAAGATCTCCTTCTCAGGAATCTAATCATTCTGGTACTTCTATAGGGTCCTCTGCTTCTCATAAAAGGGCATCCTCTTATGAGAAGAAGTACCAACTGCTTGAGTTTGAGAGAGCTAAGCTCAGAATCAAGAGAGAGCAATTGGCCTTAGACAGGGCATCCCTGTAGCTTCAGAAAGCTTCACAGAAATTGGGACTAGGGTCCCATGGTGGCAGCAGCAGTGTCCCTAGAGGTAGAGATCATACTCATGACCATAGGAACCTGAACAAGATTGTCCCTCCCTACCAGAGTGGGGATGACATCCACAAATGGATAACTGCACTTGAGAGGGCCTGTAAGGTACAGAGGGCCCTCAGGAGCAGTGGGCAGCAATCTTGTGGCTCTCCTTTGCAGACAAAGGTAGAGACAAGCTCCTCACTATAAGAGAAGAGGATGCTGACAATTACAAAGTCCTGAAGAGTGCTCTGATTGAAGGGTTTGGCCTAACCACTAAACAATACAGGTTAAAGTTCAGAGATACCCAAAAGGCACAGACTCAGGACTGGGTTGACTTTGTTGATTGTGCTACTAAGGCTCTGGAAGGCTGGTTACTTGGCAGTAAGGTGTGTGATTTCAAAGGATTGTATAATTTAATCATGAGAGAGCAGATCCTTAATAACTGTCAAAATCAACTGTTGCATCAGTACCTGGTGGACTCTGATCTGACCTCTCCCCAAGAATTTGGTCAGAAGGCAGACAAGTGGGTCAGAACCAGGGTGAGGCAGAAGGTTCAGAACCAAGGTGGTGACTCTAAGAAGCAAGATTCTAAGAACTCTGATATGGGTGGGGAGAAGGGTAAAGACCAAAAGTCTTCTCAAGGGCCCCAAAAATCTGCATCTGGTGGGGAGTCCCAATCTAACAAAGGAAAAGGCCAAAAGAAATCATGGTGTAAAATCTGTAAGCAGAAAACCCATTGGACTGGTGATTGTACAAAGACTCAACTCCAGCCACCATTGCCCCTAAGGCAACTGTTCCCCCTAGTTCAGCTCCAAGTGGTGGTGTTCCAAATAAGGGTGTAGTAGGGTTGACCCTGGGATCTGAGATGGACTCTGGCCTAGTCAGAGTTCCAACTCAGGCTATACTGATCTGTGATGGAGGCATGGATATGTCCTCCTATGTGAGTCCCAGTAATCTGGGCAAATACAGACAGCAGCCCTTAATTAATGGAAGAGAGGCTTTGGCATTCAGGGACACAGGAGCAAGTGTCACAATGGTGACAAAAGATCTTGTAGCCCCTGAGCAGATCATACTTGGTGAAATGTACCAAGTGACCAATGCTAGCAATGTCAGGACAGACCATTCCCTGGCAGTTGTTGATTTCTCCTGGGGAGGGGTAACTGGCCCTAAGAAGGTTGTGGTAAGTGCAGACCTCCCTGTTGAATGCTTGCTTGGAAATGATTTGGAAAGTTCAGCTTGGGCTGAAGTTGAACACAGGACCCATGCAGAAATGTTGGGCATCCCTGCAGATGTGTTTGCTATGACCAGGTCACAGGCAAAAATGTCTAAAACTGAACAGGCCCTGGATTCTGGAAGAATGGACCAGGTGCCTCCCAAGAGGAGGAGCAGTAGGGTTAAGGCAGTGTCTTCCCCCCTGCCTCAGAATGCAGATCAGTCTCTTGAGGGAGATGATCTCAGTCCTGAAGAAGGAACTGTCCCAGAGGAGCTTGAGCCTGATCAGGTTGAGTTCTTGGGGACAGGGGGCCCTTCCAGGGCAGATCTGAGCAAGGAGCAACTGAGCTGCCCCTCTCTTGAACCCCTCAGACAGCAAGCTGCTGCTGAGGCTGCTGGGAGTGCTAGTGGTACCCATAGGATCTATTGGGATGATGGACTCCTTTACTCAGAGTGTAGAGACCCCAAGCCTGGAGCCACCAGGAGGTTGGTTATACCTCTGAAGTTTAGGAGCTTCCTATTGACCCTAGCACATGATATCCCATTGGCAGGTCACCTAGGCCAAAACAAGACTTGGGACAGAATTGTCCCTCACTTTCATTGGCCTCATATGTCTGAAGACACCAAGGAGTTTTGTCGCTCCTGTGTTACCTGTCAAGCCAGTGGTAAGGCAGGTAGCACTACAAGGCCCCCCTGATACCACTACCTGTGGTGGGGGTTCCCTTTGAGAGGGTAGGGATTGACATTGTTGGTCCCCTAGATCCTCAAACAGCATCTGGGCACAGATTTATCCTGGTGGTGGTGGACCATGCCACTAGGTACCCAGAAGCAATTCCCCTCAGGACCACCACAGCTCCTGTGGTGGCAAGGGCCCTCCTGGGAATCTTTTCCAGGGTGGGTTTTCCTAAGGAGGTAGTATCAGGCAGAGATGCAAACTTCATGTCTAGTTACTTGACTGCTATGTGGAAGGAGTGTGGAGTAAATTATAAATTTACCACCCCTTATCACCCACAATGCAATGGTTTAGTTGAAAGGTTCAACAAAACCTTGCAGGGCATGATTAAAGGTCTCCCAGAAAAGCTTAGGCGCAGATGGGACATACTTTTGCCCTTCCTTCTCTTTGCCTACAGAGAGGTTCCACAGAAGGGGGTTGGTTACAGCCCATTTGAGCTTCTGTTTGGACATCCAGTTAGGGGTCCATTGTGTCTAGTGAAGGAGGGATGGGAGTTACCTCTCAAACCCCTAAACAGGATATTGTGGACTATGTACTTGGTCTCCGCTCCCGGATGGCTGAGTACATGAAGAAGGCAACTAAAAACCTTGAGGCTAGCCAGGAATTACAAAAGGCCTGGCATGACCAAAAGGCTGTGTTGACTGTTTATCAGCCAGGACAGAAAGTATGGGTGTTGGAGCCTGTGGCCCCAGCAGCCCTCCAAGATAAGTGGAGTGGCCCCCATACCATTGTTGAACAGAAGGGAGAGGTTACCTATCTGGTGGACCTTGGAACTCCCAGGAGCCCCCATAGGGTGCTCCATGTCAACAGACTGAAACCATATGTTGACAGGGCAGACATGGGCTTGCTCATGGCTACTGATGAGGGACAGGAGGAAGAGAGTGATCCACTCCCTGACCTGCTCTCTCAGAACCCTGATGATGGATCAGTAGATGGTGTAGCCTTGGCAGGCAGCCTCACTGTCCAGCAACAAACTGACTGCAGAAAAGTTCTCAGCCAGTTCAGGCATATGTTCTCCCTGACACCTAGTCAGACTACCTGGTGCACTCATGAAGTGGACACTGGGGACAGTCTGCCTGTCAAGAATAAAATCTACAGGCAGCCTGATCATGTCAGGGATTGTATAAGGACAGAGGTCCAAAAGATGTTGTATTTGGGAGTCATTGAACCCTCAGATAGCCCTTGGGCTAGTCCAGTAGTCCTTGTGCCTAAACCTCACACCAAAGATGGCAAGAGAGAAATGAGGGTTTGTGTGGACTACAGGGGTCTCAATGCAGTCACTAGGACTGATGCCCATCCCATCGCAAGGGCAGATGAGCTTATAGATACTTTGGCCTCAGCCAAGTTTCTGAGCACATTTGACTTGACAGCTGGCTACTGGCAGATCAGGCTAGCTGATGATGCAAAGCCAAAGACAGCATTTTCTACCCCTAGTGGGCATTATCAATTTGTGGTGATGCCCTTTGGTTTGAAAAATGCACCTGCCTCTTTCCAAAGGTTGGTGAATACAGTCCTTACAGGCCTGGAAGACTATAGTGCAGCATATCTAGATGATATTGCTGTCTTTAGCTCCACCTGGGAGGATCACCTGGTCCACCTAAGGAATGTTTTGGAGGCCATGCAAAAAGCAGGCCTAACTATCAAGGCTACTAAGTGCCAGATAGGGCAGAGTCAGGTTGTGTACCTGGGCCACCTTGTGGGTGGAGGCCAGGTTCAACCATTGCAGAGCAAAATCCAGACCATAATGGACTGGGTTGCTCCCACTACCCAGACTCAGGTGAGAGCCTTCTTGGGTCTTGACTGGGTACTACAGAAGATTTGTAAAAGGTTATGAATCCATAGTGACCCCATTGAATGACCTTACCTCTAAGAGAATGCCCAAAAAGGTTCAGTGGACAGTGAGCTGTCAAAAGGCATTTGATGACCTGAAGCAGGCCATGTGCACTGCTCCCATTCTGCAGAGCCCTGATTACTCCAAAAAGTTCATTATACAAACAGATGCATCTGAGTTGGGGGTAGGGGCTGTACTGTCACAATTGAATGATGAAGGTCAGGATCAGCCAGTAGCTTTTATTAGCAGAAGGCTGACCCCCAGAGAGAAACGTTGGTCAGCCATAGAGAGGGAGGCCTTTGCTGTGGTTTGGGCTCTGAAGAAGTTGAGGCCATACTTGTTTGGCACTCACTTCCTTGTTCAGACAGACCATACGCCCCTCTTATGGCTAAAACAGATGAAGGGTGAAAACCCCAAACTTTTGAGGTGGTCCATTTCCCTACAGGGGATGGACTATACAGTGGAACATAGACCTGGGAGTAGCCATGCCAATGCAGATGGACTCTCCAGATATTTCCACTTAGAACATGAAGACTCAACTGGTCAAGGTTAGTTTAATGTCCCTGCATTTGGGGGTTGTGTAGGAGAGTAGGATCTGCTTCTTATGGTTACCCCCACTTTTTGCTGATGTTTCACTGTTTTTCGACTTTTAGTCTGGCTGGGGCCCTGCTATCCAGGACCCCAGCCTAGCTGCTTCCTCTCTAAATTGATTCCATGTACCTTAGGTACACCACAGATTGGATTCTGGGGTGCCCTTATGAGTCCCTAGTATATGGTATACTATGTACCCAGGGCATAGGTACCCCAGGGGCCTACCAGGGGCTGCAGCATGTATTATGCCACCCCTGGGCAGCCTTCCAAAATGACACCACAGGACTGCTACAGCAGCCTGAGTGAGATGGTGCATGCACCCCTTACCGAGATATAGGTTCACTATATCTCACCCTATCACTGCACATAGAAATCTATCAGTCACCCCTATGGCAGGCCTGATCAATCCTGAAGGCAGGGTGCTTGGTTTTGTGTGAGAGGGTGCCCATGCATGAGCAGAGCCCCTCTGCAGCCTTCGGAATCTCTCCTCCGGGGTTGGCTGTGATGCAGCCTGACCCTATACTCTTAAGTGCTGGATCAGTAGATGGTGTAGCCTTGGCAGGCAGCCTCACTGACCAGCAGCAAACTGATTGCAGAAGAGTTCTCAATCAGTTCAGACATATGTTCTCTCTGACTCCAAGTCAGACTACCTGGTGCACTCATGAAGTGGACATTGGGGACAGTTTGCCTGTTAAAAATAAGATTTACAGGCAACCTGACCATGTCAGGGACTGCATCAGGACTGAAGTCCAGAAGATGTTGGATTTGGGTGTGATTGAACCCTCAGATGGCCCTTGGGCTAGTCCAGTAGTCTTAGTGCCTAAACCTCACACCCAGGGTGGTAAGAGAGATGAAGTTTTGTGTAGACTACAGAGGTCTCAATGCAGTCACTAGGACTGATGCCCATCCCATACCAAGGGCAGATGAGCTCATAGACACTTTGGCCTCAGCCAAGTTTCTCAGCACATTTGACCTGACAGCTGGCTACTGGCAAATCAGACTAGCTGAGGATGCAAAAGCCAAAACAGCATTTTCTACCCCTAGTGGGCACTACCAATTTGTGGTGATGTCCTTTGGTTTGAAAAATGCACCTGCCACTTTTCAAAGGTTGGTGAACAAAGTCCTTACAGGCCTGGAAGCCTATAGTGCAGCATATCTAGATGATATTGCTGTCTTTAGCTCCACCTGGGAGGATCACCTGGTCCACCTGAGAAATGTTTTAGAGGCCCTGCAAAGGCAGGCCTCACTATCAAGGCCACCAAGTGCCAGATAGGGCAGAGTCAGGTTGTGTACCTGGGCCACCTTATTGGTGGAGGCCAGGTTCAACCATTGCAGAGCAAAATCCAGACCGTCATGGACTGGGTTGCTCCAACCACCCAGACTCAGGTCAGAGCTTTCTTGGGCCTGACTGGGTACTATAGGAGGTTTGTCAAAGGGTATGGATCCATAGTGACCCCTTTGAATGACTTAACTCCCAAGAGCATGCCAAAGAAAGTTCAGTGGACAGTTAGCTGTCAAAAGGCATTTGATGACCTGAAGCAGGCCATGTGCACTGCTCCCATTCTGCAAAGTCCTGATTACTCCAAGCAATTCATTGTCCAAACAGATGCATCTGAGTTGGGGGTAGGGGCTGTGTTATCACAATTGAATGATGAAGGTCAGGATCAGCCAGTAGCTTTTATTAGCAAAAGGTTGACCCCCAGAGAGAAACGTTGGTCAGCCATTGAGAGGGAGGCCTTTGCTGTGGTTTGGGCCTTGAAGAAGCTGAGGCCATACTTGTTTGGCACTCACTTCATTGTTCAGACAGACCACAAGCCCCTCTTATGGCTAAAACAGATGAAGGGTGAAAACCCCAAACTTTTGAGGTGGTCCATTTCCCTACAGGGGATGGACTATACAGTGGAACATAGACCTGGGAGTAACCATGCCAATGCAGATGGACTCTCTAAATATTTCCACTTAGAACATGAAGACTCAACTGGTCAAGGTTAGTTTAATGTCCTGACGTTTGGGGGGGGGGTTGTGTAGGAGAGTAGGATCTGCTTCTTATAGTTACCCCCACGTTTTGCTGATGTTTCACTGTTTTTCGACTTAGCGAGACTGAGGCCCTGCTAATCAGGACCCCAGTCTATCTGCTTTCTACTCTAAATTAATTGTATGTACTTTAGGTACACTCCAGATTGGATTCTGGGGTACCCTTGTGAGTCCCTAGTATATGGTATACTATGTACCCAGGGCATAGGTACCCCAGAGGCCTACCAGGGGCTGCAGCATGTATTGTGCCACCCCTGGGAAGCCTTTTAAAATGACACAACAGGTCTGTAACAGCAGCCTGTGTAAAGTGGTATATGCACCCCTTACTGAGATATATAGGTTCCCTATATATCTCCATGTCACTGCACATGTAAACCTATCAGTCACCCCTATGGCAGGCCTTAACAATCCTGAAGGAAGGGTGCTGGGTTTCATGTGAGAGGGTGCCCATGCATGAGCAGAGCCCCTCTGCAGCTTTCGGAATCTTTATTCCGGGGTTGTTTGTGATGCAGCCAGACCATATACTCTTAAGTGCATTATAACCCCGCGGTAAATGCTAACTTGAGAATGGCTGCATGGAAAACTGTTGTGTTTGGTGTCAATAACCTTGGAATCATACCTCCATCCCAGTACTGGGGTGGGAGGTATGATTCCTCCCTTCTAGAGGGAGCAACATGGCACCACCGGTACACCCGGTACCAGCTTAACAGAACCCTGGCATCACAAAATGGATGCTGCAGCCATAGACACGAGTCTGCCCTCCTGCTGCTGGACGAAACTCCGGCAGGGGAGGCATGGACAATAGGTTTCCTGTCACAGGGAGGTGTGACCACCTCCCAGACAGGCTTTAGTGTATTGGGGCTGGGTGGGTGCACTCTGAGTGCTTTGAAGTCTGCACTGGGGGCACATTTGGTGTCCCTGTGCATAGTCCAGCTCAAACCGGTTGCAGGGGCACACAGCCCCTGCTCTGGCGCAAAACTGGACAAAGGAAATGGGTGTAGCCACCCTCTTTCCTGACCCTCCCATAGGTGGGTCCCCAGAGTTTGTCCCACCCCTTCCTTGGGTATAAAGTAGGAAACCCTGACTACAGGACTTTAGATTACACCTGGACTAAACTCTGATACCAGAAGCCAAGTACTTGACGATCTACACTACGCTGGATGACTGAAGAATCTCCCTTGGAGTAAAGGAGTTACTCCCCTGCATGGCAGGCACCTTTAACGCAACTGACCGGTTGGCATCTCCGAGCGCCGACGGACTCCGAAGAATATTGCCACACAGGAGGTGGGTTTTCCTAGGTCTCTGAGGTCGATCTGTGCCCACAGCAAGTCTGAGGCCCGTATCCCTCGTGGAGACCGTGCAACCCGTACCCCTGGACACCGCAACCTTTTGCAGAAGCATCAGCTTTCCGGCGACCCCTGAGGCTGAGCTTTGGGTTACTTTTAGCCCTGACCCCGAGCAGTAATTGCACCCAAGATTACAGGCCTACACTCAACGAGTGTTCCGTGGGCCGCCATTTTGTGATTCCTCTCGAGGTCCCTTCTCGATCCCTGGTCCTTTGACCTGTGGGTCCCCAAGAAGGCAACTCTGACTTTTATTGGGCTTCCCTGGTTGCTCCAGACGTGCCCTGACTCTCCATCGCTTGGGGAGTCCCCAGGACCTTGCTGGTCCGCACAGAAGCATCTTTTCTCTTCCTGCGTGGGTTGCTGTTACCAAGGCTTGTTGTGGTCAATCCGATCACCGACACCCCAGCACTCGACATCCTTCGTGGGACAGCTCTAATCCGGCTCCTGGTCGTCGTCGATGTCTCCGGGACCCCGTGGCTGCAGAGTCAAGCTTCACCTCTTCGCACCTGAAGCACCCGACATCGGTGGTCATTCGATTGCTCCGCTCCTGGTCACTGGCTAGTGACCCAGACTCTGTCCCCTCTGCTTTCAGGTTCTTCACATCTTCGATCCAGGCTTGGATCACACTGGACACTTTTCTCCTTCACGGCAGCAGCACTTTGCAGCAGATCGCCATTGAAAACGACGACGATTCCCGACACCCTTTGACACCTATGCACCCGGCTTCCCTGGGTGAGGTAAGTCGAGTACTCCGGTGCTCCCGTGGGTGTTGGCCCTAGAACCCCTTAAGTCTAAAGGGGTTTGCTCAAAGTCCTCTCCTAAATGTCCTTTATCTTTAAAATTCCAACCGCGACTTTCCGCATTGAATCCTACGGCGCTCGCGGCTGTGTTCTCACACTGCACACGTCCCCCGTGGGTCTCCTGTGTCACTACCTTGGGTGGTTCCTTGGGGTCCCAGCGATTCTACGTGCCCTAGGCACTGTGTCTAGTCAAGTCGTGATTCTTATACCACTTTCTTAGTATATGGTTTGGTCTCTCCCTGGAGCCCACTGTGTATTGTGCTATTTACTGTCGTTTTAATACTGTGATATTGTGTATCTTGGACTCTAATCTCATAAAGAGATTAGTAGTTAGTGTTTAGAAATAAATACATATATTTTATATATATACCTTGTGTGGTTCTCCTTTCATTTAGTTATTCAAGAGGTTATAATCTGGTAAACCAAGCTGCTTTACACTCCTTCAAGACTTAGCCTGAAGGATGCTCTCCATAGCTACCACTAGGATAGCTTTCAATAAAGGTTGTCTTTAAACCTATCATCAATAAGGGTCGTTTGGACTGGTGCAAGGTGCCCACTATAACTAGTGGACAGCATATGCCAGGCCAACTTCTCACAGCGACAGTCTCATCTGTTCGTTAAGACTTCACTCTGTAGTGGCGGCTCAGTATATTCTGTTTTATGACATAGTACCAGTTTCCTCAGACCGGTTTCCTTTGTGATGAATGATTGTACTAGTAGTTTATTGAAAAATCATTTCTTTACTAAGAAGCTTCTGTAGGGTGGTGGCTCAGTGTAGTATACTTTTGCAACAGACTTGCCTCTGCTCACACGTTTCTCTAGGATCAAGAATGATTCTACTAGTGCTTTGTGACAGAGTGCCTTGTCCACTAAGACCTCTGTACTGGGTGTGTTCTAGTGCTACGTGTAATACTGACATACCCACTAAAACCTCTTTCCATTTTGAGGAATGGTGGTGGTCTAGTATGCAATAGACTGACCTGTATGGTTTGATTTGCTACTTTGCTGATTAGTAATTAGAGCAATGAATTTCAAGAGGCAGGACTATCCGCAAACAACTCTCTTCTTTGTAATAGCTGAGTGTAGTAGTTGTTAAACGTACAGCAAGCCCTGTGCGGTATGTCTGTCAACCTTCTTCTTTCAATATTTAGAAACAAAATTTAAAGGTATTTTATAAAATATATTACGTTAATTTACTTTTTATTTTACATTAAAATAATTTTAGCATTTTAAAAATAATTACATTTTATTATTTTTCCTTATACTCCCCCAAAGAGAGCCCGCTGCCTATGTGTGAAAAGTTACTAGTAGTAACTTTACACTCATAAATTCTGTTCTAGCAGGTTTCACCCCGTTTTGTGGGGTTTGAGACATGTGAATCTGCATCTAGAAGTAATGTTACACATGAGGTAATCTACCCTTGTAAATGTACTTTTGTGAATAGGGCCCAGTGTATTTGTAGGTTTGCCCCTGTATCAAATTAAATAATTTAGCATCTAATGGGTAGGAAATGTATATCTTGTTGCAGCTGGTTTGGAACTCAATCATGTGTTTGTGATTTTTCATTCTCTCTGTCAATTTAGTTGATGCTAGAGAAGGTTGGGCTATTTATGTAATTGTTGGTCTCCCAGTGGAACGTAAGGCCTAATTGGCCGGACATGTTTTGTACCCCCTCCTGCACAACTGATATTACACAGTCCACATTTGTTGCTGAGAAGTGCCGATACTTTGGCTAGGTGAGATTGCAGTTATGTTGAACGTTCCTGATGCGAGTGGGTGGAGTGGAAAAGAGGAGCTTGCGGTAGCGGCTGCTACCGGACACGGGTGGTAAGGCGGGGTACGAAAAAAGATTAAAAAAACACTTACCTTAAAACGACCGGCCGCAACCTCTTCTCCATCCTCTTTTTGTTTCCAGTCCGGCAGCAGGAACCAGCAGGAAGCACCCGGGTTCCCAGGCTCCCCATAGCCAATCACAATGCTGCAATGCAGCGTTGTGATTGGTCTGAGCATTGTGTTTCGGCGCTCAGATGGGGAATGGGAGGCTGGGCACGTTCCTCACCAGGCTGTGCATTACAGCCTGGTGGGGAAGATGCAAAGGGTGCATACTGTTTGGATGGCTCAAGAGGGCAAACCACTCCTCTCCCTGTTCTGGCCAGCCCCGTCACGCCCCGCCTTGAGAGCCACTGACTGCAATAGGAAAACTAAAATGATGATAATGATACGTTATTATAATTTTAGTTTTCCTTTTGAGAAGTGGGGCGACGCTCCTATGCCTTAGCGGATGAGCCGTAACTGGGAGCTTGGTGGTGCACAAAAGCGGACAGCGGAACATTGGGCCATCAAACATCGAGAGCTGGTGCGGGGGAGTGTGAGACGCTGAGTGGGGGAGCTCAAGACGCCAAGAGTTGAGTGCTGCTGTGCGCAGGGAACCATCAACAATCCCAAACAGCAGCGCCTTGCTCTCCTCCTCCCCCTCCGTTCCTCGCCGGCTCTCTCTGGGGTTGCCAACTGTCATCCAACTCTGTTTCCTCCCGCTCCCATCCAGTCTTATTCTTGCGGCTGCTGCGATCGGGCTCCGGTACTGACCTTGTCCCTGGTGCTGGGCTCGCCCCTAGTGTCCATCTGCACCTCACCTGCCTCCTGCCTGCACTGAGGGCTGCCAGCACTGCGGTAGTTTTGAGCACCCGGCATCAGTGTCAGAACGGCATTCGGTCAGAGGACCAAGCAGCAATGGCAGCTCTTCTGCTAAGGCAGAGGAGCGTCACCCCACTGCTTTTAGGCATTGTGACAAAGGATAAATAAAATTATTATAACTTGTTCTTATTATCAGGGAAGGAGTGGTTTGCCCACTCCAAGTACACATGAATGCTTGGCTGGCCCTCTGGGACTGGCCAAACAGTCATGTGCACTTTGCTTGTTCTCTTTGCAGGCTGCATTACAGCTTGCGTAGAGAACATGTCCAGGCCACCAGTCTCTGTCTGAGCACTGAACCACGGAGCTTAGACCAATCACAATGCTGCATTGCAGCTTTGTGATTGGTCAGGGGAGCCTGGGTGCTTACAGCGTTGTGATTGGTCAGGGGAGCCTGGGTGTTCTTCCTGGTTGCTGTTCGGCCCGAGTCCGACGGAGGAGAGAAGGAGCAGAGATGTGGGACGCGGCAATAAGGTAAGTGTTTTTAAAAAAAAATCATTTCCCTTCCTCCACCCGCCTCCCCGATCCGTGCCAGCCGCCACTGCAAAGCAGAGGAGTGAAGCAGCTGTGGAGTTGGAACGGGTGAGCTGTGGGGTGCAGGCAGTGAGAGCCCCTGCATTAAACAAGGTGAGTGAGGCCCCCTCGCAGCGTGGCTGTAGGTGGTAGCAGTTTTCAGCTGAGGCAGCCAAGCTAGGACTCGGTGCGGCTTGTGGGTACCGCTAATCCACCTCCTTTGCTCTTGTACACCAGTGGACTCTTGTGGACAACAGTAGACATCTGTGGTGCCAGAAGGCTGAGGAGTGCGGCCTCCCCATTAGTCGGGGGAGTCCCCAGCCCAAGACCCTGCTTTCTTTCCCCAATGGGGCTCTTAGGGCTTCTTGGGACTCACTGAAACTTGACATTGGGCGCCAAGGCATCCTTCAGAGTGGCTGGTCCTATGACAGTGGCGGCTGGTGACATTTGAAAGTGGTGAGGCGTAAAAGTTGCGGGTGGCGCACTGTGGCGAGCGAGCGTAGGGAGGGAGCCCGAACATATCAAGGGGGGTTCGGGGGGCTTATCCACCCGAGGAAATTTTGAAAAAAGAGCGTCCAAATGGTGCTTTTTCAAGGATATTTCAGAAAGCAAGAATGTTTATAAAACAATTGGGAAAGTGTAGCAATTACATCAATATGGAGATTTTGTATGATAATATAATGTAGGTTGCTGCTTATCAATATAACCACAGATCTTCATTACAGACTTTGAGATAAATAACAATGAGTACCTCACATATTTCTTTATTTATTGATATCTTTAGAAATTACGTATATTGAGGAAATACAAGCTACTGTGATTTATTGGACTGAACATGTTGAGACAGCAAGCGATAAACATTAACAGATAGTAGGGCACCCTACAAGGCACTGTACGTCTCATTGAGAGCAACCAACCATAAAGTAAACATTAAACAGATTGAATTTAGGCATAATACGTTATACACCATTAATTTCAGTGCCTTTGATAATTAGTCCCCACTTTATACCACTTCTTTTGGTACAGCCCAGCCTAGCATGTGAGTAATCTCTCCAGCCTGGCTAGTTCCAGCCCACAGGTTCTTCTGCCCCCTTGCAGCCCCCTCTCTGACTGAAACTCCATCTGCGCTCGTGGCCCAGGCAGGCAGAGTGAGCCAAATGCCGATTACTAAATGAACATGCTTCAGCAAGGAGATATCGCCTACAAATTAGACCTGGTTTCGTTTGCTGTAGTTGGGCAATGGAATGTACCCTTCGCAGGAAACCTACAGCTGGCACTACCTATCATTGAGTCTCGTGACACTCCATCCATCTCTCTTTTTTTCCTTTGCATCCTCCTTTGCGTTCTCCTATTCTGTCTCTCTCTCTTCTCTCTCCTTTTCTAACTTTCTCTCTTTCAATCGCATGTCGTATCTCCTGCCGCGCTCTGTCTCCATCTTTTTCTCTGTGATCTCCTGTTTCGACCCTTCTCTAATTTACTATCTCCCTGTCTCCTTCTCGAATATTCTCTCGTTCCCTCGCTCTCGGTCTAGAGACGGGCAGGCTCTATCTCTTAAGTTCCATGTTCCCCTCACTTTCTGTTATTCTTGTGAGAAGTTGGCCTGGCATATGCTGTCCACTAGTTATAGTGGGCACATTGCACCAGTCCAAACGACCCTTATTGATTGATCCAGCGCGATATTAGCAAACAGCATTCATACACCATATACTCACTTGGGCCCATACATTCACACTACGCTAATACTTACGCTGGGTTTATCAGTTGTTACTCTTATCAAAAATCCATGCTACCAATTACCTTCTGATTGAAGAGTAATGACTTACCGATGAATCCTTTGCTAATTGGGAAATTTAAAATGAGTGACATTCATTATAATACAAAATCCTGAAATAACCACTGAGTCAGGAAGTTTTAAAATGTTTATCTAAAGATTTAGCAGAGTAAAATACAAAGCCACATGGTACTTAATCGAAAATACCCAGGATTAAGCATAGAAATGATTATTGCTAATCAATGACGGTGTTTAAAGAAGAGGAGAAGATAGAGACAGCAGCGCAACTAAAGGTTGCATTATATTTACCTAAGTGCGAGAACCAAACCCCTTAGCCAAGGAGTTGAAAAGATAGGACCCAGGAAGGATGAAGAGTAAAGACTTCCTTCGGGATCAGGACAGGACCGGTGACCTCTCTACAACGACGCCTGCGTCGTTCCCCTCTCTGATACTCGACTTCTCTCGATTCTCCCGTGCCTTCCTTCTAATGGACTCCGCCGCCCCTCCTCAGGACCTCTTCTGGACAGGAATTCAATCAGCAACCGATCAGCTTGGCAGTCTGGAGCTAGGAGCGCTCTGGCAGCATGGACGCCTGTTCTTCGTGAACGCCTGCTCTGCTGTGTTTCAAGACTTCTGACTCTCTAATTAACTAATTCTATATCTATTATACCCTTCTACGCCCATGTACCTCCCCTTAATGTTGCTAAAATATGGGACCACTACTTCTGATTGGACAGGGACAGGGGGTGGATTGTCGCACCATATTGATTTGTCCTAAATTGTAAAGCCTATTGTCCTTTACGTTCCCACCCCTTCAATTTAATACATTTGCTTTATTTCCCACCCGTCTCACGACAAATGTTATACAATTTACAGGGGAAAAGTATCATTTTTGTCCACAGGAAACATAAAGTACAGCATCTTCGGCCAATGGGTCATGGCCTTGGGAGACGTCCAAGTTGACTTCACTTGGCAGGCACACAGGATACATGCGCAGAACCATCGTCTCTCGAGTTACAAGTCACCAACCCAGGCCCAAGTTTATGAACTAATAAAAGTGCAAGAAGAAAATATTAAAATCACAAATAAAATGTTTCACTGTATACCCACTATTTCTATTCTATTCCCATTTAATTATATATACTATCCCGCATTAGTAGCGTTAGGAAACGACAATTTAATAATGACATGAGAGCAAGCTGAAGCATGTGAAAACATTAAGCAGCCATCTTATGCACACTGCGCAGAAGCAAAAGTTTCCCACCAAGCAAAGAAAGACGTCACACCATGTGATATGGTTGCGACATGCGCAGTGAGTTTTCCGCGCATAGCGGCCATTTTAGATTACAGACAAGCGTTATTCTTTAGTAAAACACATATGCAAGCGTCTCTCCCTTTGTGTAGTGTATGCAAAGGTTAGTATTAACAATACAAGTTTAATAAATTAATACTATGAGAAGGATTGCGTACAAGCAAGTTTCATTTATGAAACCTTGCTTCATCAATCCCCTCTCTGATGGCGTTTCTGAGCCATCAAAACACTACCCTCAATCAGATGCCAACTTCTTGCAAATTACTTCATTCTCATCTTTACACTTTCCATTTTTACATTCTCCTTTTAATTTCTTGTATAATTCACTCCTCCACTCTTCAAGTTCAATTTCATCTAGTTTTCTCTTCTTTCCTTTTTCTGTCACTTTGTATGTTCCATTCTTTCTACAGCATTTGCACCATATCGTTATTGCCAATATTATTATTGCTATCCCTGCTAAGGGTACTAATATTTGACCTATAAGTCCTTTTCCTGCATTAGCAAACCAGGTTCCAATTGACGAGATACTATTTGTCAATCTTTCCCATACACTATCAACTTCCAGTGGTTTAAGTTCTTTCTCAAGTTTCGTTATATTCTGTATATACGTTCCAATTTCTGCACTCTTATCAGGAATATAAGTGCAACAATGTTTCGTCTTCAATAATTTACAGACTCCGCCCTCTTTTGCCAATATAATATCAAGAGCAAGTCGATTTTGCATCACCATAGATCTAATCGCAACCATTTCCGCATTAATCATTAGGAACCCTCCTGCAGTATCTGTTGATAAACGATCAACTACTGTAGACAATTTACATATTTTCCTTGAGTTCAGAATTATTCCCACTGAAGGTATCAATGCTCCAAATATATCACCTATAATTTCTGAAAAACTAGCTCTTTTACTACGTATTAATTCATTATTGTTTTCATTGCTTCCAGTGTTTCTTTTTACGTGGTATATCTTTGGAAATACTATTCCAAAATAACAACTTCCATACCACCGTGCAGGAAGCCTAAAGTAAGCCTTATTCCCACATACATAATAGATTCCAGGAAAAACTGAATCTGTTCCTCCTTTGAGTCCCCAACCTCCAAGAATTAAAAAATTGTGTTAGCATTCACTGGTACCGATGAAAACATTGTTATAATCAGTCTTTAACCTATGAAGACAAATTTTTCCTGTCTTTACGAAATCCAGAGCCATAGCAGCTTGAGCCTTTCCAGGTGTGTAACTCCCTTCTTTCTCTGCCCAAGGTGGTAAATGAGCCTTATGCTCAGAAGCTTTCTTTTGAAAATCTTGTCTTCTATCTTCTACTAAATTCAAAAAGATCTTTTCTTCTTCATGTAAGGAACATGTTAGATTGTGTCTATGTGCATGTGTTATGTCTATCGATTTCATTGTTAAGAAAAATTCTCCCATAAACTGTGCGTCTTTATTACTAAGCACTGGGTTCATACTCTTGCGAATCGGAACCTCAGAAAATATCACATCTAAGTTTGAATAATAATACTGAAGTCTCCCTGTTCTATAAAATAAACTAGACAAAACACTACATGATATGCCATATGTCAGTGGTAAGTGATGGTATGTTAATCCTTCTGCTACTGATTCAGGTAACTTCATACAGACGTAACAATTACTAACTTCCATTGTGTCTACATATTGAAATAATAATTTTGTAAAAACATTCAAACTAGTGTCGTTATCAGCTATTTCATGATGAATTTCTGGTTCATTCTCTGCCATTAGTTCTACTCTATTGCCCTTCATGTTTGCTGTCCTTCCTTTAGTTTCATTATTAATCTTTTTATCTACTATCATAAGGTAAGGAACTGCTACAATCAGGACTAACCATACTATAAGCACCATTACTAGACTACATATGCATATTGCACAGCATCTTCTACAACATTTCTGTTTTGGTCTCCCAGCAACTCTATCATCAGGCATTTTTCGACAAGGAAGATTGCTCTTCTTATCTTTCTTCTTTTCTTCTTCTTTTAGCTTATTCTTTTGCTTAGTCAGGGTGGTCTTGTTTCTTCTTCGTACGTTAATTCTGCACTTGTTCCTTCGCCACCACTGTCACTTGACTCTGAGCTTTCAAAATCTTCAAGGATGATATAAGTCCAGTCAGGACCCTTGAATTTGTTATTCACAAGTTTCAGTCTTTTACTTCTTCTTTTCTCAGTTTTATTTTCTTGTTCAGTCTGACTTGTTACTTCATTCACTTGATCTGGATCTTCACTTCTGGTTGTTATGTGGTACTTCACTCTTTTAATGACACTTGGCCAATGATCTCCTTTTCTTGTTTTCTTTGTTGGCACTGCTTCCTTGTTTTTGTCTCCAGAGATCTTGTTAATTTCACTGCTTAGCACTGTTTTGTGTTCTTCAATTACTGTGTTTCTTGTTTGCTCCTCTTCAGGTCTAATTGGTTTCTCTGTAACAGCTCCGCTGTGAGTTTCCAATAACTGACCTTTTTCTTTATTTATTTCTTCAAGTTCATGTTTTTCTAACTTGTTCTGATCAGGGCTTATTGCACTGTGAACTTCTGCAGCCTGACCGGATTCTTCTAAACCTGTCTGTCCCTGATCAAAGTCTATTAGGTCTTCACTGTTTTGAGTCCAGTTTCCTTTCCCTATCTGACCTTGTTCAGGATTTCTTAATGTCTTTTCTTCTTGTTCCTGAACTGCTTCTTCTTCACCTATCTGATCTTCTTCAATTTCTTCCAATTTTGTTTGACTTCTTGTTCTGTGGTATATTTCAGGAACCTCTACCACGGGTATCCAATCCTGACTTGTGCTCGGTTGTTCTTCTTCAGCTTCTCTTGAATCTCGAGCTTGAGATTCCTCCGCTGGGCAACCTTCAGCTTCTTCAGTGATTGGCGTTGTCTGAAGATTTTCTTCTTCAGGATCTGGCACTCTTTTGGTGTGGCTTACGTGAATCCAATTAGGAAATCCGGCACACTTCACTGCTGTATTCGTTGTCAGTATGACCTGACACGGTCTGCCCCATCTAGGTGATAGACACGTTTCTCTGGTGTGATTCTTCACTACCACCCAGTCACCAGGATTCAGATCATGTTCTTGCTCGGGCTGCCTGGAAACTGCGTCTTCTCCAACCTGATGAGAGACAGAACGCACTAGGTCAGCTAATCCCTTGCAATAGTCCAGAACCATATCATCAGATATATTCACCAGTTTGTTTGTGGGAACATGTGTTTGTCTCATTGCTCTTCCCATCATTATTTCGTGGGGGCTCAAACCTGTTGTTCTGTCAGGTATACTTCTGAGTCCCATTAAAACGAGTGGTAATGCATCTGGCCACTCTAATGATGTTGATGCACACATTTTTCCCAATCTTGACTTTATAGTGCCATTCAATTGTTCAACCACTCCAGAAGCCTCTGGGCGATATGCACAATGCAGTTTCTGTTTGATTTGGAATGCTTCACAGATTATTTGAATCACTTCGCTGTTAAAATGTTTTCCTCTATCTGATTCCAAAGTTACTGGAAAACCAAATCTAGGAATGAGTTCTCGTAGCAACACATTTGCAACTGTAATGCTGTCATTTCTCCTAGTAGGGTAAGCCTCCACCCACTTTGAAAACAGACACACTATGACTAGTACATATTTCAGCCCTCTACATGGTGGTAACTGTATGAAATCAAACTGAAGTCTCATAAATGGACCTTCTGCCTTTCCAATTTTTCCAAATCCAATTACTGTCTTCCTCCCTGGATTATGCATTTGGCAAGTTAGACATCTCTGGCAAAGACTCTCTGCAACAGCTCTGAATTTGGGATTGTACCAATTTTGTCTAAACAGCCTAATCATTGCATCTCTCCCTGTGTGTGTCTCCATGATGCATTCTAGCCATTTGTGAGAGTAAACAGTCTGGCATGACTGGTCTGCCATCAGCACTGATCCATACTTCATCATCTTCTCTTTGAGAACAACCCACTTTGATCCACAAATTCTTCTCACTTTCATCAACCTCATCTTGCAATTTCTTCACCTCATTCCAAGTTTCAGGTGGCATATACAGCATAAGTTGGCAGCTGATTCCCATTCTTTCCACCCTCTTATTGACTGACATTCTGGTTTTGGCACAATGTTGAGCCACCAGATCCGCATATCTGTTGCCGACTACCACCCAGTCATCTCCTGACTGGTGTGCGGCACATTTCACCACAGCCAATTCTTTTGGTGATTGTATTGCTTCTAGCAATTCCCTTACAAATTGTCCATTTTTAATGGGGGATCCTGAAGAAGTCATGAAATCCCTCTGCATCCACAGTTGGCCAAAATCATGCACAACCCCGTAACCATATTGACTATCTGTAAATATGGTCACTCTCTGATTCCTCCCAATTTTGCATGCTTTTATCAAAGCAATCAATTCAGCTACTTGTGCAGATTTGACTCCTGGTAAATAGGATGCTTCAACTATTGCAGTTAATTCACATACCGCATAGGCAGCAGTTAATTTGCCGTCTTCATGTCTTTGACATGAACCATCAACAAATAGCTCCCTGTCTGGCTTTTTAAGAGGCTGTTCCTCTATATCTGGACGTGGTTTTGTGCATAATTCTGTAATTTGTATACAATCATGTTCATCCTCTTCATCGTCTTTAATTCTTTCATGACATGGGTCTGGTAGTAAGGTTGCTGGATTTATTATAGTACACCTTACCATGTTCACATTTTCAGCACCCATTATTATTCTTTCATATTTAGTCAGCCGACTAGGAGTAAGATGCTGAGTTCGGGTTCTTGTCAACAGAATGACAACTGCATGTGGAACATACACTTTTACAGGGTGTCCCATCACAATTGACTCACTTTGTTCAATGCTCAAACAAGTAGCCGCTACTGCTTTTAAGCATCCTGGCAACGCGGCTGCTACTGGGTCCAATGTAGCAGAAAAATATGCTATAGGACGTCTTTCCAGTCCATGTCTTTGAGTTAGGACAGAAAGTGCACAATTTTCTCTCTCATGACAGAACAATGCAAATTCTCTTTTATAATCAGGCATGCCTAAGGCAGGTGCTGAACATAGGGCATTTCTCAATTTTACAAAAGCTTCTACACTTTCGTCCTCCCACTCCACAGGGTCCTTTGCTTTCTTTTTTGTCATGTTAATTAAGGGCTTAGCTAACATGGAAAATCCTGGTATCCATTGTCGACAGTAACCTACTATTCCTAGGAACATTCTCACTTGTCTTTGTGTTACAGGCATTTGCATTTTCTTTATTAAAGCTACTCTTTCAGCTGTTACTCTTCTTTTTCCTCTCTCAATTTGGTGTCCCAGATACTTAACAGCTGTTGTACAGAATTGCAATTTTTCAGGTGAGACCTTATGCCCTTCTTCTGCCAAAAGATTTAATAATGCTATGGAATCAACAACACAGTCCTCTCTGGTGTTCGATGCCACCAATAAGTCGTCGATATATTGGACTAAGACTGAGCTTCCTGGCATCACTAGTTTTTCAAGGCACTTTTTCAGTATCTGGTTGAAAATAGAAGGACTTTCTGTGTACCCCTGAGGAACACGATTCCACACATAAACCTTGTTCTCAAATTTAAATGAGAAAAGATACTGGCTGTCTGGATGTAATGGTATTGAAAAGAATGCTTGACACAAATCAATTACTGTGAACACTCCTGCACTCCATGGAATCTGGTATAGAATTACTGCAGGATTTGGTACTATAGGACAACATGGTTCTACAATCTTATTTATTTTCCTCAGGTCCTGAACAATCCTATATTTTCCACTAGGTTTCTTTAACCCCATTATAGGTGAATTACATGGGCTACTCATTACTTCTTTTAAGATATTTTGTTCTACCATTCGATTTATTTCTTCAATGACTCCTGCTTTTACTTCTGCACTCATTTTGTACTGTCTGGTATTTGGGAAAATTGCACCTTCTTTTACAGTAATTTTGACTGGATCTATTTTAGCCATAAGTCCTACTTCCTTTCCGGTGAAATCCCATACTATGGGGTTCACTGTACCTTTTAATTCTTCTGGCAACTCATCTTTTGTTATTAACGAAAACATTTCATCCACTTCTGTACCTTGTTTTGCAATCATAATTTTATATACATGGTCTTCATCTGGTGTCTGAACTGCCACACCATCCGGTGTGCAGAAAATTGTACAATTCATTTTGCACAATAAATCCCTACCTAATAAGTTTACTGGACTAGAATCACACACTACAAATTGATGCATTTCTCTGAAGTTTCCAATTTTAACTTCCATTGGTTCGGTAAGAGGTGTTCTAATTCGCTGATTAGCTACCCCCACTACTTGGATATTTTCACCAGAGAGAGGAAGGTCTGGAATGTCTGCTGTTCTCACAGTAGACCGGGTAGCACCAGTGTCCAAAAGGAAAGTAATATTATTACCTTTCACATTCCCTTCAACATATGGACCTGACTGATCTACCTGTAAGGATGCGCCAAGTATGCACTCCTTCTTCCCCTCTCCTAGGCACCGTCATGGACTGAATTGACAGAAATCGTCCTGCAAAAGAAATTGTGATGTCATATAATCATTCTTACCACTTCCTCCCTGATATCCGATGTCGGTACCATGCTTTGCTCTGCTTACATTACCCTGAATAGGAGCAGGTGGCAACTGACTCTGAGGATTTGCACCCTGCTGTGAGTCATTCTGCGTCTGTGGATTTAAATTTTGATTTGGGCCATTATTATTCCGAATCTTTTTACATTCATCCTTCCAATGCCCCAATTTTCCGCATCCATGACAAGGAAATTTCTTTTTAGCTTCTTCTCTACTCATTCGTCCTCTAAATTTTCCACCATTCCCAGTATCACCATTCGTTCCAGAATCTTTTCCTGGATTTTCACTTGGATTTTCCAAATTGATTCCCTGTTTCTCAGCCATTTTCACCTGAGCCCACATTACTTTTTCCTGCAATTTCTTGTGTCTATCCTCAATATCGTCTCCACAATATTTTGCATACTTCAAAATCTCATCTATGGGCTTTCCCTGCCAACACAGCATGTGTTGTTTAATCATCTGACAAATCTCTGGTTTCAAACCGTAAACAAACCGATACACAAACTGACTCATGTTCTTGTCTCCAATGTCCTCAAATCCACTATACTGTTTAAATACCTGCAATAAACGCTCATAGTAGGAATGCACTGATTCATTAGCTTCTTGAGTAGTTCGATCTATTTTCACCCAATCTGTTTCTTTCGGTGGTATTTTCCCTTTCAGGTAAGTTATCACTTGGTGATACTTTTTCATTACATCATTTGACGGGGGCACCTGTTTTCGGATCTCTAGGATATTCATCACTTGGCCAATCCACTGTGATTTTGCAATCTGTCCATAAATCGGCAGGTACCACTATGTCAAACAATCCATCTAAATCCTTCAACAATACCTTCACAAACCTGTCAACCTGCTTGTACCATTCAATTGGTTTTTCTCTCAACTTTGGAAAATCATTCGTAAATGATAAAATATCCTGTCTGCTCCATGGGACACGTACATATCCTCCTCCCGCAACTTCTCGCATCGGATACATTTGGTCTGCTTTCCCTGTGTCCTTCATCACATATTCTGATGCTGTTCTACTTGTTCGTGCTTCTTCCTTTTTCTTGGCCCACCTAGTTTTCCATTTATCTAGGTCTCCCCATTTTTGCAAAACTAACATTAATTCTCTTATTTGTAATCTTCTTCCAGAGGCATTCATATTTTCTAAATCTTTGCAACATGCAAATTCTGCTCTATAGGGTTTCTGTAGTACCTTTGATCTCCCTATTTCTATGCCCATCTGTAGTGCTAAATTGGACAATTTTTCATGGAATATCTTTACTCCTGCACAGGAATAATAATTCTTCTTCATCATAGGTATTTAAGCGTTCTAGTCCTACATTTCCTGCTATTATTTCTTCTAATTCGACTTTCAATTTATGAATGTCCATTATTTTCGGAGGCGTACACTGTTTAACTGACCCTTGCACCCATCTTTCCAGATCTTCAGGTGTTACTATGGTAGCACTTTTTGTTCCTGATGAAGTCACCAAACTTACATCTTTTGAACCTCCAGGTACCTCTTTTCTGGGAGTACTATTTACAGAACCTCGAATAGGTAAGTCCATGAGTGATATTGTGGATTCACAGTCACTAAATTGATCCTCAATTATAACTGGAGCTTCAGGTTTGGGATTATTCACAGCAGTAGGTGTAAGTATCGGTGGAGGACAGCTTCCCTGAGTACCATATAATGGAACTACTGGACCAATTGTTACTGGTATGGTCAACGAATCAGGATGCACTTTTATCTGGGTTATTTTCTGTATTAATTCTGCTCTGGTCTTTTCTAGGGCTTCTTTTTCTTTGTCATGAAGTATTCTACTCGTGGTGAATTCATGCATTACCTGTGGCACTAATGGAGTTTTTGGTGGTGCACTTGGGGTGCATCCACTTGTCCCTTCCTGATATGGTGGGGGATTTCTTAACATTTCCTCCATAAATTCGTCTTCAGACTCCTCATTTCTCATTAAATGTTTTGTCTTTTCTGTGCACTTACTTCCTAATTTTTCCTCTGCTGAGAACAATGGATATAATCCTTCTGTAATCATTGCCCTTCTCCATTGTTTCATCTGACCATCCCTAGACTCACGTTGATATCTGGGAAAAAATCCTGGATAACTCCTATTACTCCGAGGTCGATCACGCTCAAATGCCTCGGTTTCCCATTCTTCTAGAGCTTCGTATTGGGTTAATCTAGGTCTGGGTTCTAAGTCATTCATCCTCAATCTCAAGTTTTGAAGAATTCTTCCATTGAAGGTACCATTCTCGGGAAATGCTAATACTCCATCATTTTTGGTGTATTCTATCCAATTCTCCATCCATACACAAGTATGATAACCTCTTTCCATCATCATAAATGAAGCGGGCGTTTTAGCTGGTGGAATAATAATTCCTTCTCTAGTTTTGATTGGTTTGTCCTTTTAAAATAATTCTTAATCTTTTGTAAAAATGACATTTTTCTCCTTTCTCCGTACATTCTATCTAATCTTCGGTGTACAAAATTATATTCTGCAAAACCTAGGAATCTCCTATCCGGACGAGTTCCTGTTAAAGTCGGATCGCGTTTTAACATGCAATCTTTATCCACTAAGAATTTTGCTTCTAAATTCTCGACCAATCAAATGTTTGCTATCTTTTATTTCCGAGCCAATCCTTGCGCGGCCTTTTGGTGACGTTTATCTGTCAACCCCTCCTTTACAATCTGCTCTTTTCTGTCCTTGCTGGTTTAACCAATCCCAGCGCGACACTTGTGACGTCAGTATTACTCCTGACTACTGACCCCTCCTTTACAAGGGTTTTTCCACACCCGCTGATTGAACCAATCTCAGCGCGGCTTTTAGTGACGTCAGCTCCCTCTCTGGCAACTGACCCTCCCTTTACAAAAATTACGCAAACTTATTTTCTCTATAAATCTTAATTAATTTTCAGTAACAACATAAAACATTCGCTATCATGCCAGTTTCTTCTAAATTAAAAAAAAATAGTTTCTTCCACACTTTAGTAAAACCTTTCCGTTTACTAAAACATACACTACGAGTAAACCACTTCCGTCTACTCTTCACACAAGCTCCAGAAGTACCTGTTACTTCTCCAATGTTACCCTTTCTAGGTGATATAACATCAAATTTTTACCAGCGTACTCTTTTGCTATTACTCACACGCATAGAATCCCTAACGAGTACTGAAAGTCCTGCTTAACTTTTCAGTACTAATTCTGCCTGACAGATAACCTCACTGCAGTATGGCTTCCACTTGCCACCCGCTATTCTTTTTACCCCGGGGTATTCTAGACAACATAAAACAAAACTCACATTTTAAGCGGATGTTAGTTCATAAAAATACAAATAAAATTCTCATTACCTAATTAACAAAAAGTAACCATAACCATCCTCTGCTACCAGAAAACTGATCCAGCGCGATATTAGCAAACAGCATTCATACACCATATACTCACTTGGGCCCATACATTCACACTACGCTAATACTTACGCTGGGTTTATCAGTTGTTACTCTTATCAAAAATCCATGCTACCAATTACCTTCTGATTGAAGAGTAATGACTTACCGATGAATCCTTTGCTAATTGGGAAAATTAAAATGAGTGACATTCATTATAATACAAAATCCTGAAATAACCACTGAGTCAGGAAGTTTTAAAATGTTTATCTAAAGATTTAGCAGAGTAAAATACAAAGCCACATGGTACTTAATCGAAAATACCCAGGATTAAGCATAGAAATGATTATTGCTAATCAATGACAGTGTTTAAAGAAGAGGAGAAGATAGAGACAGCAGCGCAACTAAAGGTTGCATTATATTTACCTATTGTGCGAGAACCAAACCCCTTAGCCAAGGAGTTGAAAAGATAGGACCCAGGAAGGATGAAGAGTAAAGACTTCCTTCGGGATCAGGACAGGACCGGTGACCTCTCTACAACGACGCCTGCGTCGTTCCCCTCTCTGATACTCGACTTCTCTCGATTCTCCCGTGCCTTCCTTCTAATGGACTCCGCCGCCCCCTCCTCAGGACCTCTTCTGGACAGGAATTCAATCAGCAACCGATCAGCTTGGCAGTCTGGAGCTAGGAGCGCTCTGGCAGCATGGACGCCTGTTCTTCGTGAACGCCTGCTCTGCTGTGTTTCAAGACTTCTGACTCTCTAATTAACTAATTCTATATCTATTATACCCTTCTACGCCCATGTACCTCCCCTTAATGTTGCTAAAATATGGGACCACTACTTCTGATTGGACAGGGACAGGGGGTGGATTGTCGCACCATATTGATTTGTCCTAAATTGTAAAGCCTATTGTCCTTTACGTTCCCACCCCTTCAATTTAATACATTTGCTTTATTTCCCACCCGTCTCACGACAAATGTTATACAATTTACAGGGGAAAAGTATCATTTTTGTCCACAGGAAACATAAAGTACAGCATCTTCGGCCAATGGGTCATGGCCTTGGGAGACGTCCAAGTTGACTTCACTTGGCAGGCACACAGGATACATGCGCAGAACCATCGTCTCTCGAGTTACAAGTCACCAACTCAGGCCCAAGTTTATGAACTAATAAAAATGCAAGAAGAAAATATTAAAATCACAAATAAAATGTTTCACTGTATACCCACTATTTCTATTCTATTCCCATTTAATTATATATACTATCCCGCATTAGTAGCGTTAGGAAACGACAATTTAATAATGACATGAGAGCAAGCTGAAGCATGTGAAAACATTAAGCAGCCATCTTATGCACACTGCGCAGAAGCAAAAGTTTCCCACCAAGCAAAGAAAGAGGTCACACCATGTGATATGGTTGCGACATGCGCAGTGAGTTTTCCCGCGCATAGCGGCCATTTTAGATTACAGACAAGCGTTATTCTTTAGTAAAACACATATGCAAGCATCTCTCCCCTTTGTGTAGTGTATGCAAAGGTTAGTATCTGAAAGAGACACGTTAGTGACAGATTCCTTACCTTAGAATATCCCCAGGCGTCAGGCTGGATCCGGAAAGTTTTTTGCGTAGCAGTACCCTTGCGCGTCGGTAGGCGGCGTCGTGCGGCTCCGCGTCCGTCGTCGGCGTCGTGATCGCCGGGATGACGTCGCGGGCAGTACTTAGGCGCCGCCCCTGCGCGCTGACGTCAGTTCTTCTTTTTCCGCGCCAGCAAGCGCAGATCCGGGAAGAGCAGTGCCCTGGTCATTTTTGACCATACTTTTTGGTGAATTCTTTCACTGTTTTTCTCTATCAAGGTGTCGTAGGGATGCCCGGTTTCAAACGTTGCGGCGCCTGTGCTCGGATAATGTCCGTCACCGACCCGCATTGGGAGTGTCTCTTCTGCCTCGGCCGAGGCCACGACACGGAGTCTTGTACCGACTGCCAGGCCCTCAACCCGAAAGCTTTGCGAGAGCGGTCTCGAAAGCTCCTCAAGGCCCGGCATTCGGCTCCGCGGAAGCCCCGGTCGCGTGAGAGGTCCAGGGGTCGATCGCGGAGTCCACACCGGTCGTCGGCATCGAAGTCTTCTTCGTCCGGTAAGTCGAAACACAAGAAGTCCAAAAAGCATCATCGCTCTAGGACTTCGCCTCGCCGGTCTCGCGACTCGGCTGAGGCCCCTCCCGGCACCGTCCCCGCGGCCCCGGACATGCCTGTGGAGTCGCCCCCGCAATACCCGCCCTTCCCGGGTTCAGGGGCGGATCCGGCCAAAGTGCAGGAATTCCTGTCGGCCATGGCCCGCCTCTTCGGGCCTCCAGGTCCCTCCGGTGCGCCTTCGGGCCCCGCGGGCCCTGATGGGGTTGCTCCGGCGTCGCCGACGGCTCCGGCCCCGGCGTCGCCCGTGCCTCCAGCCTCGATCCCGGCTCCGGCTTCGGCCCCGGCCTCGATCCCGGCTCCACAACCCCCATCGACGCCGGTCGACCTAACGACACCTCCGCCGGTGCCGATGTCTCTGGTGCCGTTCTCGACGCCGCCTGGGGCTCCGGGCGGCGTCGTTCCCCAGTTCCTTCCGGCTCCGGACATGGACCCGGACCGACGTCGCTCGACGCCGGTTCCGGCGCTGATGAGACCTTGGGTCCCAAATGTCCCTCCTCCCCTTATTTTTGAACCTGAAGAGGACCAGGAGGGTCTGATGACCCTCTGACACAACAGTGTCAGTACGATGAGGACTGGACAGAGGGTCTAGGGGATGCCAGTGGTCTAGATACTTCCCCTGACACTGGCATGCTGTCTCCTCCCGTGGCTACGGAGGAGGGAGCCAATTTTGCAACGGTGTTGCGTAGGGCGGCTGGAGCCTTACATCTCCAACTCCCTGCTGTGGCGGTCAAGGTTAATCTCTTGACAGAGGTGCTTCAGCCGGCAGCCTCCTCTACGGAGACTGTGCTGCCGTTTAACGACGCCCTCACTGACGTTCTTTTGGGCGCCTGGTCCAAGCCCAACACAGGGGCTCCTGTGGATAGGAACGTGTCCCGACGCCATCGCCCAGCTCCGGGCGACCCCCTGTTTCTCTCTGTCCACCCCACCCCTGAGAGCTTGGTTGTCCAAGCCTCCGCTTCCCAAACCGCCTTCCCTACCGCCCCTCCGGATAGGGAATCCAAACGCCTGGATCAATTTGGGAAGAAGGGTTTTCTTCCTCCAGTGCTGGCTTGCGGTCCATCAACACCGCTTGCCTTTTGGGCCGATATACCCACTCCTTGTGGGATTCGGTGGCGAATGTTTTGCCCCAGTGTTCTGAGGAGGTCCAGACACTGCTTTCCCGCGCCATTGCGGAAGGAAGGGATGCGGCCAAATACACAATCCGATGTGGCCTTGATACCGCCGACTCGCTGGGCAGGTCTATTGCAACGACGGTGGCGCTACGTCGTCACGCCTGGCTGAGAACCACTGGTTTTTCAGGGGATGTCCAGAATACTCTCATGGACATGCCCTTTGATGGAGTCGGTCTTTTTGGGTCCAAAGCAGACCATGCGTTGGAGCGCTTTAAGGACTCACGGGCTACTGCAAAGTCCCTGGGCCTTTCTGCTACACGCCCTCCGCTGACTTCTGCTTTTCGCCCCTATCGTGGCCACGGTAGGGGCGCCCTTCACGTCAGCAGCCCAGCCACCGGCCCGCGCAGCAGGCGTCTTCGCGTGGCAGAGGACGTGGATTCCGCCGTGGCGGATCGGGCAACCAGCGTGCGGGTCAGGCCACCACCTCCAACCCGTCCGCGGCCTCCAAACCCTCCTAGTCCCTCCTTTCAGGTGCACAGCACGCCAGTAGGGGCAGGGTCCGCCATCACCTTCCCCACTGGCGTACCATCACCTCGGACAGGTGGGTCTTGGACATTGTCCGAAGGGGCTACTCCCTCCCCTTCGAGTCCACCCCCCAGCCATGCCACCTCAATTCCACCGCATGTCAGGGGATCACTTGGTACTTCTGCAGAAGGAAGTCACGGCCCTCTTGGCCAAGAGGGCCATCGAGCATGTTCCGACCCCAGAAGTAGGGCGTGGTTGCTACTCCCACTACTTCCTGGTGCCCAAAAAGGACAAGGAGGACATGCGTCCTATCTTGGACCTCCGGAACGTCAATCGCTTCCTCCGGAAGGAGAAGTTCAAGATGCTCACCCTAGCTCAGGTCTTGACTGCCCTCGACCCTGGAGACTGGTTGGTAGCGTTGGACTTGCAGGACGCATATTTCCACATCCCCGTCCTACCGGCCCACCGGCGTTACCTTCGGTTCACGGTAGGCCTCGAGCATTTTCAGTTCACCGTGCTCCCCTTTGGCCTTACCAGTGCCCCTCGGGTGTTCACGAAAGTGATGGCGGTGGTCGCATCTCATCTGCGCCGGGCAGGGGTTTCAGTCTTCCCCTACCTCGACGACTGGCTGCTGAAGGCGGGCTCGTCCCAGGCAGTCGTCTCCCACCTCCAGACTACGGCCGAACTCCTGCACTCGCTGGGGTTCTCCATCAAGGTGCCGAAGTCGCATCTGATTCCTTCTCCACAGCTCCTTTTCATCGGAGCAGTTCTGGACACGACGCAGTTTCGGGCCTATCCTCCCGAACGGCGAGTCCGGGATATTCAGGCTATCACTTAAGCCAGAAAGGGTCACTGTTTCTGCTGATCTACTAGTGAATACATCTACCTATTGACTGCTGCCGAAGGAATTTTAATTCCCCCACACTTAACATTCATGTCTACTTGATGACATATTTGCTATGTTTGTATTGTCTGGTTTGTTAGAAGTAGGCACCAAAAGAGGTACCAACTAATCATCCCACCTTTTAAATGTTAGCCACGTGACTGCTGCATATTTCAAGTTGAACGTACTGGGCAACATTGGCTTTCACAAACAGAAGAATCAGATGCATGGGTAACAAACTGAGCCAAGTGCCCTCAGCAGCCTCCGTCTCGGCTCCGCCCATCCCTTCCTTACCCCAAAATCATCCCATAATCAGGAAGGGTTTAATTTAACGGAACTAAGAAAAACCCAACTCCACTCTCACCAACATGATAAGCAGAGACATTAATGACCGCGTGAATGCTAGCAGAGAACCCTATAAAGCGTTATGTATTAGCTTCTGAAACAACTCAATACTGCTACAACAGCTTTCCAAAATGGAACATCGGTGAGCAAAAATACATTTAAAAAGCACCTGCTTACGAACTTGGTTGGTACAAAACTGAAGATCACAGGATGATCTGAAAAGGCTACCCCTCTATACTCCTGGCACATTTGAAGGAAACCACCACTGATTCTATAGCAGTTCACTGGCAAACTGATCTGCTTCCCAGCCTCCTGTTTCTACGCCCCTCCCATATTTCCCCCCATCCTCTACTTGGGACTTGTTCTCCTATGTTTGATTATGCAACTGTAACTAACGTAACATGCAATGCTGGTATTCTTGTTATTCCTGACCGCGGAAACCTGAGCAACATGGCTGATGCCCGGTGGAGCTGCTAGACAGCTATAGAGGAGATCGGCCCTGGTTCACCCCCTCGGCCGTCACCTACCCAGCCGGACACAGTTCTCCTCGTCTCCCCGCTTATTTCCCCTCCTTCCGACAAACTACCGTAACATTGTTCTTTTTCCTGTGTTTTACTATGCTCTTGTAACGGATGTAATTTGTAACTTGTAACTCAACAATCCTCATGTAAAGCGCTCTGATACCTCCGGGTCTAGCCAGCGCTATATAAAACTCGTAAAATAAAATAAAATAAATAAATGATTCCGATCTTTCAGCCTTTATCCTGGGTTTCGGTACGGATGACCCTGAGGCTGCTGGGCCTCATGGCCTCCTGCATCCTGCTGGTCAATCATGCCAGATGGCATATGCGGGCTCTGCAGTGGGACCTGAAGTTCCAGTGGGCGCAGCACCAGGGCAACCTGTCCGATCACGTCCAGATCTCGGAGGGGACTGCAAAACAGTTGCAGTGGTGGCTCTCGAACCGGCAATGGGTCATGGGCAGATCCCTCTCCCTTCCCCAGCCAGAGCACACAGTTGTGACGGACGCGTCCCTTCTGGGATGGGGCGGTCACATGGGAGAGGCGGAGATCAGAGGCCTCTGGTCTCCGGCGGAGTCCTGGCTCCATATCAACCTTCTGGAGCTCCGGGCGATCCGACTTGCACTCAAGGCATTCCTTCCCTCTGTCAAAGGGAAGGTAGTGCAGGTGTTCACGGACAACACCACCGCCATGTGGTACTGCAACAAACAAGGCGGGGTGGGGTCGTGGACCCTTTGTCAGGAGGCTCTGCGCCTCTGGACATGGCTGGAACATCAGGGCATGTTCCTGATGGTTCAACACCTGGCAGGTTCCCTGAACGCCAGGGCGGACGAACTCAGCCGCAGGTGCATGATGGATCACGAATGGCGTCTTCACTCGGAAGTGGCGCAAGGACTCTTTCTACAGTGGGGAGAGCCTTGGTTAGATCTATTCGCCACCGAAGAGAACGCGCAATGTCATCAGTTCTGCGCGTTGGAATTTCCAAGGCGGCACTCGCTCGGCGGCGCTTTTCGTCACGAGTGGAGTTGCGGTCTATTGTACGCCTTTCCGCCTATACCACTTCTACCCAGAGTGTTGAAGAAGATTCGGCACGACCGGGCCCAAGTCATTCTTGTGGCTCCGGACTGGGCTCGAAGAGTTTGGTATCCCGAGCTACTCAATATGAGCGTAGATCCCCCGATCCGTCTGCCTCTTCGGGAGGATCTTCTGTCGCAGCAGCAGGGGACGGTCCTCCACCCGAACCTGTCCAGTCTACACCTGCTTGCGTGGAGATTGAGCGGCGGCAGTTGATTCCTTCGACTTGCCTCCCGAAGTTTGTGATGTGATTCTGGCAGCCAGGCGTCCCTCCACTAAGGTGGTATACGCCTGCAGGTGGAACAAATTTGTGGCATGGTGCACAGCAAAGGCTGTGAATCCCCTTTCTGCCCCTCTTTCTGAGGTCCTTCTGTTCCTTCTCTCTCTGGCCCAACAGGGTTCTGCCCTGGGTACCATCAAGGGTTATCTTTGTGCTATCTCGGCCTTCCTCAGGCTCCCTGATCAGCCCTCCCTTTTCAAGTCCCCTGTTGTTAACAGGTTCTTAAAGAGCATTACTCACCTCTTCCCTCCTGTTCCGTTTGTAATGCCTCAGTGGGACTTGAACTTGGTTCTTACCTTTTTAATGTGCGCTCCCTTTGAGCCTCTACATAACTGTCCTCTTCGTCTTCTCACTCTGAAGACAGCCTTTCTGGTGGCCATCACCTCCGCTCGGCGGGTGAGTGAGCTCCAGGCTCTATCTTGCAAACCTCCCTTTCTGTCTGTTCATCCAGACAAGGTTGTTCTTCGGACGCGTCCGTCCTTCTTGCCAAAGGTGGTTACTGCTTTCCACATTGGGCAGACCATCACTTTGCCCACCTTCTTTCCGCCTCCGCATCCTTCCAGAGAGGAAGAGAGGCTCCACCGTCTGGACCCAAAACGTGCGCTCTCCTTCTATATTGACCGCACCAAACACTTCCGGGTGGATGACCAGCTCTTTGTTGGCTACGTGGGCGCCAAAAAGGTCGGGCGGTGCACAAAGGACCATCTCCCGCTGGGTTACCTTGTGCATCAAGACCTGCTATTCTTTGGCTAAGAAGGAGCCTCCTGTTGGGCTGCGTGCCCATTCCACCAGGGCAGCGGCTGCTACCACGGCCTTGGGCCGCGGTGTTCCGCTGCCGGTTATCTGTCAGGCAGCTACTTGGGCCTCGCTGCACACGTTTACAAAGCATTACTGCCTTGACAGTCAGGTCTGGAGGGACGGCTTCTTTGGCCGTTCTGTTCTCCAGGACTTCCTTGTCTGATCTTTGTTCGCAGACCCACCACCGGGGTTGGTATTGCTGGGGTATCTATTCTAAGGTAAGGAATCTGTCACTAACGTGTCTCTTTCAGATGCACAAGTTACTAACTTGTGTAACGATATATCTGTAAGAGACAGTAGTTAGTGACAGATTCCTACCGCCCACCCATCCTCCCGTTCTGCGAACTGATTTCTAGGGTTAAGGACATCCCTTTCAGGGCCCTAGTATTTTTCAGACACCTATGTCAGCTTCTTGCATGGCTCTGCGTTCCTGGCGCGGAAAGTCGTGTACAGAACTGACGTCAGCGCGCAGGGGCGGCGCCTAAGTACTGCCCGCGACGTCATCCCGGCGATCACGACGACGGACGCGGAGCCGCACGACGCCGCCTACCGACGCGCAAGGGTACTGCTACGCAAAAAACTTTCCGGATCCAGCCTGACGCCTGGGGATATTCTAAGGTAAGGAATCTGTCACTAACTACTGTCTCTTACAGATATATCGTTACACAAGTTAGTAACTTGTGCATTAACAATACAAGTTTAATAAATTAATACTATGAGAAGGATTGCGTACAAGCAAGTTTCATTTATGAAACCTTGCTTCATCAGATGATAGGTTTAAAGACAACCTTTATTGAAAGCTATCCTAGTGGTAGCTATGGAGAGCAGCCTTCAGGCTAAGTCTTGAAGGAGTGTAAAGCAGCATGGTTTACCAGATTATAACCTCTTGAATGAATGACCAAATGAAAGGAGAACCACACCAGGTATATATAAAATATATGTATTTATTTCTAAACACTCACTACTAATCTCTTTATGAGATTAGAGTCCAAGATACACAATATCACAGTATTAAAACGACAGTAAATAGCACAATACACAGTGGGCTCCAGGGGGAGACCAAACCATATACTAAGAAAGTGGTATAAGAACCACGACTTGACTAGAGACAGTGCCTAGAGCACGTAGAATCGCTGGGACCCCAAGGAACCACCCAAGGTAGTGACAACACAGCCGCGAGCGCCGTAGGATTCTATGAGGAAAGTTGCGGTTGGAGTTTTAAAGATAAAGGACACTTAGGAGAGGACTTTTGAGCAAACCCCTTTAGACTTAAGAGGTTCTAGGGCCAACACCCACGGGAGCACCGGAGTACTCGAGTTACCTCACCCAGGGAAGCCGGGTGCATAGGTGTCAAATGGTGTCGGCAATCGTCGTTGAGTTCAATGGCGATCTGCTGCACAGTGCTGCTGCCGTGAAGAAGAACAGTGTCCGGGATGATCCAAGCCTGGATCGAAGATGTGAAGAACCTGAAAGCAGAGGGGACAAAGTCTGGGTCACTTCACGTGACCAGGAGCGGAGCAATCAAATGCCCACCGATGTCGGGTGCTTCAGGTGCGAAGAGGTGCAGCTTGACTCTGCAGCCACGGGGTCTAGGAGACATCGAGGACCACCAGGAGCCGGATTCGAGCTGTCCCACGAAGGATGTCGAGTGCTGGGGTGTCGGTGCTCGGATTGAACCCAACAAGCCTTGGCAACAGCAACCCACGCAGGAAGAGTAAAGATGATTTGGTGCGGACCAGCAAGGTCCGGGGGACTCCCCAAGCGATGGAGAGTCAGGGCACATCTGGAGCAACCAGGGTAGCCCAATTAATCTTAGTGTTGCCTTCACAGGGACCCTACCAGTCGACAGACCAGGGATCGCGAAGGGACCTCGAGAAAAAACACAAAGGGCCAGCTCACGGAATACTTGTGGAGTGTAGGCTGGCAATCTTCGGTGGAATTGCTGCTCGGGTCAGGGCTACAAGTAACCCAAAGCTCAGCCTCAGAGGTCGCCTCAAAGCTCATACTTCTGCAAATGGTCGCGGTGTCCAGGGGTTCGGGTTGCACGGTCTCCACGAGGGATACAGGCCTCAGACTTGCTGAGCACACAGATCGACCTCCGAGACCACGGGAACCCACCTCCTGTGTGGCAATATTCTTCGGAGTCCTCAGGAGCTTCGGAGAGGCCAACCGGACAGATGCGTCTTTGGTGCCTGCCAAGCAGGGGAGTAACTCCTTTACTCCAAGGGAGATTCTTCGGTCATCCAAGTCGTGTAGATAGTTGAAGTTCTGGGATTCTGTAGCAGAGTTTCGTCCAGGTAAATCTAAAGTCCTGTAGTCAGGGGTTCCTACTTTATACCCAAGGAAGGGGTGGGACAAACTCTGGGGACCCACCTATGGGAGGGTCAGGAAAGAGGGGTGGCTACACCCATTTCCTTTGTCCAGTTTCGTGCCAGAGCAGGGGCTGGTAGCCCCTGCAACCGGTTTGAGCTGGACTATGCACAGGGACACCAAATGTGCCCCGGTGCAGACTTCAAAGCACTCTTGGAGTGCACCCACCCAGCACCAATACACTAAAGCCTGTCTGGGAGGTGGTCACACCTCCCTGTGACAGGAAACCTATTGTCCAGGCCTCTCCTGCCAGAGTTTCGTCCAGCAGCAGGAGGGCAGACTCGTGTCTGTGGCTGCAGCATCCATTTTGTGATACCAGAGTTCTGTTAGGCTGGTACCGGGTGTACCGGTGGTGCCATGTTTCTCCCTCTAATAGGGTGGAATCATACCTAACTGGGGTGGAGGTATGATTCCAAGGTGTTTGACACCAAACACGACATGTTTCCATGCAGCCATTCTCAAGTTAGCATTTACCGCGAGGTCATAATGCACTTAAGAGTATATGGTTGGCTGCATCACAGACAACCCCGGAATGAAGGTTCTGAAAGCTGCAGAGGGGCTCTGCTCATGCATGGGCACCCTCTCACATGAAACCCAGCACCTTGCCTTCAGGTTTGTTAAGGCCTGCCATAGGGGTGACTGATAGGTTTACATGTGCAGTGATATGGAGAGATATAGGGAACCTATATCTCAGTAAGGGGTGCATACACCACCTTACACAGGCTGCTGTAGCAGACCTGTGGTGTCATTTTGGATGGCCTCTCAGGGGTGGCATAATACATGCTGCAGCCCCTGGGAGGCCTCTGGGGTCCCTATGCCCTGGGTACATAGTATACCATATACTAGGGACTCATAAGGGTACCCCAGAATCCAATCTGGAGTGTACCTAAAGTACATGCAATCAATTTAAGGGGAAAGCAGATACGCTGGGGTCCTGAATAGCAGGATCCCAGGCAAACTAAGTCGAAAGCCAGCAAAACACCAGGAAAAAGTGGGGGCAACCATGCAGTCAGATTCCACCTTCCTACATACCCCCCCCCCCCACGTAAGGAGATAAGGCTAACCTTGCCCAGTTGAGCCTTTATTGACTAAGTGGCCATATAAGGAAGAACCTGCACTAGCATGGTGACCCCCCTGTCTTATGGTCCACTAAGCAATTCCTAACCCCAAGGGTATTGGATGATCTCCAACATTTGGAATTACTACCTGTGGTGTGTTTTGGCAAAGTAAAAGGCTGGTGGGGTGTCTGAGTGGAGAAGTGAGGCCCTAATAAAGTTGGTCTCAGCTTCCTCAGATCACTGGTCACCATGGAGGTCTTTCTTTCCATGACTGAGTTGTATCTGGCCCTAAGGGTCCACCTCTGGCAGCCTACAGCTGGGGGTTGGGTCCCTTTGGTTGGAACAATGGCGGGACATGGTAGGTTTGGAACCACTTGGTCCCAGGTTTGCCTTTGCCCAACAGAGTCAATCTGGGGGAGGTCCCTATACAATGGTAAGAGGGATCCCTCAGTGTGCTGAGGAATTTTCACCTGGCTAGGGATACTAGACTGGGTGCCCCTAATCTGTGGATGAGGGGGTTCCTCTGGACAGGGAGCCCTTAGGGGTCCACTGACCTCCCTGACCTCTGCAGCCCTGGGCTGACAGAGGGAGGGTAGAGAGGGGCAGGTTACCTGCTCCAGACTGGGTACCACCTTGGAAGGGTCCCCTGCCATCAGGGGTGTTGCCAGGCCAGGCCTGACCACCTTTGGGGCAGTTCCTTCACTAGGGGTAGGATCAGTTCCCTGAGGAAGCTGACCCTTACCTATAGTCTGGGGGGAAGAAGACTTTTCTTAAACCCTTCTGCTCTCTTGGGGAGTAGAGTGGGCCATTCTTTCAGGCTCCACTTCTCCAAAATTTCCAATGAGATGGGGCTGAGGCCCTAACAGCCCCACCAACCTTCTCAGAGAGGCCCAACATTTTTAAATGGGCCTGGTATTCAACTTAAGCCCAGGCTGAAACCTCCAGATCATTGCCCAACAGGCAATCTACAGGCAAGTTCGGGGACACTGCCACTCTCTTTGGACCAGTGACCCCTCCCCAGCTGAGATTGACTATGGCCATGGGATGATCTGTTCTGATACCATCAATGTTGGTCACCTGGTACTTGAACTCAGGTAAAAGCTGTTGAGGGGGGACTAGTTTCCCTGTCACCATGGTGACACTAGCCCCTGTGTCCCTGAATGCCAACGCCTTCTGACCATTGATTAGGGGCTCCTGTCTGTATTGCCCAAAGTATTGGGACTCATAGTAAAAGTAGAAAATCCCATGCCACCATCACAGACTAAGAAGGCCTGTGAGGGGGACCTTAGTAATCCAGGGTCCACCTCAGTTCCCCATGAAAATGCACCTAACTTTTTGGGTGCATTACTACCACCTGGGGGATTACTACTTGTAGTACCAGGAGGAGTGGTAGTATTGCTGGGAGGAACATTTTCCTTATTGCCAGCCTTGGAGCAACTGGGGTCATTTTTCCAGTGGCCAGGCTTCTTACAGTTATGGCAATAAGGTTTCTTTTCGGGGAGGAAGGAGTTTGGGACCCACCCCAGGGAGAGGACTTTTGGGGCCCTGTGGGGATTTGTCTTTTGATTTATCCCCACCTTTCTCTTGGTTTTTGGAAGAATCTTTCTTCTGGTCACCACCCTGATTCTTTGGCTTTACTCTGGTTCTGACCCATTTGTCTGCCTTCTTTCCCAATTCTTGGGGAGAGGTCAGATCAGAGTCCACCAGGTACTGATGTAAAAGCTGGTTTTGACAATTATTAAGGATCTGCTCCCTCATAATCAAATTGTACAATCCTAAAAAGTCATGCACCTTGCTGCCAAGTAACCAGCCTTCCAGAGCCTTAGTAGCACAATCTACAAAGTCAACCCAGTCCTGAGTCTGTGCCTTTTGGGTATCTCTGAACTTTAACCTGTATTGTTCAGTGGTTAGGCCAAACCCATCAATCAGAGCACTCCTCAGAACTTTGTAATTATCAGCATCCTCTTCTCTTACAGTGAGGAGCTTGTCTCTACCTTTGTCTGCAAAGGAGAGCCACAAGATTGCTGCCCGCTGCTCCTGAGGGACCCTCTGTACTTTACAGGCCCTCTCCAGTGCAGTTATCCATTTGTGGATGTCATCCCCACTCTGGTAGGGAGGGACAATCTTGTTCAGGTTCCTATGGGGATGAGTATCTTCTCTACTCCTAGGGACACTGTTGCTGCCACCATGGGGCTCTAGCCCCCAACTTCTGAGAAGCTTTCTGAAGCTCCAGGTATTCCCTATCTAAGGCCAATTGCTCTCTCTTGATTCTGAGCTTAGCTCTCTCAAACTCAAGCAGTTGGCACTTCTTCTCATAAGAGGACTCCCTTTTATGAGAAGCAGAGGTCCTATAAGAAATAGAGCGCCCTACAGTTGTACAAGAATGATTAGACTCCAGAGAAGGAGATCTAGATCTTCTTGGTAAACTGTTAACCCTTCCAGGTGGAGTAAAGAGAGACCCACTAGGGCCTCCTTCTTCACCTTCAGGAAGAATTGGATTTTTCAGGTTAGAATCATTTTGATCCTCCTGGCCTGCATCAGAGTCCTGGTCATTGAAGTTTTCACTCCCTGGCCTTTCCTCTTCTGCTGTCCCACCCACTCTGCCAACCTCATCAGACCCTGGGGTCTTTCTGAGGTCATCTGCAAGCAACAACTTTATGAGATGTTGTGTGGTTGGGTTTTTCCCTGTCTTCAATTTCCTAGAGGCACACATAGTCCTCAATTCTTGGTATGAGACCTGGTCATACTTAGTTGGGAGAGGCCCACTGGCTTCTGCCCTTGAAGACCTGACTAGTGTGGTGTGGTGTCTGCACCTACCTACTCTAGTGGGGCCTACTAAACTCTCTTGAGTTGTAGAAAGGGTGTGCTAAGCCCTTGACACACAACTCTAAGTTCAGTAGAACTTACTGTATTCTAGACTTGATTTATATGTACCTATGTACCTATAGTGGTTTTCAGTTAGTCACTCAAAGAGATTATCTGGTAAAGCAATAGCAAGCTTGAATCCAACCGCTGCACACCAATGTGAGAAGTTGGCCTGGCATATGCTGTCCACTAGTTATAGTGGGCACCTTGCACCAGTCCAAACGACCCTTATTGATGATAGGTTTAAAGACAACCTTTATTGAAAGCTATCCTAGTGGTAGCTATGGAGAGCAGCCTTCAGGCTAAGTCTTGAAGGAGTGTAAAGCAGCTTGGTTTACCAGATTATAACCTCTTGAATGACCAAATGAAAGGAGAACCACACCAGGTATATATAAAATATATGTATTTATTTCTAAACACTCACTACTAATCTCTTTATGAGATTAGAGTCCAAGATACACAATATCACAGTATTAAAACGACAGTAAATAGCACAATACACAGTGGGCTCCAGGGGAGACCAAACCATGTACTAAGAAAGTGGTATAAGAACCACGACTTGACTAGACACAGTGCCTAGAGCACGTAGAATCGCTGGGACCCCAAGGAACCACCCAAGGTAGTGACACAGGAGACCCACGGGGGACGTGTGCAGTGTGAGAACACAGCTCGCGAGCGCACGTGAGGATTCTATGAGGAAAGTCTCGGTTGGAGTTTTAAAGATAAAGGACACTTAGGAGAGGACTTTGAGCAAACCCCTTTAGACTTAAGGGTTCTAGGGCCAACACCCACGGGAGCACCGGAGTACTCGAGTTACCTCACCCAGGGAAGCCGGGTGCATAGGTGTCAGGAATCGTCGTTGAGTTCAATGGCGATCTGCTGCAAAGTGCTGCTGCCGTGAAGGAGAAAAGTGTCCGGGATGATCCAAGCCTGGATCTGAGATGTGAAGAACCTGAAAGCAGAGGGGACAAAGTCTGGGTCACTTCACATGACCAGGAGCGGAGCAATCAAATGCCCACTGATGTCGGGTGCTTCAGGTGCGAAGAGGTGCAGCTTGACTCTGCAGCCAGGGGGACCAGGAGACGTCGAGGACCACCAGGAGCCGGATTCTAGCTGTCTCACGAAGGATGTCGAGTGCTGGGGTGTCGGTGCTCGGATTGAACCCAACAAGCCTTGGCAACAGCAACCCACGCAGGAAGAGTAAAGATGCTTTGGTGCGGACCAGCAAGGTCCGGGGGACTCCCCAAGCGATGGAGAGTCAGGGCATGTCTGGAGCAACCAGGGTAGCCCAATTAATCTTAGTGTTGCCTTCACAGGGACCCACCAGTCGACGGACCAGGGATCGCGAAGGGACCTCGAGAAAAAACACAAAGGGCCAGCTCACGGAACACTTGTGGAGTGTAGGCTGGCAATCTTCGGTGGAATTGCTGCTCGGGTCAGGGCTACAAGTAACCCAAAGCTCAGCCTCAGAGGTCGCCTCAAAGCTCATACTTCTGCAAATGGTCGCGGTGTCCAGGGGTTCGGGTTGCACGGTCTCCACGAGGGATACAGGCCTCAGACTTGCTGAGCACACAGATCGACCTCAGAGACCACGGGAACCCACCTCCTGTGTGGCAATATTCTTCGGAGTCCTCAGAAGCTTCGGAGAGGCCAACCGGACAGATGCGTCTTTGGTGCCTGCCAAGCAGGGGAGTAACTCCTTTACTCCAAGGGAGATTCTTCGGTCATCCAACGTCGTGTAGATAGTTGAAGTTCTGGGATTCTGTAGCAGAGTTTCGTCCAGGTAAATCTAAAGTCCTGTAGTCAGGGGTTCCTACTTTATACCCAAGGAAGGGGTGGGACAAACTCTGGGGACCCACCAATGGGAGGGTCAGGAAAGAGGGGTGGCTACACCCATTTCCTTTGTCCAGTTTTGCACCAGAGCAGGGGCTGGTAGCCCCTGCAACCGGTTTGAGCTGGACTATGCACAGGGACACCAAATGTGCCCCAGTGCAGCCTTCAAAGCACTCTTGGAGTGCACCCAACCAGCCCCAATACACTAAAGCCTGTCTGGGAGGTGGTCACACCTCCCTGTGACAGGAAACCTATTGTCCAGGCCTCTCCTGCCGGAGTTTCGTCCAGCAGCAGGAGGGCAGACTCGTGTCTGTGGCTGCAGCATCCATTTTGTGATGCCAGGGTTCTGTTAAGCTGGTACCGGGTGTACCGGTGGTGCCATGTTTCTCCCTCTAGTAGGGTGGAACCATACCTCCCACCCCAGTTACTGGGGTGGAGGTATGATTCCAAGGTGTTTGACACCAAACACGACATGTTTCCATGCAACCATTCTCAAGTTAGCATTTACCGCGAGGTCATAATGCACTTAAGATTATATGGTTGGCTGCATCACAGACAACCCCGGAATGAAGATCCCGAAAGCTGCAGAGGGGCTCTGCTCATGCATGGGCACCCTCTCACATGAAACCCAGCACCCTGCCTTCAGGATTGTTAAGGCCTGCCATAGGGGTGACTGATAGGTTTACATGTGCAGTGATGTGGAGAGATATAGGGAACCTATATCTCAGTAAGGGGTGCATACACCACCTTACACAGGCTGCTGTAGCAGACCCGTGGTGTCATTTTGGATGGCCTCTCAGGGGTGGCATAATACATGCTGCAGGCCTCTGGGGTCCCTATGCCCTGGGTACATACCATCTCTTTGAATGTGTGAGTAATGGAAATAACATGCCTCCCTTGATCCCACCTCCAGCGAGGCTGTCTTAATGCTGCCCTGCTCCCCACCTCCTGAGCCCGCACTCTCTCGCCCCCAGGCCATAGCCGGCCACACTCCGCGCCCCCTTTCCGAGGACTGCGCGGGATGATTACAATAATGAATTAACTGTTTGCAGCTGCCGGGGGTGCAGGCAATTATGGCAGCCCTGGTCCCGGGGGCCCTCGGAGAGCCAGGCTGAGGGCCACTTAGCCGGCAGCCAGAGGTGGAAAGCCTGCAAATGACGGGCCGCGGCTGCAATGGAGTCATGGAAAAGAAAATTAATTTACACGCATTATTATGATAACAGGCCCAACATGCATTATATTTAATGGCATGCAGTTTTATAATGTAGCGCAAACTTTATCCAGCATAAAACCAGTTGCATTAATTTAATTAATTAATGCAACTGCTTTTATGCTGGATAAAGTTTGCGCTACATTATAAAACTGCATGTGCCATTAAATATAATGCATGTTGGGCTTGTTATCATAAAGTATTACTTTGTTTGTCAGTTCTCACTGTCTGAATCCTAGTCTGCACTACTGGTCGACGTCGACTTGATCAGATGATCAGATCTTTGTGATCAAATCAAATCCATCAAGGCGGAGGCCAGCGGCGGTCAGGAGGGACAAATACACCCGAGCAGTAGCACTGAACACGAGGTGTGGTCCGACTCGAGGAGGCTCCGACGTCACGCTCGCTCCCTCCCACCCTGAGCGGGAGGGAGGGACTGACCGGCAGCAGCAGGCTGGCTGAACAGCCCAGAAACGTAGAAATGGCCAATCACTGCATGGCTTCACAATAAGCCATGACAGTGATTGGTCATACACTGTGTTAGTGCCTCCCACGCACGGTGCCTCAAAATGCTCACTGCAGAGAGGCCTGGCAACCGCGTGCGTCTCAGCCAATCCAGACGCTGCTCCAGCAGCGCAAGGATTGGCTTGAGCAGTGATACTCGCCGCTCATTGGGAGACCGGGGGCTGCGGCATGGAACAACCCTTGCTCTTCTAATGTGCAGCCTAGTGCGCATGTTCGAGCTGGTCGGAAAAATGATCAACCCTAAACAGAACATGCACACTCTTGCTGTGCGCTCCGCCGACCTGATATGATCGATGTCATTCACGACTTCACTGAACTCCTGCTTCCCCGCCCCCTTCAGAGCCGAATGCCTCGGGCGTGGCCCGGTGGCCGGCCGGCCCGGGATTGATTTAATAAAAGTGAGTGACTGCGTGCGCGACGCTTGTTTGAATGCCTCAATATTAATGGGGCAACGCCCAAGCGCCCTAATGGACGCACCGCCACTGTTAACTATGACACACAACAGCTTCTCGACAACGCCTTTAGCAGGACTCTGTTTAATTTCTAGCCGTCAGCCCAGACAGCGTACTGAAGTAGAGGACCGCATCTTGTGTCCTTCTTTCTCCTTCAGTCGGGTGAGCTGGGGGTATTAATATCCAACTACCAGGCCGATTGCACTATTCCACAAGTAGCGGTTGAGGGAGTAGAAGAAATAGGCGTAAAGTGCTATGTGACCCTTGAATTTGTGCTTGAGCCCTAAACTCCCAAAACAGCGAGCCTTGACACCACTATTTACACTGAAATTGTCAGCGGAGAATGAGGGCTCAAAGCGCACTGGTTCTTCAAGCGCAGCAGCGGCCACATAAATTAGCAAAGAGACAGAAATATAAAAAGACCCATATTAGTAAGCGGGGGAACGTACGAACTCAGAAGATGCTTGATAGCAAAGCCGGCCATCTCTTGGACCTCACCAACGAGAGAGTCACCTTGGCAGAGGAAGTCCCCCATAGAGGAAGCATCTCTGTCCCCCGTTAACCTGAAGAATGTTATTGGGGGGTGCTTTGCGTCACACACACAAACCAGTATAAGCCATTATCATGCATAGGCCAGAGTGAGCCCAGACGAAGACAAGGAACTGGAAAAGGTCGGATGCTGAGTGAGAACGATATAACCAGCTCAACTGGAGCGCCAAGTCCCCTACATTAAGTCACTCAGGCAGCAATAGGACCACGTACAATTGGCTACTGTGTGAAGCAAATCAGCCAATAGAGTGAGAGAGTGTAAAAGATATTTGTCAACTAAGACTTAATACAATCCCTCTCAGCCCGAAGATTGCAATGGTGCGAGCAGGAATGTTTTCAACAGGAGGCAGCTCCCGCTTCTCTATGCTCCCTCCATGCCTCTGAGTAACAACCCCCCATTGCCGCTGTTCCTGAATAAAGGAGCTGCTACACGTGCACACGGATACAAGCTTAAATTATTCTCCGACCTCTACCCTGATGGTCAGTTCCTCTCACCTTTCCAGTCCAACACAACTCCACCTCCCACTTTTTTTTAGACACCCTACTATACTATCAACTGAGAGCTGTATGCCGCACACTACACAACACCTTTTCTACTCCACCCCTGGCCCTCCCAGTGCAAGAACATACTCACTACCCCTTCTCCACACAAATTGATAACACGCCTCTACAATATTATCATGCTCTTCCCCGATCACTACGCCTGGAGCTAGGGAACTTTGGGAATCTGACACTTAGATGGCCATCACTAATGCACAATGGATCTATTGCTGTGGACAATTACAATTTCTCTCCTCAAACTACTGAGTGCGACTAATCCACTTCAAATTCCTGCATTGCATATACTGCACCCCCCAACAACTGTTCCGAATGGGTCTAGTTTCCGATCCAAGATGTTTACGCTGTAACCCAGCACAACTTCCTTTCTTCACCTTGCATGACAGTTCCCAAAGGTGGCTTCTTTTTGGGGGGAGGTTCTAACGCATGTGAAAATTATCACTGGTCACAAAATAGCTCACCCTCCTTTGATTGGCCTACTGGGGTATGTCAAAGATATCCTTGTCACACACAGACGACTCATCGCTATGCTGCTGTTACTCGCCAAGCGTAGGGTGGCAGTGCACTGGGGTAGGAAACCCGCACCCACTATCAAGACATGGATACAAGATGTTAAGCTCCGCCAGGAACAACTGGCTACCTTCAGGGACCTTATGCCACTCTGCTCCCGTACCAAAGACATATGGGAGTGATTCACACTCTGGTCCGACAGAGAGAGTCAACTCCTCCCACATCGGCCCCCGCCCATGACCACCTGATCTGTGCAGCAGAGTACACCCCTCCCAAGGGCCTGCGAGATGGGGACCTGACCCCTTGTGTCAACTTCATCCTCGATTTTCCAAGCCACCTCCTGCAGCGATATATGCAGTGCTTAATTTGTGCCGGTGGTTTCCAGTGCTCAGCACCGGCATATATGGCTATCTGCCACATGGTGACGCTGTTATTTGATTTAGATGTGAGCACAACAACAGTCGTTTATTAATTCAAAATAGATTACAAATTACTAATACCTTGCGTTCAAGCTGTTCTTATAGCTTTGGGGCCTGGAAGAGTCTGAATTGCCCCACTTGTTGGAGTGTGATTATTAGAAATTGTGTTGGTACTGTTGTTGGCAGCACTGGTAGGGGCAATGGGTAGTGCGACCTGCGGTAGCCTCCTTATGAGGGCCCCGGCACTTATTGTTTTTCAAATTAAGCACAGGATATATGTTTACACTGACGCCATTGTATGGAATATGGCTGCTACAAAGTTCAAACTTGAGGAAATGTAAGTGATTGACAATGCAAAATGTTTTACCTTTGTATGTGCTCAATGTGGCAATCTCCCTTTGTACCTCTCCCTGTCGATCTTCCAACTCCCTCCCCCTTCCAACCAACCTGATTCACCCTCCATCCTGATACAAACACTATTGTTGTGTTGTAATGTGTATAACGGTAAATGCTAATAAAATGAAGAAAAGAAAACCGTGCTCATGCAGCCCCTTAATTGAAAATCTTGCAGGCCTGTCAGAAATCCAGAGGGCGTGGAATCCAAGGGGGAAGCAGCAGAAAGTCTACCCGCAAAAGATAAATTACCAAGGTTGGCTGATAAGGTCATGCAAACTCATCAAGCTCCAGAGCCTAGGGCTCATACCTTGCCCTCCCCCAAACCGAGCCACGCCAGAGGGACGCCTGTGCATTTGAGGCACAGGGGCACCGCTTTCCAGGAAAAATAAAAAAAAGACCGAAAACATTGAATAAAAGCAAAGGAATAAATACTTTAGCGTGGCAGCAGCAAGAAATGCAGGAGATCCGAAAGCCTAAAGTAACTTGGGAGCCTTAAACTGAAGATAGAGGCACCCAAGCTAATCCACCAGAATCCCCCAAAGAATTTTGATTTAGGGGAGACATCGTTTACAACGCACGCGTTACAACGCGTGCCATTACAACGCATTTTTTACAACGCAAAATCCATTACAACGCATGCCATTACAACGCATGCCATTACAACTCATTCCCCAAAGTAACACCCCGGCGGAGTTAGAATAGTAATTTGCGTTGTAATGGATTTTGCGTTGTAAAAAATGCGTTGTAATGGCACGCGTTGTGAATGCGTGCGTTGTAACGTGTCTATTCTAGATTCAGTCCACCAAAGTGCATATGCCCTTCCCTGTGAAGGTGAACGCTTGGTTGCAAATAAAGTTCATAATGAATGCTCTGAGGCAGAAATGTACTCGTCCCCCCTAAAAGGAATCCATATCACTGACGGAATGTATTGGAAGAAGCGCACACACACACACACACACACACACACACAAATAAAAAGCAAACAGACAGCGCCCACACCCCCTAGACCAGGAGCCCAGTGACCATCTGCCCTCTGTGGCCCCCACACCAGTGAATGGCCACCTCATAGTGCATCCAAAAAAACTCACAAGCTGCATCTCTGACCTCTGAACTGGAAGTGAAACAGTGCTGAGTGCTAAAGAGACAAAGGAGCATGTGCAGAATCAGTGTTGGGGCTGGGATGAAAGCAAATATCCCACAGCTATGGGGGATCTTCAGCAAACCGCAAATGTGCCCAAGTTAAGAAGTAGCATGAGCACGGAGGTCCGCAGGAGTAAGATCCAAACAAAGGGAAAGTAAAAAGCACGGGAACCAATAATAAGACTGTGCTGTATTCCGAATATATCTCCAGATGCCTTAAACAGAGAGAATATCCTGAAGCTCAGTGTTACCCTACTTGGACTGGAGATCAGCTCAAAGGATATTGGTTCAGTAGCCTTCCTGCCCCCTGCTGGTATGGAGGTAAATGAATGCACCGACATCACCTTCACTAGTCTTGCCCTGGTTAAGACTTTGAAAGAGAATAAGGCCCAGCTTGAACAATGGGGAATACAAATAATAAACTCAGTATTGGCAAAATACCCTGTAATGTTTATTTCCAAGGAGTCTACAACTGGGGAAAGATCAGGCAGAGCATCAGATGGTTTCAATAGAGTAGAGAACACACAGGAATTAGTATTAAAGGGTGCCAAAACTGCAAGCAGATCCCCTGCTGTCTCAGAAAGTGAGCTAATAATAAGCACCAGCCGCCTAGGGAAAGGCCGCTCCTGTGCCGCCCCGCAAACAAAAATCACGGACTGGGCATGGCTACGAGGAGTGTTAAGTGCCCGGCACTAGCACACAGAGCCACACCATGCGGACCACTCTAAGAATATTTTCAAAAAGACAGCCTGCAGAGGTGTTTCCGAACGGCACCGGTCAAATATCCCTATCTTATAGTTCTCTCATGCCCACTCCTGGAGTTCTGACTGCCCACAAAACTCAATCCTTGGTAAATGCTTTCACAATATTAGGAGGGCAACCACATTTCCTTGTTCACATTGAACTTTCCAATTCGAATTCCATGTATCTGTAGTCACTCTTGTTTTCAATTACTTTCCATATCTTGTTTTTCAATTAATATCCAGACGTTGGTGTCTTTTTACATAAAGTTCTTTTTTATTAAGTATCCAATTCCATGGGTCTGTTTTAAGTGTAATGGAATTGGATAATTGAAAACAAAAGAGTGACTACAGATACATGCAATTCCAATTGGAAAGTTCAATGTGAACAAGGAAATTAGGTTGCCCTCCTAATATTGTGAAAGCACTCTAAAAATATGCTCATGGAACATGAGACCCAATTGATTTCGAAATAAAGGGGGCAATAGTGCAACTGAGTGGCGCCAACATCATCGCTCTCCAAGAAATATGTGCCCTCAACTCAACCCTCTGGCATGACTTCACAGCTTATGAAACACACGTGAGTGAAACATAGGCAGGGGGTCATGCCTCAGGGAGAGCTTCAACATATGTGAAAAACGAGCAGTCGCAAAAGGGAAGAGCAACTTTATTATTGTTTTGGCAACCCAAGTCAATAAATCAAACCAGAGTACTATTTTATCACTTATTATAGGGAGCATCTATCTACACCCCGCTAAGGACAAATGGGATTTAACTTTAGCGTCACTTCTCCTGGCATTAAGAAGGTTAAAATCATCTCACCCGGAATCAATGTAGTTCATTATGGGAGATTTTAATACCAATCTAATGTTGCCAGGGAAAATGATTTGTACCAGGATCTTGAAGATGAAATCTGGGCCATCCAGAGGATCCAGAAGCAGTGTCAGAGGGGAAACAACCTTTACAACGTATCATTTACAACGCATGCGTTTACAACGCAAGTCGTTACAACGATGCGTTGTTACATCGCATGCCATTACAACGACTTGCGGTAGGGGGCGGAAGGTGTTGGATTTGTTGGATTTTCAATCCAACACCTTCCCTAATGTTGCACACACTGGAGTTGGAATAGTAAATTATACTATTCCAAACTCCAGTGCCCCCCCATACCGCAAGTCGTTGTAACGACTTGCTTTGTAATGCCATGCGATGTAACAACGCGTTATTGTAACAACTTGTGTTGTAAACGCATGCGTTGTAAAGAGTGCTATTCGTGTCAAAGGCCTGACAAACAGGGTAAGGTCCTAGCAACACCTTGGATCATCTGGGCTTAAGCATTCTAAATGGCAGGTTTGAAACAGATACACCAGCCAGCTACACCCACTTCTCATGCTTCAGGATGGCTTCTCTTGATTACAAATGGGTGTTTTTAGCCCACTTCCAGTACATAAGCAAGTTTGAAGTGGTTCCAACCCTGCCAAGTGACCATACAATGCTAAAATGTGATGTTTTGGTCCAAAGAAATCGCAGTGGAAGGCAGGGGGGCTTGGAACCCATCAAAAGAATAAAATGGAACACAGACGTTCAAGCAGGGCTGTGAGTATGAGTGGACCAGTTCTTAGAAGAGAGCCCCAGAAGGAATGCAGACCAAACGTTAGTTATCCTGTATTTTTGCTTTGCGCCGCACTATTGTTTTTAAAACTTAAATCGCCTATTGTTTCCTTGGTCCGCCACGGCTCGATAGTAGCCGTTTGTTAAAGAGGGAGAGCGATGCAAGTGCTGAGAGCACTTATTGTATGTTTTTTAAAACTGCTCTGTTAGGGAGTTAGTTACTTTTGCTTTGTGCCGCAATTTTGGTTTAAAACTTAAATCGCTTATTGTCTCCTTAGTCTGCCATGGCTGGATAGTAGCCACTTGTTGCAGAGGGAGAGCTGGTGCAAGTGCTGCCCACTTCCTGGTCGTCTCTTTACGGGCGCCATTTGGAAGTTTGCGGGCTAGTCATTTTTTAGGTCTCGAAGACCTGCGTTGCAGCGCGCATGCGCTGCTCGCTCTGCGAGGCTTTTTGTAATCGAGTAGAGTTCAGAAGGGGTCTTGAAGCCCCGCCCATCATTCCTATTGGCTGGCGTCACCGTTTATGCTAAACGCTGGCTCGTGATTCAGAATGAGGCTTTTTTGTTACCGCCCTGTCTCCTTCTGGGACCGCCCATCCCGACTGGATCGTTTACTGTGTCCGAAACTCAGGAGCTTTCATTACCAGCTCCGAGAACTATTTACTTTATTAAGGGACACAGCACGCACAGGTAATGGCGGCGGCTTTCTAACATAATTTGTATTTCGCTTTCTGTTTTTGTTTTTTTAATTTCAAACTTTTTTACGGAGCGCAGGGCCCGCTTCACGGACACCGCGCTCAGTTTATTATTTTTTTTCTCCCCCCCGCTCGCACTGAAATGAATGAATGAAATGAATGAAATTTGTACTTGTAAAGCGCACCCATACCCCCAAAGGGGTGTCCAGGCGCTGTACGCATACCGCTGTGGAACCCTTCCTGGCTTTTCCCTGTGAAATGTCCACTCCTGGGCACCCCCAGGGTGAAGCCAGGCATCCCAGCGCTGTTGGGGCCGTTGTGGAGATTAAGCAAGCTATTGCCCAGAGTTGCAGAGTGGGACCCATGATTAGAATAGGCACCGGGGCGAGAATTATCAGGTCCGAGGAAATTGAGCCCAAGACCCACCGAGGCGGGAATTGAACCCTGGTCCCGGGCCAGATCTCTGCATCAGGGTCTGCCGCTCTAACCATTGAGCCACACTTCTCCACGTTGTCCGTTGTCCGTGCATTTTTGCACCTCCCGCCCGCACTCCGCTGTCCGTGCATTTTCGCACCCCCCTCCCCCCGCCCGCACTCCGCTGTCCATGCATTTTCGCACCCCTCTCACCTCCTGGGACACCTAACCTATTTTATGCTCCAATGTGGACTTGGTGTCCTGTATGGCCACGGCACAGTATTTTCGCAGTATGGGCCTCCTAACCCAGCTCAGTTGCCCCTGTTGGGAGACCATTCGTGCATCCCTGTAGGCCTCCGGGAGCCCCCGTGGCATTGGCTTCTCCCTCGTAGTTCAGCCCATTCTCAGTGCAGGACTCTCAGCAGCGCTTTCGGGCACTCACCGGGCGAACCCCTGCAGGTCGCGCCATGCACCACCTTGGAGTCCTGGGGCCTCCTCTGCCGTGCTCACCTCGTGCTCTGCCCCGGTGCCTTGTTGGCTTGCGTTGCTGGCGCTGTGGGCCGGAGTCAACCCACAGCCAATACGCCACAGGACTATCCTCCGGCTGCTAGGATGCACGGCAAGCTGCCATTTTGCTGCAGCGTCTGTCGTCCCTCGTCCCGATCAGAGAAGTTGGTCCCTGGACCCGTCAGTGCGCCAGCATTCACCTCCTTGGGTGCCAGGTGCCCCTCATGCAGCTTCTGGGATCCCAAGTGGCCCCCAAAAGTCAGGAGAAAGGACTCGGGCCGACTTGCTCCATATGCATCCAGGCCACGCCCCCCACAGGTGTGATATTGATTGTACTCCGGTTGTAGCTCTAGCTTTTGTACCAAAAAATGTCTGTAGTAAACTCCGTGGTTTTGGGTTGGTGCAGCACCATCTCTATTAAGCGTTTTGTTCCTCCGATTTGGATGTTGGTTCTTTGATGACCGCTTTGGAGGAATTAGACTAGTGGTGGAATGGCCGTGAAAAGTAGAAAGTATCCACTCAGACTGCAGAATTATTCCATTCTTGGAGTCCAGTGAAGAGTACTACGATGCAGTGCTAGCATTACCACTAAGTAACCGTTTTGTAGCTCTCTGAGGTGCCAGAAGGAAGTTAGGAGAGCGCCCGCTGTGCTGTTTAGTTTCACACCGTGAAGGTACCGTTAGCATGCCACCGAGAAGGTGCTAGAAAGTCTGCCCTCCGAGATTCCCAGCTTATTAACATGATGCCGTGGATGCGCAGAGAACACCACAAACTGAGAAATACCAGCAGGCGAAATGTTAAGTTTTCCTACAGGGTCTCACCCTGTCAGATCTCTGCCTGAAGTAATGCATTTTTGAAGCCAGTTATGTCTGTGTGAAGAAAGGCGTGGATTTTTATCTACCTCGAGAAATCTTTAAATTCATGCATTTAGTGAAATGCAGCAGTAGGTAAATCTTAACATTTTTCCTTTTAGAGCCAATATTTTATAGTTTACAAGGCAATAAATGGCAGAGATCTGTGTTCGGCATTCTACTCCCGTCTCAAGCGGTTTCAAATGATTTGTTTAATTTCTGGGAGTTTTTTGTTTGCGTTGCAAGATCGTCTTATTTCTTAAAAGTAGTTTAAAAAGCGAATTGTGATTTGTGCATAGGCGAAGTATTGTATTGTAATAATAAACAGTTGTATTCTCTTCGTGCCAGGATCCATTGCGTGGGCGTAGATATTTAGAGTTTATTAATGAAGATCCTGTAATGGAAGCTAACAGCTCAGAGGACTATCAAAAACATTTACTGATGAATGAGCATGGAGCTCACAGGGCATACCTCACGCCTTCTCAACTGAACCGCATGTTCCTGACGGCCAATCTCACCTGCCCCAGATGCCAGGGTCAGACAGCCGACCTCCAACACATGATCTAGTCGTGCCCCAACATAGCCGGCTGTTGGTAATCTATATACAATACACTGGCCACCATCCCAGAACTTGCAACATTGAATTCTTGGGAGGCCACTGTCCTGGGTATCTTCCCTAAGAGGAAAAGCCATAAGGTGCAGGCTCGCTTTGCCAATCTCGCTCTCCTGCTGGTCAAGTGTCTCCTCACCATACATTGGTGAGCCCAGCGGCCACCAACACCCCCTCAATGGCACAGGGCGCTTCTCCATTTGGGAGAAACCGAGAGCACCGCATTGCATTGGGAGAAAGCTCGACAAATCCGCAGGCGCCCCATAGCAGCAGCCTGGGACGCCCTGCTTACCCAATTCAAGGAACTGGTAGATGGAGCCCCCTGCCCCCGCCTCCTTAACCACCTAGAACATTGGTGTCTTAATATGGCTCTCGATCATCCTTGACCATCAACACCCCATAGTGCTGGGTCAGTATTCCCCTATCTACCTCCCGCGCTCAGTTCCTCCACAGTCCGCGTGAGCTAAATGATGAAAAGAAGGGCCAGCTCCTCAAAGCGGCTAATCCTAGGGTTTAAAGGAAATCATCGCCGCGCTGCAGGTTTATAGACGAAGACCCAGTGTAATCTTTCACAATTCACGGGAGATTGCACCGCCCCCTGCGCCTCCACAGCTCTCACTGCCGCCTCCCCTCCGCGCGTCAGTGGAGGAGGCAGCACGTCTCTTCCTAATCAACCATTGCATCGACACAAAGTACGATGCAGTTGTATTTTTTCCCTCCTAAATGGGACTCTGCTAAGGAGGCACAGGCACTTGGCCTCTTTCACATGAATATTAAGTGCAGGATTGCACAGTGGCTACTGGGGGGCGTCACCCTTTCCTCGGGCACTGAAGAAACAAGCATTTGCAATGCAATAGGTCTCGCATTTACGCGAGTTTAAGCTATTGGCATTGTAACTGACACTGCATTTTATTTATATTTTAAAAACCAAAACATAAATAAAAGGCATTGTCATTTACAATGCCAATAGCTCAAACTCGCGTAAATGCGAGACCTATTGCATTGCAAATGCTTGTTTTTCAGTGAAAGTAAGTGATTTGCCGAAAATCGCGGAATGTTGAGCTAACACCAGGGGCCATATTACATATTCAGTGCACTTTCCCTGTTTGCGGCATGGCACACCGGGCGCATACAGGGAAAGTGTGCTGTATTACCATGAATGCGCTGCCATCAAGTGAAATATGGAGCAGCTGCTTCAAAGCCACTCTGTGTTTCACTGTGCAGGCAACCACCCACCTGCACTTTGAATAGGGGAGAGAGATCCCCTTGCAGGCGGGTGCAGTGAAAGACTGCACCCGCCTGCCTGGGGATGTCTGGGGGGGGGTTCCATGAAAACCCTCTTTCTCCCCTCCAGAGGGCTGCCTTTAGGAGGTGTACTAAAAGTGTTCCCTAGAGACAGCAGGGTCTAATAAGAAGAAGTAATAAAGGCAAAGTGTTTACAGGAGAAAATAATTCCCTGAAAAGTATACTCTAATGAAGGACTGAGACTTTTTGGAGCATAAGGAAATAATTAGGATTAAAGTCTATTCGACCATAAAGCTCCCGGGGAGAAAACATTGTTTTCACACTGAAAGGATGAGCGAAATGGTCATAACTACACTATCATGCACCAAATAATCTTTGATACGACAGGAGAAAACTAATTCATCCTGAAGAAGGTGGTTCGAATCATTGGGAATCCACTGAAACGCTTGATGCAATATTGTGTACTAAATCTAAAAGGCACCATATAATGTTTGATATGACAGGAGAAAACTAATTCATCCTGAAGAAGGTGGCTCAAATCATTGGGAATCCACTGAAACGCGTTAATGCAATATTGTGTACTAAATCTAAAAGGCAATGAGTGACACAGTGGATATTAATGAATTCTAGATACCCTGTACTCTGGACCATGACCCTATAGATTAGTGACTTAAATACATAAGTGTTCTGTCTATTGTATTCTCCTGGTCTTTGTTTATATATGTGTATTTCTCAAAACTTGTAGTCTGTCTCTGTATATTTGTGCATTTAAATAGAAGTGATTTATTACTGTATTTTTCTTATTTCTCTTATTGTTGAACTGCCTATACATTGAGAAGATCGAATTTTATTTATTATATGCAAGAACTTTTTAACTGTCAGAGTTTAACTTTTTTTTTAACAACTTATATAAATAACTGTTTTTATTAACTTGTAGATATTATGACTGTTAGAAATGGGGGTCTCTAGTTGGCAGAGGTAGGTACCTTTGTCCAAATAGGGACCCTTGCTTCTAGTCAGGGTAAGAGGGGGGATACACTCCTAAAATAACCCCTGCTCACCCCCTTGGTAGCTTGGCACGAGCAGACAGGCTTATCTCAGAGGCAGTGTGTAAAGCATTTGTAAACACATACAGTAACACAGTGAAAACACTACAAATGGACACCAGTGTAGAAAAATAAGTAATCTTTATCTAAACCCAAAACAAGACCAAACGACAAAAATCCACAATACAGTATCAAAAATATCCTTAAAAATAGGTTATTCACTTAAATAAAGTTCCTAGCAACAAATAACTCCACCTGGAGTTATTACGACATCGTGACAGATGAGAATCCCAAAGTACGGCGCCGACCGCGAGATGCGCGGCGTCGGGCCCGGAGTCAAGCAGACCCACAAAGAACAGTACCTGGAATTGATAAAAACAAAGACGGTGCACGGCGTCGGGGAGGTGATGCTTCGTTGGTGCCTGCGGCGTCGGTTCCTTACGACCCCAGGGGAGGTGATGCCTCTGTTCCTTACTGCAGCGCAGGTGAGGTGAAACATCGGTTCCTTACTGTGTCGGGGAGGTGACGTCATGAATGGCAGCGAGGCGTCAGTTCCTTACGATGTAGATGGATTCGGGAGTCACACACGTCGAGAATCGGCTCCGCGTTGATGAAGCACCGGCGTCGATGAAGTCGGGGCTGCAGTGCGAATCGGGACGGTGCGTTGTGCACGTCACGAGCGGTGTCCTCAGCTCCGGTGCACGCAGCGGCCTCGATGACGGCTTCGGAGTCGATGCGGCGCGGCATCAGCAGGCGTCGGGCCTACGATGCAAGTTGGGGCGGTGCATCGTGCTCTTCACGAGCGGTGCCCATGGCTTCGATGCAGGTTACGGCATCGCTCGCCGGCGTCGGTGTTGCAATTTCCTTCTGTAGCAGCTGAAACAGCAGTTCCAGATGCAGAGAGACAGAAGGGATGAAGTCTTTGTGTTCCTGAGACTTCAGAACAGGAGGCAAGTTCAGCTTCAAGCCCTTGGAGATCTTCTTCAAGCAGGTGGCAAAGCAAACAGCAAAGTCCTTTTCTCCTTTCCTTGGCAGCAAGTAGCCACTGTAGGCCAACCCCAAACAGCACAGGGGCAGTATTCCACCTCAGCTTATCCGGCTCTTCTCCTTGGCAAAGGTTCCTCTTGATTTCCCAGAAGTGATCTAAAAGTCTGGGGTCTGGGCCCCTCTTTTTATACACCAAAATCCTGTGTTCTCTGAAGGCAGAGAGTGTCTGTACCCAGCCAAAACCAGTTCTGTCCTCACTGGTGCATCTTCCTGGCAGGAGGTGGAGACAGCATTGTTGAAGGCAGACCAGGCCCATTCAAGTGAAAAGGAAATCTCCTCCCCCTACTCTAAATGCAGCCCAGGTCTATTCAGCCCAGCCCTGACTCATCAAACTTCTGAAGCCACTGCCCTTCTCCAGCCCCTGCCATCCAAAAGCCAGACATGCAATACACAAACCTAGCAGAGGCACACTGGATGGTTAGGCAAGAAAATACCTACTTTCTAAAAGTGGTATTTTCAAACACAGAATGTAAAAATCACCCTTATTAAAAGATGTATTTTAACATTCTGAGTTCAGGCATACCAAACTTTACTTTATATCTTGTTCCTAGGGTCAGTTATGTTTATAAGATGTTATAAACAAACTCCCCATTCTGGCCTTTGGGAACAGATAGCCTTGCAATAGTAAAAAACGAAATTGGCAGTATTTCACTATCAGGACATGCCACACACATCAGGGCATGTCCTACCTTTCACATACAATGCACCCTGCCCACAGGGGTACCTTGTGCAAAAACAACAATTGATGGACAGAATGCAGAACAATGTCATACATTCACCCCAGTACTGAGATCTGGGCCTAAATCCATTGTTTTTTTGCTCACCATGCCATTCCAGCTTGAACCCAGCCATATGCAAATCAGCCTTGACCCTGTGCCCAATGGGAACAGTCCAGCCCAAACTGCCAGGCCAGGTCCTCCCTGGACTGGTAACAAGCATCCTAGGACCGGTTTCGGGGTTTCATCCCTCATCAGCCAGGATAGCTTGACTCCAGTGGCATGGAGAGCACGGGACCCACGTCTGGGCATACCCGTCCCACTCAGGGTGACAAATGCAAAAACAACAATCAATGGACAGAATGCAGAACAATGTCATACATTCACCCCAGTACAGAGATCTGGGCCTAAATCCATCGTTTTTTTGCTCACCATGCCATTCCAGTTTGAACCCAGCCATATGCAAATCAGTCTTGACCCTGTGCCCAATGGGAACAGTCCAGCCCGAACTGCCAGGCCAGGTCCTCCCTGGACTGGAAACAAGCATCCTAGGACCGGTTTCATCAGCCAGGATAGCTTGACTCCAGTGGCACGGAGAGCACAGGACCCACGTCTGGGCATACCCGTCCCACTCGGGGTGACAAATGCAAAAACAACAATTGATGGACAGAATGCAGAACAATGTCATACATTCACCCAAGTACAGAGATCTGGGCCTAAATCCATTGTTTTTTTGCTCACCATGCCATTCCAGCTTAAACCCAGCCATATGCAAATCAGTCTTGACCCTGTGCCCAGTGGGAACAGTCCAGCCCAAACTTCCAGGCCAGGTCCTCCCTGGACTGGAAACAAGCATCCTAGGACCGGTTTCGGGGTTTCACCTCATCAGCCAGGATAGCTTGACTCCAGTGGCATGGAGAGCACGGGAACCACGTCTGGGCATACCCGTCCCACTCGGGGTGACAAATGCAAAAACAACAATTGATGGACAGAATGCAGAACAATGTCATACATTCACCCCAGTACAGAGATCTGGGCCTAAATCCATCGTTTTTTTGCTGACCATGCCATTCCAGCTTGAACCCAGCCATACGCAAATCAGTCTTGACCCTGTGACCAATGGGAACAGTCCAGCCCAAACTGCCAGGCCAGGTCCTCCCTGGACTGGAAACAAGCATCCTAGGACCGGTTTCGGGGTTTCACCTCTCATCAGCCAGGATAGCTTGACTCCAGTGGCATGGAGAGCACGGGACCCACGTCTGGGCATACCCGTCCCACTCAGGGTGACAAATGCAAAAACAACAATTGATGGACAGAATGCAGAACAATGTCATACATTCACCCCAGTACAGAGATCTGGGCCTAAATCCATCGTTTTTTTACTCACCATGCCATTCCAGTTGCCAGGCCAGGTCCTCCCCGGGTGGCGTAGTAGGCAAAAGAACGATGGATTTAACCCAGATCTCTTGACTGGGGGAGAATGTCTGAATCATTCAGCATTCCGTCCATCATTTGTTGCAGTTACACTTTTCGCCCTAAGTGGGATGGGTATGCCCAGACGTGGGTCCCTTGCTCACTGTGCCACTGGATTAAAGCTAGCCTGGCTGATGAAGGGTGACATACCCTGAAACCGGTCCCAGGATGCTTGTTTCCGGTCCAGGGAGGACCTGGCTTGGCAGTTCGGTCTGGACTGTTCCCATGAGGCACAGGATCAAGACGGATTTGCATATGGCTGGGTCCAAACTGGGGTGGCGTAGTAGGCAAAAGAACGATGGATTTAACCCAGATCTCTTGACTGGGGGAGAATGTCTGAATCATTCAGCATTCCGTCCATCATTTGTTGCAGTTACACTTTTCGCCCTAAGTGGGATGGGTATGCCCAGACGTGGGTCCCTTGCTCACTGTGCCACTGGATTCAAGCTAGCCTGGCTGATGAAGGGTGACATACCCTGAAACCGGTCCCAAGATGCTTGTTTCCGGTCCAGGGAGGACCTGGCTTGGCAGTTCGGTCTGGACTGTTCCCATGAGGCACAGAATCAAGACTGATTTGCATATGGCTGGGTCCAAACTCGGGTGGCGTAGTAGGCAAAAGAACGATGGATTTAACCCAGATCTCTTGGCTGGGGGAGAATGTCTGAATCATTCAGCATTCCATCCATCATTTGTTGCAGTTTCACAGGGGTACCTTGGGCCTACCTTAGGGGTGACTAATATGTAGAAAAGGGAAGGTTTAGGGACTGGCAAGTGTGTGCACTTGCCAAGTCGACATGGCAGTCCCAGACTGCACACAGGCTCTGCAATGGCAGGCCTGAGTCACATTTTACCAGCTGCTTCTGTGGGTGGCACAATCAGTGCTGCAGCCCACCGGCAGCATTTGATTTACAGGCCCTGGGCACACATAGTGCACTGTACTAGGGTCTGACAAGTAAACCAAATAAGCCAATCATGGAATCACTAATCCATAACAATACTTTACAAAGGGAGCACTTGCACTTTGGCACTGAACAGCAGTGGCAAAGTGCCCAAAGCATCCAGACCAGCAAAAATGGAGTTCAACACACAGCAAAACACAGGAGGTAAAGGCAAAAAATGGAAGGGAGACCCACGCCAATGGTGCCAGGTCTAACAATGACCTTTATCAATAAAGAAAGAAATGTATAGTCACGGGGTCCGACTTTGATGTCTCTATGGAACTATTTGATATAATCAAGAGTTGAATGTGATTTGAGTGTGAGATTCAACAAGACATTTCTAGAGGAGCTCTTGTATATAGTTTTTTGCTGCTCTGCAGGTCCCTTATTGTATTTCTATTTCCATACTTCATACTGCTGTGAGGGGGTGTCTTTGGAAGCTTCTTGTTTATTTTTAGTGTGTCGTCTCCCTCACACACTACCTGTTGCTTCCTCCTTCCTACTCCACCCATCCACCTCTGCTGTACCCCCATGATCTTTTATGAATTTATTAAGGAGAGCGTGGTAGCAATTGCCAACAGCTACTCAAACTTTTAAAAAGCGATTCGCACTACGTAGAATTTCATTTCTTTTTATTTACCGATTTATGTATTTACTTTTTTTATTCCATCCGTTCTCCTCTCCAGCCTTCTCACTTCGGACGATTGCTCAGTGGGTTAAATGCACTTTGAGGAGGTTTGAACCTCGAGTCTGCTAAAATTTTTATCCTTCCCATGTGGATGAAATGGCACAGGTACAAAACACTACTACTTTCCTAGTACATATCCCTTCATGGTATTCGTACAGTCAACACTGCAGCCCAGAATAGTGCTCTCATGGTGTGCACCTGTATGACGTCCCTGCACACCCACAATACCTGGAGTGTATTGTAGGTCCAAGAAGCTCCCTTTGTAGATGCAGATTTTGCAGGACCGTACGGCAATGTCTGTGGTCATGATGTGCACATCTTTGATGTCGCTGGTACAGGTCTGGACGAAAAGACATTAGTGCTGTAAGGTACAACAGCAAAGATGTGCAACTAATGCACAAAGAAAAAAAGATTACTAATCTACTATTAACCTCTATTCTTGGGTTCCGGGGTAGCTTGCTACTCATAACAAAGCACTTCAACTCCTAGTCAGGGGTAGTAAATGCTATATAAATACAATTTACAATATGTTAATTAAGCATGCGTTTCTGTGGGACGAAAGGCAGCCTTCAGTCTTATTTACATTTTTAATTTTTACAACTTGTTTGCTGGTATCTGAAATCCAACGTAGTGGCTTTTAAAGTTCATTAGATGCCACATAGCAACAATACACATAAATATACTCCACATCATACCACATAGTTCTAATCAGCATAATTTCATTCAGCGCCACACAATTCCACTCTACACAGTGTCATTCGACACAATTCAGCAACACACCACATAATTCAACTCAACAACACATTTACACAATACACCGCATACATCCAATCCAATCCATACCACATCATGCCACAAAATTCAACACATCCCACATAATTAAACTGCACAACTTACCACTACACAACACAAAATACCATTCCACATAATTACACTTCATGACAGACAATCCCACTCTGCATAATTCTAGTACACTCAAAACCACATTATTACTATCCACATAATTCCACTGCCTACAATGCCACATAATTCTATGCCACACAATTCCACAACTAACAATTCCAATCCAACCCACATATTTCCACTCCACACCACATGCTTCCACTCCATAACACATGGGTAAAATACATTGTCATTTACAACATCAAAAACTATAACTCTCGTAAATGCGAGACCTACTGGCATTGCCAATGCTTGTTCTAATTAGAAATGACTACTTAAGTCGCATAAGTGTGCAGGCGCGCCGCTAGAGCCAAAGGCAAGCCCGTCTGCGCCCATCCGCGCCTGGACTGTGCTTTGCGCTAGGACCCCTGGTCCTTTAACATCAGAAAGGTCTTCTCGCTTGGCTTACTCCAAAGATCGTCTCTGGAGCCTCTACCATAGGGGTAAATTACCTCTATGCGAGCTGTTTGATTTCAAGGACGTTTATAAAAATACAAACTTTATCTGCCCTTAGTGTGGTTTTAGGGTCCCTCATCCTCCTTTCTAGGAGGGGATATCTAACAGTGCGGCAACTCCTTAGCAGAAAAGATGGTTAATAAGAGGGCAACTACATGCAAAGGGGACCTGAAGGGTTTCCTAATTAATACCAGGTCTTTGCGCAAGGATAATACTGTTTGCGGAATTTATGCTAAAACAAGACCCTGACACGGTTTTTGTCACTGAGACATGGGTGAACGCCTTGTCGGGTCCCGACTTGGTTGATGTAATTCCCACATGATATACTATCCTTAGACTGGATAGGGTGGGCAGTCCTGGAGGTGGTCTAGCCATTGTGTTTAAACTTAAATATCATTGTCACATGGAGCCTTTTAAGTGCACTAGTTTGTGGAGGCTTTTCACCTCTCCATAAAATTCTCACCCACTGATTCATTTGCCAGCATTCTACTATACAGACATCCGGGCCCTAGGTCCATGTTCCCAACAGAACGTGCAAATGTGATTGAACCATACCTAGATAAAAACAAAATCACTCTTATGGGTGACTTTAATTTTCATCTAGAGGAGAACCAGAGTAGGGATTCTAGAGTTCTGAATGATACCATAGCCTCTCTTGCACTCCCACAACTGGTTATGGCCCCCACACATACAGCCAGACACACCCTAGACGGGATTTTTTCTAATACTTTCCGGCTGTCTGTGCAAGAGGTTTTACCTCTACATTGGTTTGATCACCAGGCAGTAGCCTTTATTTTAGATATTTCTTGCACTCAGACGAAGACACTCCTGACACTACCATGACACTTAAAGGGAAATGGAAGGGGGTCTCGACGGAATCCTTCTCTAGTGCCCTTAGAAGCAAGCATTGCATGGAGTTCGAGGATGCGGACGTGGGAGCTGCTGAATTTGCAGCTTGGCTGAGCTCGGCCTGAGATATGGTCACGCCCATTAGGGGAATTAGAACTTGCAGGAAGATGCCTACAGCACCATGGTTTACCAAAAGGTTAAGACTACTGAGGTAGGCCTATCGACGGCAGGAACGCTGCTGGAGTAAACAGTATGAGGAGCAGGAGAAAATCTTATATGAGAATGTCATTAGAGAGTACAAAAGAGCCATTAGAGAAGATAAATCTCTCTTTTCTGCTAATAAAATTAAGTCTGGAAACTCCTCTAAAGAACTTTTTAAAGTTATTCATCAGCTCGCGTCTCACCCAGTTCCCTCTGAAATTGAGGGCTCAATAGAGTTTTGCAACAAGTTAGCAGAATTCTTTTACTCTAAAGTTTCGAACATCTATGAAGAATTTGCATCTTCTAATCAAGATGAGCACACAAACTCTGGCCTTACTGTCTCACGGCAGCAGAGCCTCTTAGAGACACACTTAGTAACTTTGTCTTGGTTTCCTCCTGTGACTATTGATCAAGGGGAGACACAATTGCTGAACTTAAAATCAGGATAACTGTTGAAACCGTGTCCTCCAACTGGCAGCAAGCACATTAGTTCAACCTTTAACCCGCCTTATGAACAGAGCGATAGTTCTGGGTGCTATCCACATTTGTGGAAAGAGGCAGCAGTCAGGTCTCTTCTCAAGAAACTTAATCTTGACCCTAATGACCTGAAGAACTATCGCCACATCTCTATGCTTCCAATTCTGGCTAAGATCTTGAAGAAACATCTTAACCATGATATGAGGTTTCAGATGCCATCATGGAACAGAAACTGCCCTGGTATCTGCAACAGACAGCATTAGACTTCTAGTTGACGCAGGGCAGGCCGCGGCCCTGATCCTTTTGAATCTGTCCGTGGCCTTTGACACCATCTCTCCTACCCTACTCACTGAACGCTTACAAGCTTTGAGTATAGAAGATATGGCTTTAAAACGTCTTACTTCATTCCTTACGGATAGATTCCAGATGGTGATCGTAAATTAATTTAAATCTGACCATTTCTCCTTCCTCAGGGATCTTCCCTGACCCCTAGGCTGTTAACTTACATGTCTCCCTCCTGGCTGTACTCATTTGCTCCTTCGGGCTACAGGCTGTGCTGTATGCCAATGACACACAGATCATCGTGTCTATCTCAAAAGACATGGATGGCATGGCGGGCAACTTCTACAACTACATGAAGGCGGTGGCCATGTGGATGGGAAAGAATTGCCTAAAGCTGAACGGCAAGAAGACTGAGGTGTTGATGTTTGGGAGTCAATCATCAATATGGAACCAGAACTGGTGGCCAGACAGCCTGGGGACACTACCCACCCCAACGAACTCAGTAAAAAAATCTAGGAGTTATCCTGGATTGTGATCTGCCTCTGGACCTCCAGGTCAATCGTACTGTGGCGACCTGTTTCTGGATTATCAGACCCTGTGGAAGATCTTTCCATTTCTCCCTTCCCCTGCACGGAAATAAGCAGCCTTAGCTGTAATCTCTTCCAGGACTGACTATTGCAATGCTCTCTATCTTGGTGCTAATAAGAAAACTCTAGCCAAGCTGCAGCTTGTGCAAAATGCAGCAGCAAAGTTGACATTAGATATCCCCAAGCATCTATCAGCCTCAAGAGGATTGCTTGAACTTCACTGGCTTCCTGCATAGAAGCATGTCACTTTTAAAGCTATATGCATTGTTCACAAAGCACTGTACAGCACCAGCCAGGGTGGAATCAAAACCATGTTCCAATGGTATTCCCCTAGTAGACATCTTCGCTCGCCAGCCTACAATTTAGTTGTTATTCCCAGAGTTTGGAGAAAGAGATGGGAGGTAGAGCCTTTTCGGTTGCAGCTGCCAGGCTCTGGAACTCCCCCCCCCCTCCATTTGACCTGCATGAAGCTGCATACTTCTTTCAGAAAGACCTTAAAAACCTTGCTCTTCTCTCTGTAAGAAGATTAAATACTGCATTATAGGCTCTCTCCTTGGGCCGAGTCCGCTCTAAGGATTAGCGATTAGTGCCTTGACGCCTTTGGGCATTTGTTGCACTATATAAATTTACATCATTTCATTTCAAAAGTTAAACATAGATTTATGGAGGTCTTTAGTCTCCTTTTTAATGGAGAAGGATGGAGCCAGGACGAACCAGGCCAACAGCATAGACCCAGTGCAGCATAAGATCACGGCAAATAGAAGCAATCTTAAGAGGCAAATATTAGGCTTAAAATCTGAATTAAATAAAGCCCTCAAAGCCCAGAGATGGGACAAGGATGGAAACCTATAGCTATGGAGCAAGATCTCTTAGATAAGATCAAGATGTAGGAAAGCTGTATATGTCAGAACAAAAGGAGGAGGAAGCAAACAAGTGGGCCCAATCCCACAAGATAATTAAGTCAAAATGATAAGAGGAAATTCTGGATATGGATAAATAGTATTTCATCACCAAAGCGCCAACATGAGGCACCCAATATCTCCCCTGCAGAATGGGAGATTTACATCGAAAATCTATATGTGGACCCATCTATAGTTAGTCCACAGGTCGTAGTATCACAGTCTGAAAGTTGCATGGGTACAACAGGAATAACACAGGCCCAAGAGGAAAAAGTAATCAACACAAATGGCCAAGTGGCTTTCCTGCCGCAGTATTTAAATAGGCTTCCAATGAAAGGGCTGCAGTTAGGACCCCAATATTACAATCGTATATGCTAGGGGTATCTATACCGGATGCATGATGAGGTTTGCTCCTGGTACCTCTATACAAGAAAAGGGACCGCTCCTGCCCGGAGAATTACCAGTTGATTGACCTCCTGGATAATGAGGGGAAGTAATTTCAACAAAAAGATTATGCTGTTCCTCTGAAATGAGAGACAGAAACACAGGGAATCATGAACCAACCTGACCTCTGGGGTTCAAAGTTGGGAATCCATTGTATTGGATAGTAATGCCCTCACACACCCTGTCGGGTGTCATGCTTCATCATCGGGCTGCTCCTCGTCGGGTCGACGGTGCAATACCCGACGGGCTCCCTATAGTAGGGGCACTTTAGCGGAGATCTTTTTTCCAACAGCCGTTAGGTGAAGTGCGGGTGGGGGGGCCTCGTATGTGTAGATGTGTGTAAATGTTGAAAGTGAATGTAAAATAGGGTTGGGAGTACCTAAGAAAACAACTTTAATCAAGGGGTCTCCTACCCTAAGTAAAAACAAAAGAGAGAAATCTCATGGCGAAAATGACTTCAAATGGACTGTGTTGACGGTGGTTAAAGCATCAAAATATCCAATTGATATTGATAGTGCTTTACTTCAAAAAGAAGCCTATTTAATACTTAAATATAATTGCACAATGACAGGTCTTAACAGCATGACAGAGCTATCAAAGACTTAAACTATGTCATCCAGAATACAACACATAGACTCAACAAGAGATCGTTTTCTATTGGTTAATATCTGAAACTACATTTCCCAGGGTACCTAGGGAGACACCATATTAGCTTGAACCTCATGGCCGAACTCCATTGCTGACCAAACGGAGGCAGAGAAGGATCAGGAGATGAAAGCAATTGCAGTTCAACCAAGTCAGAGAATAGGTAAGCTTAAAATGAGAAGAGAAAAGGTTATCTCTAAATATATAAATGCTGAAATGTATAATTGCGTTCTGTAATATTTTTGCAGAGAACGCAAGTTAATCTAAATCAGCGAGCGCCGCTTACAAGAGAGGAGGTGATCCAGGTAGCGTTTGAAAAGCCGATAGCGAAAATGCCCGGCATATAAGGTACAAAAAGCTGAAGCCGCAATATAGGGTAATGAAGTATTACAAAATATCGTACCCTTTAAAAGTATGATTAAGTATTTTCCTTATTTACAGGAAACTAGATGCAATTGCCTTATAAAAAGACAAAGATAAGGTAGGAGACGACTGCTGGAAAAAGAGATATTAAAATGTCGCAGTAAAGAATGCACAATACTGACAGTGCTCTCTGTTTTTTAACAGAATCCCTAGTGATTGAGATTAAATGTCCTTTGGTGAAGCGTATACCTTAAGGTGAAGATTAGTAAGAATTCTCAGGTAAAGAACCCGAATAGAAATAATGAGAATGGTGAATTTAAGGTGAGACAGAAAGGAGCCCTTTGTAATAATCGTTTTATGTTACACACCCTTACAGAAACCACCATTGCTGTTAAAATTCAAAAGCCCTGATGAGATTCCTGGTATTCAACTCCCAGGACTCGAAACGCGTCGGCACATGGCACAGGCACACGGCACATAAAAATACAGAGGAATAATGAATAAAATTTAATCTGAGAAGATTTCTAAAATAATAGTTTCCCCTGTATTGATTTGGGATACTGAATATAGACGCTTTAAGAGTTTAAGGATTAAAATTGAGAATAACAATTGTGATATATGTATTGGATGTGATATATGTATTTGATTTTCTTCTTTTTTGTAAAAGTCATACACTGATTTATGTAAATATATGTTGTATAGCACATTTATGTCTAGAATTTTTTATGACCAGACACATGTTTTTTTCTGATAAAAAAAGCAGCAAAAAATAAGAATTTAGTGAAAATAAAAAGGTTAAAATAAAATACCTGCTCAAACTGAAATCGATGGGTTTGACTATTTAGTGAAATTGTATACTAAATAAAGAACGCAAGGTACAGGCTCATTCTTTTTTCAAGTAACTTTCTAAGAGTGGCATTATCAGACCTGCAATGTAAACACCACCTTCACTAAAAGATGTGTTGTTAAATTGTGAGTCCAGAGACTCCCACACTCCAACTTTCTATCTGCTCCCAATTGGAAGATACACTTGTAAGATGTTACAAGGAAGCTCCAATGCTAACCTATGGGAGAGATAGGCCTTGCTGTAGTGAAAAACGAATTTAGCATTTTTCACTACCATGACATGTAAAACACCAAAGTACTTGTCCTGCCTTTTAAATACACTGCACCCTGCCCATGGGGCTACCTAGGGCCCACCTTAGGGGTAAATTATATGTAATAAAAGGGAAGGTTTGGGCCTGGCTAGTAGGTGAACTTTCCAGGTCGAAATGGCAGTTTAAAACTGCACACACAGGCCCTGCAGTGCAGGCCTGAGACCGGTTTGAAGGGCTACTCATTTGGGTGGCACGATCAGGGCTGGACTGGGCATAGCGGGCGCAGGGTTTTTTCCCGGTGGGCCGGAAGGGTGGAGGTTGTTTTTTGACCTGTGGGGGCCAATATGTTACTGGTGTTCGGTTTTGCAACAGTGCTGCAATATCGGCCCCCTGTAACAAAAGCGTCAGCGGTGCTTGACACTAGCACCCCCCCTGTTTCCCCGCCCAAGGGCCGGCCCTTCTCTCAGTAGCACCCCCCGCCCGGGGCCGGTCAAGCGGAACTGCCAGTGCTGCTTTCTGTTCCCAGTCAATCAGTGCTGCAGGCCCACTAGTAGCATTTGATTTACAGGCCCTTGGCACACACAGTGCACTATATTTGGGACAATATGCCAATCATGTGAAAACCAATCTTATGATGTTTTAGAGGAGAGAGCATATGCACTTTAGCACTGATTAGCAGTGGTAAAGTGCTCTGAGTCCTAAAGCCAACATAAAGAAGGTCAGAAAATAGGCAGAGGAAGGCAACCAGTTTGTGGGTAAACCTGCAAAAAGGGCCAGGTCTAACATGGGTTTTCTACAAACTTCAAAAATCAATGTTGAATTCCGATCTCCGGCCCCTCTTAAAGATGATGGCTAGTGAGCTACTATCAATAATCTCGTATGGGGCGCCGATATTTTGAGGCAATGCCAAACTGGCTGGATAGGGCACAAGCCATCTCTTATAGAAGAATATTCTCCCTGCCGTATTGTACAACACATGCCCAATTTCATCTAGAATTGTGCTTGTCCGTGCAACATCTGATACTGAAGGCTAAATTCTTAGTCTATTGCCCAAAAGCCAATAAAGCAAAGAACGACACATTAAAATATACAATATGAAGAGAATAAATTCTCCACATTCAGGATGGTATAGTTATTTTTAATACCTCATTGACTGATCTGTGGGCACGCGAGATCTGTGCAAGTTACCTCCCAGCAGCCTTAACTTCGAAGCTGCTGCTAAAACAAGTAAAATTAATATCTATGGAGCGGGTTGTGCGGGTACTGAAGGGAAACGCTCATAGCAGCTGGGCAGCGATGCGTTATGAATCAGGTGTTCTTCTAACCTACCTGGTGGTGGGGGGGGGCAGAAAGCCCACTCGACACTAGGGTCGATTTTTTAAATAATTATAGGGGTGGGGCTGCACATTATGGGCATGGCCATGCCCTCACCCCCAAACGTCATTGTGACCATCTTTCTGCCCCGTGGAGGGCAGATGGGGGTAATTATTGCTGATCTCATGGGGGGCCGAAAGTCCATTAGAAGCCAAGGAATGTGTGTTTTTTTTAAATATATGGGGTAGGGGCTTCCCAGCATGGGCATTGCTATGTCCCCAGAGATGGGGATAATCACAAAAGCCCACTAGACTCCAGGGAAATATTTTCTTTTTATAAATATAGGTGTGGGGGCTGCCTACCATGGGCATGGCTATGCCCACACCCCAACTAAATCGGGCAACAGTCTTTGGGGAACTGATTGGGGTAAATATCCCCGATCTGCCCCTTGGGGGGGGAGAGAGCCCACTAGATGTCAGGGAATGTTTTTTATTTTTGAAAATATCGGGGTGGGGCTGCCTGGCAGGGCATGGCCATGCCCCTTCCCAAGTAAATGGGACAACAGTCTTTCTGCCCCCATCCGCAGGAAAATGGGGGTAAATACCAGATCTGCCCACTGAATGACAGCAATATATTTTTAATAAAGTAATGGGGTGGGTCTTTCTCATCCTAATATCAGGCCCCACCCTCACCCCTAAAACCGCAACAGTCTTTCTGCTCCCCTGCAGACTAAAGCATCCCATCCCAATGGCATACAAGAGGACATTTGATTCTTTTGGGTGTTGTTTTTACATATGGGCCAGGAGAGTGTGGCTAACTCAGAATATCGTCCCTCTTGCAATGCTGAACGGCTTAACTTTTTGGGCTTTGGTAGGCTGCCACCTGGAAAAACATACTAGACTCAGACAGTTCTGAAAACTAGACATGTGGGAGAGTCCAGGGTAGTGTGCTTCGCATGCATCCCACACCATTTCCTTACCCACAATGCCCTGCAAACCTCAAATGTTGACTAAAAACACAAACTTTCCTCATATTTCTGTCAGGAAAACATTTGGAATCTGCAGGGAGCCACACATTTCCTACCACACAGAATTTCCTACCACACAGCATTTCTCCAAGTCTCCCTATAAAAATGGTACTTCACTTGTGTGGGTGGGCCAAAAGACCTTGACACAAAAGGCCATAAAGTGCTACGTGGAGAGAACAGCAATAGGGGTAGCTGTGAAATTTGGGGGCGTGCTTTGACGCCGCTCATGGAAACCTACCAACCACAGACAATTTTGAAAAGTAGACAAATTGGGGATTCCAGGGTGGTGTGCCTTGTGTGAATCCCATGAGGTTTTCTTACCCACAATGCCCTGCAAACCTCAAACGTTGCCTGAAATTATGCATTTTCCTTACATTTCTATGATGGAAACTTCCGAAATCCACAGGAAGCCACAAAATTCCTAATACCCAGCATTGCCCCACATGTGCCGAGAAAAACTCTGCACCACTTGTGTGGTTGTGCCTAGTGCCCGCGACAGAAACAGATCTAACCAGGGTCTATAGGAGTCCCCATTACTGTTGCGGTCACTAGGACCAGCCACACAAGTGGGGCAGCGTTTTTATCGGCGAAAGTGGGATAATGCTGGGTGGTAGGAATTTTGTGGATTCCGGATGAATTTTGTTTATCAAACGCACAGCAGGTATTACGTTTTGTCATTCTTTCTAAGTGCTAAATCACCTGAAGTCCCTTTTGTCTTCCTTAGAAATGGGTGTAGGTGTGAATCCCACGACGGTCACTATGGTCTGACACCCCTCCTCTGCAGATACCTCTGTTGTTGCCTCGTCCCTGTTCTTACTTCTTTGAGGGATGACCGTCTACAGACAAGTGCTCACTTGAAGAATTCCTAAAAACTCCTTGTGCAGCATTGACTCCTTTCTCACACATGGCTCGGCCTGCCCAATTTCCAAACCACAAAGAGTGATCCCCTCTCCAGATACACCCTTTTTTCTGTCAGTTCTTGGCCCTTGCAGGGCATGGTCCAGTGAAATGATGCTTTCTAGGATCTATTTAGAACTTTAGCGGACATTGAGTAACAATGTTGTTATCCATGTGGTAGCTGGCAGGCTATCATAACCTGGCGCGAGATATGCGCTGGGGTGCCAGGTGAGTAGAATGTGGGGTTGATGCAAAAGGAGAAATTAATTTGAACAGAAGTAGTTTTCTGCTACCAATATCTCTGGGTAGCACGTGGTTATGTCTCTTTTGAATACGTTTTCTTTCATTTTCCAACAATGCAGAATGTAGACGCATCCAGCAGCTTCCTGCAGAGTAGTCCGTTTCTTGGAAGATAGAGTCAGAAGTTGGGCCCCAGTGGTGCTAGAATGCAATTCTGCGAAAACCGAATGGCCACCTTCCCGTCAAGCTACTTGAAGTTCACTGGGGCACCTTTTCCCAAAGTTGGGACTACTGACAAGCTGCCGGCCATGCACTTACAGCGTGTTGGAAAGCTCGCCTTTATTCTGCTGCATCTGCTGCTCAATCTTCTGCAGCATTTCCTGCATGTGGCGGAGCTGCAGGAGGTAAGCAGGAGTGCTGTCAGGTGATGCCTCCTCACACATCAGAAGTCCTCTAGACATATGCACAGCTTCTCTCTCACACACATTCTATCCCTGGTAATTTCTGTGTACAGACTTTTCTCTCTCACCTGACAGACAAGTACTGTTGGTCTGCTTTATAGATGAGTCGAACTGAGGGGGTGGAGGCAACGGGTGAAAGGAAAGGTTTGTTATATTTCTGTGATGGCTTCAGAACCATGACTCAATCATCTACGCCCCAATAACATTTGCTGGTTTTGAAATCCTCTGCACTATTGGCCCAGAAGAGCGTCAGCAGCTGTATTCCTAGCATACGTCTTCTCAAAGCCAAAGCAAATTCATGAATTAGTTCCTTATTTATCTTAGGGTTAGGATGTTATAGAGGGGGGTCTCCATTTCTCTTCTAGATTCATGTTGAAGAAGTATTCATATCAACCTCACATGATGTTCTGTAAAGATGGTTGTTCATTCAGACATTGGAGAATCTCTTGAATGCGGCCAACATAGCAGCCACGTCTGCGTCACCGAACCCTTAACCTAAACCATCCGTCTACATATGCAGTTACTTGTGAAGGCATATCCGAATCCCATTTATTGGTATGAATTTATTCCACTTTGTTTATACTCAGAGATCCACTGCAGAGCTCTTGCTAGCCATGTTTAGCCTTCTCAATAGTGGCTGCTACTTTGTGGTACGCTTTGTCCTTATCTCTTCGGCCACCTTAAAATCACTTTGGTTTTACATGACTATTGAAAATTTGAGCTTTTCTGTGTGTGTATATGTGTTTGTAGGAACACCTTACTTACAGGTATGTGAGAGAGTGCACGGTGGGGCTTCAAGACTGTAGCAGATACCCTGCTGGCAGTCGAGCTGAGCACCAGGAAACCAATGTGTTTCAAATCATGGGAGGAAGCTAACAATATATTTCATACAAGAAGCAAGGGCGCAAGAGGTAATTAGTTCTTAAAGGACTGCGGGTTAAGATGATGTCTGATTGGATGACTGCATGTTCATGGGAGTGCACACTTAGGGCCTGATTTAGATTCCAGTGGACGGGTAACTCCATCACAACGGTGACGGATATCCCGTCCGCTGAAATATAAATCTCATTATGGGATTTATATTTCGGTGCACTGGATATCCGTCACTGTTGTGACGGAGTAACCTGTCCGCAGAGATCTAAATCAGGCCCTTAGTCCTTCTAGGTGTTGGGGTTGCTTAGCCTGCAGCTGGTGTCCAAGACAAGCGGAACGCTGGATATGGACGATGCCCGTGGGGCAGATCTGTGAGCTGTCTGCTCCACTGAGCTTGTCTAGGTGGCAGGGACCTGTCATCACACCCAAGGCTGAATATGCTGGCACTATGTCTCGCCAAGCAATGGCATCCACATCTTCTTATGCTGTCCACTGCATGCAGTCAATCTTTACATGGCGCGCAAGAAAAGAGAAGTTGCTGGGCCCGTAGTTGCTAGAGAGGCAGTAAGTGGGTGGCATGCAAGGAGTTGTCTTCAAGTACTACAAATCCCATGGGTGATTTACTGTATATCCAGTGGGAGTTTAGATGCATAATGGGGCTCCTTACCTCTGATTTTGACACATGTTCCTTGTCACAAGCCTCCCGCATCTAAGCTTAGGGAACAATAACATAGGCCATTACCTTTGGTGGACCCAGGAACAACATTAGGGTCAACCATCCCCATACCTACTTTAAAAATCAGCCGTTTACCACACTGTTTAGTTTTCGAATGCAAGGAGGTGGTGTAACACACTTCTGGGGAACTTTACCTCTGATGAAGAAGGCTTTAGGTGCCCTTGCAAGGCAGGGAGCGGAAAGCGAGATGGTACCTCAGTATTGGGTGTAAGTCAGAAGGGCTGAGTTTGCGAGGGGCAGAAAATAAGTATAGCCCTGGTTGTATGTTTTTGCCTGACCTTCGAGAGAGATGTATATGACTTTTCTTGCATGTTGCCCTGATGCATTATGGGCTGTAAATAAACTTTTGGAGTATACTACCAGCCAGCTGGTGTTTGTTTGGGAGATGTATAAAGGAGCATTTTTTGGACCTAATACCAGAATGGTTAATAGAGGTTTTGCGTGAGAAATGTCACATTCATATACTATATGTGATTGGGCGTCTTTGGTATTTTCTGCATAATTATGGATTTGCCACACTTGCTACATAATCGCCCAACTGCGGCTTCATTTGCAGATTTTAAGAAAAAAAATTGTTTGTTGCTCAAACAGATCAAAAGTTACTAAAAAAGCTGCCATGCATGTTCCGGCTCAGTGGAAGACCCTTTGTAAAGGTTAACTGGTCATCTTCCAGATGCTGATTGCTCTAGTTAAGTGTTAACCGGATAGAAATAAGGGCAGGTTATACCCATATAATGTTATAATGTATAAAGAGGGCAAAATAAAGAAATGCTGCCACAATTGTGCGGCACTATGCTGCATAATTTGCCTTTTCTTGATATATAATTTAGTCAACCATGCCTCATAATTTGATCCTCCCCTGCTGCATAATTCCAGCATCACTGAGTATACCTGACACATACACCACAATGTGCACAGGAGTGTTCATAGTGCCCCAGCAGGGAAAATAAAGGGTTACAGATAGACTGGAGTGCTGTAATATTTTTAGGAATCAATCTGGAGTAACAGTAATTAGCCATAGAAGAGCTCATAGTGAGCTGCCCAGAGATAGGGGCCGGGAGGTTCTACTAATGGCGGATGATGTGTTTCTTGAAAAAACTGAGTTTTCGGTCCCTTTCTGAAGTGAAGGAGTGAACGTATGCGTCAATTCAGTCTTGGAGTGTTATCCCTCGTCTTAAGTACCTTGCAAGAGAAGTTGTGGTTTCTTTTTTTGGCATATATTGGTTTTCCCTCATATTGGAGTGATGTACACACCTCACATTGACCATCCTGTCGCTCAGAATAACCCCATGTGGCCAGTAATGGCAATATATTCTGCTTAGTAAAAAAAAATCATAATAATAACATAACTTGACAGCAGCAACTCATTGGTATTAAATACTGGCATTTAGTTGAAAAGCATTAGGAGCATCAGCCTTTACCTGAAATTCACTATGAAGAGTGAACCTGGGAATGGCCATTTTGCACAGCTGCCATTTTTAATAAAAAAAAAGTCATAACCATACAATGCGAATAAAGGCATTCGGGGTAGGGAGAATGAGTGACTGATGAGGCGGGTGGTCTCTTCAAACATGTCTGACTTCCGGTTCGCTGCTGGTCACGTGCTCACAGCGTGTCTGAATGCTCGCCTTGATTCTGCTGCATCTGCTGCTGCATCTTCTGCAGCATTTCCTGCATGCGGCGGAGCTGCAGGAGATAAGCAGGAGTACTGTCAGGCGATGCATCCTCACACCTAAGAAGCCCTCTAGACTTATGCACAGCTTCTCTCTCACACACATACTGATCAGTGGCGGCTCCTCCACTAAGGCGGAGGAGCGTCGCCCACTGCTTTGCAACAGTGTAAATAAAGGAAAAATAAAATGATAATAACTGGATGTTATTATCATTTTAATTTTTCCTGCTGCAGCAGCTTTGCGGGGCGGGGCTGCTCTACTCACAGAGCAGAGGGAGGAGTGGTGGGCACTCTGTACATGCACATGAATGTTTGGCCGTCGGTCTTGGGCCAGCAAAACAGTCACGTGCACTTTGCATGTTCTCCACCCAGGCTGCATTAGAGCCTTGGTGGAGAACATGCCCGGGCTCCCAGTCCCCGTCTGAGCGCCGAACCATGGCCATTGCAGCATTGTGATTGGCTTAGGGGAGGCTGGGTGTTTCCTGTTCTGGCCCAACGCAGAGGAGAGACAGAGGAGAGATCAGCTATGTTCATTTTTCTTTTTTTTACACCCCTTGCCCCACCACCCCCTGATCCACATCGGCCGCCACTGCATACTATCCTTGGTAATTTCTGGGTACAGACTTTTCTATCTCTCTCGCCCGACAGGCATGGTACTCTTGGTCGACAGAGTGATTCTCATTTCCATGAAATACTTTCCCTGCACAACATCCACTCTGAAACTTGATGTCTGTGACAATGACTTCTTAGCATCCAAGCCATTCAGCCATGTGCCCAGTCGAGAGAAACACATTTGTAATATAAACACGAGAATACTTGCTACGTCTCCCAGGGATTTTGAGTGGAATAAAGGGAAGATGATCAGTTCCTGAGCATGTAAGGCTATTCTCTCCTGGCCCCTATTCTGTCTGCAGAGTGGGAACTGACAGTGTAAGGCTGGAATCTGCTCTCACTCAAGGGACAGATTTATCAAGCCTTTGCGCTGTAGCAGTGTCACAAAAAGGGAGGACAACCGGCGCAAATGTTTGCATTGGAATTTCTTTTTCTGTGCAAATCTTGATTTGCCCTGGAAAGGAGCCCTAAAGTAACGCGAATTAACACTCTGCGTTAATGGGGCGTCCCGTACTGGTAAATAAGCTTTCCCATGCAGCCACCCATGGTTGTTGATGCAAAGACCTGTCTACTAAAAATGGTAGACAAGACTTTGTGCCAAAAAACAATACTTTTCGAGGCAGTCGCAACATTTGAGAAAACCTATCTTTTCTCAAACGTTCTAAGTTTGTGTGCTGTAATGCACAGTCACCTAGAAAGTTAGACAATTTTTAAACTATGTCTAAGCATAGTATTTTGTATGGGACGGAGAGCCTTCCAATACATAACCTATGCTAGACATCACTCGCACACCCTTGCACTATTGTGAAAGGCAGCCTAAAGCGCACTTGTGTGGGGAGAGAGAACAATATTGCCATATCTTAGTAGCTATATCACTGTCCTGCTCTCTTCCTGTAACACAACACAGGGCAGGAATGATGCTTGCTGTACTGCGTTTTGTGAGATCTTAGTAAATTTGCTCCTAAGTGTTTTCAGTTCCACTCCAACTCACCTCCTCGTCCTTCTCCCGGATTAGCTTCTCAGTCTCGGCAAGAGGCAACAGGGGCAGCGAGAGCTCTGTGGCACTTTGACGGGAGAGTTTACTGACACAAGGGAAGAAGAGAAAAGATTAGAAGCAAACTTCAAGAATCCGTAAGCATTGATTTGACAAGAAGCAGTTTAGGTTCCAAGAAAGATTTTCTCTTGTTCGGACAGGCCCAGAAGAAAAATGACCTAGGTGGGCTTTAATTGAGTTGGAGGGAAGAAGGAAACAATTTGGAGGCTGATAGCCATTGGGGATGGCAGTTCCCTACCAAACTGCCCAGGTTTCTAAATGTCACTCCCTAGAGTTAGGACCCGCTGAAGCTTTCTAAAGAAGTAACTGAAACCCACAGAAGCTGACTCTCACTGGGCCGGAGACCTACAGAAGCTTTCTCTAGCTGGACCTGGTGTCCACAGCAGGGACATCTTAAGGATTTTTGGGGCCCTGTGCCAGAGGTATTTGGGTGCCCCTGTTTGGAACATCTTTGAATTTATGATCCAATGTTAGCTCTTTTATGCCCTCTTCGGCTAGATCACTAACAGTGCATAGGCACACTGGTACAAATTCTAAATGTGTTTACATCTGATATTCAGGGATAGGGACGTGTTTTCAACATTGTAACACAGCAGCAGCTCACTAATATTACTGCACCCGGAGATACCCTCCCATTTCTCATATGTCAGGTCTGGTTTTGATCTAAAAGAATTTTTTTTAGGGATCTTGCATGAAACATAAACACGACATTTCTCCACAAAATGTCTGTAATACACTCTCACACAACACCCATATTAAAAATAAATGAAAGGAAAACTGTATTTAAAACAATGTGTTTAAGAGTTATTCAAGGTCATTGGGACAAGACTCTCCTGCTGAACAGAGCTGACTCTATCATGGGGCCCCCAGATAGGCTGTGTCCCTGGGCCAGAGCCCACTTTGCCCATGCCTTAAAACGTCTCTGGTCCACAGACAAGGCCTATAGCTTTGTTAGAAAGCTTGTGGAAGCTGTTGATGGGTAGATGTAGTGGCTGCCTCAACTACCCATGTAACTGCACCTCAAACTAGATAAACTACAGCTGCTGGGTCTGGAGCCCCCTTGTGCTGCCCTTAGCATGGCCTGAATCCTGTAGAAGCTGCTTGTATTTCAGGGTGAAGCCCCCATAAGCACACAAACTAGGCCTGCAGCATAGAAGCTGTTCACAATTGTGCCTCAAGTCCATCTATACAGCCCGTGGTGGGCCGGCACTCACTTCCTGCTGCTGCGCTCCTTGGCCCCAATGCGGGTCATGCTCTGGATGCACTTCGCCCGGTAGTTCTCGTAGTGCACCTCTTGGGTCACATCCTTCAGGTCCTGCATGTGCGTCTGGATCAACATGTTCCGCAGCTTCTGGAAGTCACAGTGTGCTTCATTCTCCACTGTGGGTGAGAAAGCAAGAGCGACAATTCGAGGGGGCAGTGACATGGTCTTCATAAACAGGCAATTCCCTGGCATTAGTAAAATGGCATTACAACTGGTTCTTTTGAAGAAACATCCAAATCCTATTTATGAGTAGTTCTAGCAGGGTACAATATGGTTCTGTTCTTGTAAGCCGCTGAGGCCCAAATTATGAAAATATCATCAGTATAGCATTCCAAACCTTGATGAAATTATGATAAGGATTCGTATGAGGATAAATGTGCAAACATCCAGCATGGTACATGTAGAGATTGCCATGCTTATGGCAAAGTGCTTACCATAGAAGTGCCCATAATCTGCAGGTATAGTTGGTCTTTGAATTGAAAGGAATTCTCTGTAATAGCTAAGGTGGCACAATACATTATGAAATTTACTGGAGAGATAAGAGTCCTGTGGGGCCTATTGTAAAATATTTTCTAGTGTATTAAGGGTCTCCTTCTGTGGAATACTAGTATAGAGGGCCTCCAGATGTAAATCAATCAGGATATTGTTACTGGAGTTAAAAGTACATCTTCCAACAGTTTTAGGACATATTTTGTGTCCTGTAAAAAGGATGGCATGGACTTTACACCTGGTCTCAAAAAGAAGTCTATAAACTGGGAAAGTGGTTCTAGGACAGCCCCAATGCCTAGTACTATAGGTCTGCCTGGTGGAGATGTTCTCTGTTAATGAATTGTAGGTATAGTATAAAAGTACGGGGTAGTGGGATTGTCCCTCAGGAGGAATTCTGCTTCATGTTTAGTTATCCAGTTTTTTTAAAGGCCTTTCTCTGCCAGAGGCTTAGATCTGGATTTTTTTTTATAAACAGATTTTATTGTGTCAATAGTCACATACAGTTTGGGGGCCCCTCTAACTGAGGGCAACCGCCATATCATACACCACAGAATATTGATGTTGACAACTCGCTTACATTCGTCAGAAGCCAAAGTTATATAAAGCATAACAACATAAACGTTTTGAACCCAAGCCCTTTGCGCTGCTCCACATCTACATTTCTTCTCACATAGATTACCTTGCCACCCCAATTGAGTCATATGCAATCCACCCACCCCCACCCCCCCCCCCCACCGCTACCCGGTAACCCCCATTAGCAACGATGACGCAAGTGTTCCCGCCGATTAATTCTGGATTTTGATCGTGTAGTAGGGTCTGGCAATTCTGTCCATCATTATGTAATCTCAAACATTCTGTCCAGTAGTCCTTCGAGCACAGACAAACAATAGCTTCCCTTTGTTAGCTGGTTTTATCACTGTGTCTGAATCGGTCGCTAGTGATTTTATAACCGTCATGTCTTTATTAGGTAAGTTATGGAATGTGTTTCTAATCCTGTAGGGAGGCTGTCAGGTCCTTAATCACTGCCTGTTCAAATGTGCTTACTGCTGGTGGAATCATGCGAAGAGGAGAAATAAAAGTCAACATTGAAGGCAATACGTTTGATATACGAACTTTCTTCCAAAAGCTAAGACTGAAATTGTTTCCAATACAAAAATTGAGAATGTAAATTTGGGATATAAAACAGGCCTCAAGAAAAGGTCGACTTTTCTTCCTCCTCCTCAAATAATTTCACCAAACGTAAGCACAATTGAACAGGCAGTGATTAAGGACTTGCCAGCCTCTTTATTTATTTTTTACTGTGTCTTTTTTTAGGCCCAATCTGTTGAGCTGGGATCACCTGACCAAACATCTTCTTCCCCCGATGGAGAAGGATCTGAAAAGGGTTGATTGAATAAGCACTTGGTCACCCAGTGAAGAGGTCTTACATGATACTTTTGGAGGTCTGAGATGTATTTGAGAGCCTTCTTGGATAGTGATGTGTGAGGCAGCATTGGGATTGTGAATTAGCATCCCTCCTAAACAGATATCCAGTGAGCGTTGTGAGGGATGCGGGCCTGTCACCTCGATGACCTGCTTTAGAAAATTAGATGAACCTCCACAATGACTTAGGACTGGATGCTTTTTGTGATGGGAGGAGTTTGTTGATTGAAAAGGAAGGAGTACCACAACAATCTAGCTTTGACGTGATTAGGGAATTTTTTGCATTGAGGTGTAGTACCAGGAGTTCATTGCCAGAATATGGCCTGGGATAAATATTGTGGGTTAAATACTGACTATAAATATTTACCCCCATTGAAGTAAATACCAGAATTTGTATATAAACAGGACACAATATTTATGTCCGAGGATATATGTGAATACAATTTTCTGACCTACAACCAGCGCAGGTGCGAGTAACTTAACATAACATGTGTATTTGTAAAGCGCACGTTCACCCAGAAGGCTATCTTGGCGCTGAATAACAGATGTTTATTGTTACCCATCTCAATGGTACTCAAGTAAAAGTGTAAATCCAGTTCAATTTGGATTCAGTGGCCTCATATGTGGTCTCCTAGAGAAATCCCCCAGTCCTCTGCTGTCCCCTTCCAGAAGAGTGGTTCAGTGGGAGGGTATTTGTGGGAGGACAGCCGGCCTCGGAAGTTTCAGCTGGTAACACAGGAGAGGTCTATTGGGATTTGTGACGTCCTTCAATGCCCCAGAGCTGCCCTTGTTATCTGCGCCAGACTGAGTGTGGGCTATGCACACAAAGAGTCTAAGTGCCTGTTGATCCCCAAATCAGCTCTACTCTCGGCTCTAAGATAGCCATTCAGTGCCATTGCGTACTTTGCAGCTCAGTAATGACATTGTTGCACTTAGGGTGGCTCGTGCCCCCACTCCACAATAGCTTTTTTTTCTAGAACCACAACTTAGTTATCTTTTGTTACATATTTTATGTAAAAGAAAAAGAATGCATTAAAAAAATCGATAGCTGTAATAAAAATACAAGTATAGAAAGAAAGCGTGAAACAACAAAATCAATGATAAGATTAGAAAAAAGAAATAATTAACAGTTAGATCCAGGAGTACACAGTACATGAATGAAAGAAAGAAAGAAAAAAAAGAATGGGCTTCTTGGTTTGGGGAATATATGAACGGAAATTGAACGAAGAGTTCTGTTTTAAAGTATATATCTATAATGTTCCCATATAAGTAGTACTGTAACAACTTTAGTTTGAACTACCCATACAAGTAACCTGGAAGAAGCAGAGGAAAGCCTAACAAAAGACCACGGGAAACAGGGGCATATGTATAAGAAAGTGGCGGAGCGCAGGGTAGCTCTAAAATTGCTAATGCCGCACTCCATCACTTTAGAAACACAGGGATGCACCGTATTCACAATAATATGGTGCAGCCCTGCATATCTCCCTGTGCTGGTGCTAAATTCAGCTGCCTAGCACCAATGCAGGCACCCTTGCACCTTCCTGCACATAAACAATCATTCATGGCAATTTGTGCAGCACACATAGAAACAGCAAAAACGAGGAGAAATAAAGCATTTCTCCTTGTTTCACCATGTTAAGACCAGGTTGTCCCTGGTCTTAATTTTGGCGCTGCCTCCTATTTACTCCACCCTTGTAAATAGGGGTCAGCGTCAAAATCAATGGGTGTTACGGCGGAATGCCCACCACAACACCCATTGCCCGCCCCTTTCATGCTAAGTGTAGAGTGAAAGGGAGCCTTATTTACGAGGCGGTGTTAAGCCACGTTAAGTGGCTTAACGCCGCCTTGTAAATAAGGTGAAGGGTTTATCACCACAGGAACGTCACTAAAAGTGACATTCCTGTGGCGATAGGGGCTTGTAAATATGCCCCACAGTCTTTTCCCCAAAGAACCTTTCTACTTTTTTAGGTATTTGTATTATTGATGTAGCTAACACATTTGATATTTTGAACCTCAAAGAAAGCATTGAAAGCTTGCACAGGTACAAATGAAGAGTGCCAGGGTTTTTCTTTTCTTGTAACTGATCAACTGTTAGAGGATGTGTTAAGCAAAATCTCACAGGAATCATCCATGCCTTTATCTTAATGTAATCCTCCCCTATGAAGGATACAGCCCCCTGCAGTCCTATCCTACTTTCATTTACACCAGCTAGTTGGCATCCAATCCTACCTTCTATTATGCCCCAGGGGTAGAGGCGCCCTTTCAAAGCTGTTCCTTTCACCTCCTTGACAACGGTGTTACTGCCGATGACAGCGAAGGGGATGCTGTTCTGGAAAGAGAAGGAAAGCAGTCAATAAGCGGGAAATTATTCATTATTCCGTAGTTCAATTAGCAATATTATTTGAGGGTCAGATAGCCGATTGCACCTTTAGGTCAGAAGCTGTTTGGGAGTGTAACTTCCCTCCAGGCACTTAATTGTCAACACAGGCACCTATGGCAGTCTGCCACATGGTGGCGCCGTTTATCTTATTTACAGATGAGACAACAGTTGTTTATAAATTCAATATACATTGACAACTACTAATACCTGCCACCCAAGCCATTCTAATAGCTTTGGTGGCCTGGAATAGTCTGAATTCTCACACTTGTGGATTGTGATGGTTAGTAGGTGTGTTTGTAATGTCATTGGCAGCGCTGGCAGGGGCAATGGGTGGGCGAGCTGAAGTGGCCCCTTGATGGGAGCCCTGGCACTTATTTTTTTGCAAATTAAACACTACTCAGGAATACAATTGTAGCTTGTAACACAGAAGCTCCTAGTTTTTATCTGGAGCTGGCTGGTGGAGGGGTCAGTAATGTGCATTGGGTGGTGAAGCAGGAGTTAGGGGCACAGCCTGATCCATGCTGCAGTGCCAGTGAACTATTGTACTGTAGCATTTATATTGTGATTCATACCCCATTGTGGGGCGATGCAGTGCATGTTCAGATGGGAAGCGTGCTGCACCGTGAGGGAGTGTGTGGGTGGCAGAGTGTTGTAGTTATGATCCTGTGTGGAAAGCACTTAGTGTTGTGCGTGAGTGACAAGACAGTTGCTCTTATCTTGTCTTTGAGGAGGATGTGTGTTATATAGGCATCTAAAATATCACTGGGATTAGTTTTCAGTTAAAATTTATGTGATAAGAAGGAAATTAAATTCTTTTGATCTCTCCTGGAGGAGCAGGTGTGAGGCCTTTTACCTGTGCATGTGGGAAGGAGCAGAGATGTCCTTTTCCGCAAGACAACTTCCTTCTTGTATGGCAATATCATCAGCATACTGGGGATCTAGATGGCTCTCCCTCGCTCCAGCTTACCAGATAGCGGACAAGAACTTTATTCAGAGAAGCGTTACCACTGTCCAACTCGCTTAGCAGATATTGACAGCCAATCAGAATGTGTTATTCTGATACTGACTAATTTACTGGCTTACAATATCTCTTATTTCATTCTCTTTAGATCTTTTTTTCCCTTCCACTCATGCTTTTTAGTGCCTCCTTTAGGAGTGCCTCATCCAAACTGTCATTAATTTCATCCCTACCCTCTCAATTCAATGATGGCTTGCAGTTTTCAGTTTTCTCGAACACAACATGCTAAAAAAATACACACTACAGACTCATAGAAACCGCATTTCCCTGATTTCTATACTCAAACAAATTACTGACAATAAAAACATATATGTGTCTTTCAAGAGCCGTTAACACATAGATCTCAATCACAAGCACCTCCTTAAATTGTGCCTTCCTCAACAAACACCGATTTGTACAGAGTCTGCAGTTAAAAGTGATTTGCACCCTCCAGATTTTTCTCCCTTTAAATTTTGGCAGGACAATTCAACCTGTCAAACTAAACCTTTTGACAGGTCAAAACCTCCTTTTTAAATATTGATAAGTCCCTCTCTGTACACCATGTACAAGGCAGGGTGTATGGTATCAAAAAGTAGGACATGTCGAAATGTAATGTTAACATGTCCTTTCAGTGACTAACAGCCAAAAGCTATTTTACACAGTGGCCGGCCTATTTGTTCTATGTTGAATACCAGAGTACAGATTAAAATCCTGATACTGTATTTGTGAAATGGGACTAGCTAGAAAATAATTAAACAATTATTTTTAATGGGTATTAAAAATCCAGTTCAATTGTGAAGTTGAATTTTTTATCAATATTAAGTAAAAGTAACTTTTCAAAAGTTACCTTTCCCCTGCATGCCTGGAGGCTAATTTGCATTCGCTCTCCCGCTTCTGCCAGCCAGTAATTAGCATTTGATTAGGTGTGAAAAAGGAGCGAAGTGCCTTCCAGGAGCAAACAATAGACTGACATAAATGAGCAGAGATGAGTTCTCTGAACCTTCCAGAATATTCAGGATGGTTGATATGGGCATCCTTTTTGGCATTACAGTGTCCAGCCCTGCTTGAAAGTCAAATCCTGCTTGACAGGTCTGCTCAATTTTTAAATACAACGCTGGGGGTGCACTTGAAAGGAAGTAAAACAGAATTCCAAAACAATTCTTATGTATCTACTGTCTGTTTGCTAAAAAAATCCCTACTTTTTCATACCAGGGGCTGTCTCTGAGTTTATTGGAGGAACAGTGGCTGCTTTAAGCTGGATTTTGGTCTTGGTTGTGTGAGGACACTAGGATTATCATAGTACACTCCCCACACACACTCCCAGTCCTCAGACCCCAGGTTTAGTGTGGCCAAAGACTTTTGCCATCTTGAAAATGCCCAAAGTAGGTAGGGCTGGCCCTGGAAACGTGTGCCCCATTGCCCAGCAGTAATTTCCACCTACTAGCTCATACCTGGCATAAACGTGGCATCTCCAGGCACCCACTTCAGAACATTGGGGGAACAGAGAAAGAACAAAACAGGACCGGACTTGGGAATAGGCCTGAAAAACTGGATCTGCTCTCTCTTGTATCCCCTACAAAGAAGTGGACTCCAAGGGTCATAAGGCTGACCTCCTGTAGAAACTACAGGAATACAACAAGCCACAAGAGGCCTTTCTTAAAACTGCAGAGCTAAATAGTGGCATCTGGACCTGTACTGGACCCTATTGTTGTCTGCTGCCTTACACCCAGTGAGTCTCTAAGTGCCTCCCCTGAAGTTCTGGTGGCTTTTAGACGTGTACTCCTTTGGTGGATTGGGATTTAAATGTCTACATTTAGAAGGTAAAATCTTTGACCAGGACAACATGGTTGGTGTAACCGACCCACGCTTCATCGACCATTGACCATCATCAGCACTTTATGCTTCTTGCTGCTATTCATGGTTAAAAGTTTTAAGAAATTCATATCTCTAGTTCCCCTTATTGGATGTTTGTCATATATTTTGCTCGATTTTTCTAATTTAGTTTGGGATATTTGCTGTTTTGCTTTTCGACTTTATTACTGTCTTGGAACTACACAAATACTTTAGACTTTGCCCTAAATTAAGCCTGCCTGTTCTGTGCCACAGCTACCTGGAGGTTGAGCTCAGGTTAATTTAGTGACTTTAAGGGTTCACTCTGACAAGGGTTGTGATTATTCCCTGAGGTAGGTAGTTACTCTCATCAAATCATAATCCAATTTCTTACAGAGGCCATAGATGTTAGAGACAGTGATCAGTTACCTGTGCAAAGTGCTCTTCCGAGAAGTCTAATTGATTTTAGTGGGTAAACTTATTTTCTTTTTCAGACGTATTTACAGTGTAGCGACTACTCCAGGTTACAGGGTTGGTGTGGTAATGAAAACGAGTTGGGGGCTAAAGGGAGTCGGGCCCAGCAGGCGATTCACTTTCATATGCAGGCTGGGAAGTAATCCAAATCTAAACTGACGTGGGTTCCTCTGCCCAGAGTCTGCTGCAGTACAGCAGCTACTGACCCTACAAAGCGAAACAACCAAGTCACTGTGGATCTTAGTCTCCACGGGCATAGACTGAAGAAGCGATCTGTCACTCAAATAGAACCCGGGAGTTGTAGTCTTTGTGTGCTTTAATTAAATCAATAGGACTAACACAATGTTAAGGATGAGAATGATTATTACAAAGTAATGCTTAGAATAAAACTTGGTGTTCATCTGACAAGGTGCTACCTTATAGCCTTATATCGTTGTAAGGCAATGCGTTACTACACTAGTAGCTGTTTTTAGAAAAAAGCACCCACTCAAAGAGAAGAATCTGGACTCAGTTAATCAGAAGATTATTTGACTGTATCATGTATCAAATGGCCATCGGTGCAATCACCCAGGCAAGATAGCATAGAAAAGGGCGCTGATCTAATTCACGCCCATGAAAACTGAACTATATGGTTTTCAAGGGTGTGTTAATTTTCTCCCTTGGTTGAAGCAAAGCAGGAAGAAACCACTGCTCCAAGCAACCCCTGGACAGCTGCAAGAAAGGATCTCAAGTACTGCTATTCCATCCGAGCTGTAAACATTCCCTATCGCTGGACAGTGGCCACTGAGTTTCTTCACAATCGCATTTACACACCTTCAAAATGGCCTCATATGCTGCCTACACTGAGGGAGATCCCATGTGGTGAGCAAAGTTAGGAGTGTGAGTCTCTCCATCCCTGGATCTTGGCTTTGTCCTTTTGGTACTTGCCCTGCAAAGACTCTGCCTCACCTTGAGCTGCATGTCCTGCTTCTTGAACTCTTCATCCTCATCAGAGTCGCATTCCGGGAACTGGTAGATGCTGATCTCGAATTCCTCAATCTCATCCCGGATCTGTGGATGGGGCGGGAATAAATGTTACAGTTCAAACTCCTGTTAGAAGTTTTACCGTGTAGCCCCACAAACCACCCCACATGCTTTGGAAAGACCCATCGGTTCTTCCAGACCCCCTCTCCATCACCCTATCCTACAGGAATACTTGGGATTTAGTTTCAGGCTACTGACCCTGCAAAGCTCGTAGGGCTGGGTTAGCGCCAGCTTTGTATCCTGCCTTGGAGAACTGTGAAAATAAACAGAGTTTAGGGAAGCTAAATGGGTGATCTTGATGTTACCTATAGCCCAGTGATGCTCAAAGTAGGGCCCAGGGGCCGCATGTGGCCCTTCTGACCTTTACATGTGCCCCCCTTATCAACAGCAGCACTGGGCTGTTGTTTATTCAACTCGGCACAAGCATCAAAAAGATGTTAAATAAACGGACAAGCGTTTATTTAAAGGTAACTAAGTTAAAGGAAGGAAGTAACTGGGGTGTCCTGCACCACTTAACTTTAGAAATGCCTTCATTTTTAAAGGCATCTTGCAGGAAAAGTGTAAAAGTGTGATAAAGTTTGTTCGCAAGTCAAAAAGGGTATTTCATTCACATGCATGTTTCACTTTAGTACATCAGATTATATCAGTGCATTGAGAAGACGTTTTGAAAAGAATGATAGTTTTCAAACATGAATTTAGAAACACTGGTTTTATACACCCCACCCTGACAATAAATGCCAACAGTGAACTAAGAGGCAAGTTAGTGGTATGTGATGCTATTAAACATGAACAGCATTATATTTTTTTTAATCTAGCAGAGGAGATGGTTTTGTACAGCACACATCTCAAGTTATGTATTTTGAGGTCCTCATGTGATAATGAAGTAAAAGTTAAATCAAACAATTGACTAGGATCACACACATTTGGTTAAAATGAGAAGCCGAGATTATTCCCAAGATTCTGGTTTCTTATTGCGCAATTCAGACACCCGCTTTCCCTACACCCACCTTACCTCCAAACTCCTTTCCCCACCCCCGACGGCCACCCTGCTGGTATCAATGCGGCCCTCGGTCACATCAGAGACCAAACTTTGTGGCCCCTGGGAAAATGTTTGGGAGTACCCATGCTCTAGCCAAACCTGGATTCTTGGGAGCAGTCGCTAAAAGCCAACTCATGAGAAAGACCGGTTTCAATGTTAGCCTCATTGGTTCAATTTAATTGCAGTCAGTTTCATGCACCTCAGATGCTCCCTTCCACCTCACCTTCTGTTTCTTTTTCTGCACTTCAGCTGGGATCAAGGTATCTGCTTTTCCAATAACGGGGACAATGTTCACCTTGTTGTGGAGGGCTTTCATGAACTCGATGTCCAGCGGGCGCAGTCTGTGGAAAAGAGACAAAGAAAGGGGTGATGTGGATAAGGCCTTGTAAAGATGTAGTCCACCACAGTTTGAGTAGAGTAGAAAGGTTTATTCTAGTAGCAGGTATGTAGATATAACGGGCCCAGAGGATCAGCACCAACTGAAGCTGATGTTCTAATCCACTGTTCCCCAACATTCTTATTACAGCAAGACACTGAATATAAGAGCATAACAATCCTAACATTCTATACCATAAATGAGGCAAGAGGGGAACACAAGAAATACAATAATTAAAATACAAGGCAATGCATAGGACACCACATATCTCCCCCTTTAACAGAGAGAAGAAAAACAAAAACAAAAAAATAATAGGAAAAAGTACAATAATTAATCATGAAATTTGTTAGAAATCCTTCTTACTCTACAACTTCGTCGTAATTTGACATCAGAAGAGGGTGAGGATGAAGACTCCAGACCAGAAGCATTGTCAAGTTGAGTGACCTTGGCAAGACGTGAAAAACTCCACCACTGCCCATTGTCAAGTCGAACAGCATGTCCTTTAATCTCAGCAATGTGGTGAGGTTGTCTAAATTTCGACATTCCTTTTTGTAGTAATAAAGGATCTTTGACCCTCACCAAATCTCCAATAGAAAACCTAATCACCTTTCTTTTACCAGATTGACAAAGTTTATCAAATCTAAGGCGATTGGAATTGTCAGAAGTAACTTTAGCTTTAGAAGCTTCAGCAGAAACAGAAAATTGATCATTAAAAACATTGAGTTTCCAGAAGGGACACAAAGAAGAGGAAACTTTCCTCCCCCTCATCAATTCAAAAGGAATGGAACCTGAAACCGAGTGGGGGGTGGTCCTATGTGCCCAAATCATGTTTCGCACAGCAGTTTCACAATCACCATGACTATTGAGAGTACTTTGCACACATTCAACCAGAACCCTATTGAACCTCTCAACTTTCCCATTGGATTGGGGATGATAAAGAGGTGTACGTAGATGTTTAACACCCAGTTTGGCCAAAAATTCTTGCATGGAAACAGAAGTGAATTGCACTCCATTATCAGTTAAAATCTCTTCCGGAACCCCTTCTCTCGAAAAAATATCTTGCAGAAAACGAATGACGGCTTTGGAATTGGAATCAGATACCCCTCTTACTTCCACCCATCTGGAAAGATTGTCAATAAGCACAATGAAATTCCCTCATGCAGTTAGGCAAAACATGAAACGGACCAAGAAGATCCACAGAGATTCTTTGCCAAACCCTGGCTGGACACGGAACAGGTTTGGGTATAGGAGTACTAGTAGTGAGATGCTTATCACTGTACCAACATTGTACACAATTCTTGACCAAATTATCAATATCCCGGTCCATACTGGGCCACCAGAAATCATTTCTGATTTTGCGCTTGGTAGCATTCATGCCCAAGTGACCAGAATGAGCTGTTTCCATTATTCTCACTTTGAATACAGCACGAGGAATGAGTTTATTGTCTCTGACCAGCAGATCATTCTCAACAGAAAGTTCATTGGAAATTTTACAGTATGGTTGTAATTCAACGGAAAGGGCTTTCTCTTTAGGACATCCCTTAACAACAAAATCCATCACCTGCCTCAAGACGAGGTCATTGGATATAGCATCTTGCCAAAGTGACATATCAGGACAAATTACAGTATCATCCACATTGCCAATAATGCACTCTTCAATATCATCAGAAATATCAGTGGTAGTAAGGGGATTATCCATTGGAAGTCTGGATAGGAAATCCGCCCTGATGTTTTACCACCAGCAATATGAAGTACAGCAAAGTTAAATTCTAGAAGTTTGGTGGATAACCTAGCCAGTCTGGCCGTGGATTTTTTGATTTTAGAGCCAGAAAGAATGTCTACTAAGGGTTTATGGTCCGTCCTAAGCCAAAATGTTCTTCCCCAGACATAAGATTTAAATTTTTCAACGCCCCATACACAGGCAAGCATCTCTTTCTCAATAACTGAATATCTTAATTCAACTTCTTTCATTCTTCTAGACGCAAATCCTACTGTGATTTCCCTTCCACCATCCATCTGGGATAAAACTGCACCAAAACCATAGGCACTGGAGTCAACAGTTATGAAGGTGTCACGACCCTCCACGTAAGCTTGAAGAGCTGGAGCTGATAAAATACACTCTTTAATTAAAATAAAGTGTTCTTGACATGTAGAAGTCCAAATGAATTCTGAACCCTTTTTCAAAAGGTTTCTAAAACATTCAGTGAGACTGGAAAAATTCCTAATAAACTTTGAATAAAATTCACAAAGACCTAGAAAAGATTGCAATTGATCTTTGTCCAAAGGGTGTGGAGCATTAACAATACCCTCAACTATGCTTGGTTTGGGTTTGACACCATCCTTAGTGAGCATGTGACCAAGATATTCGATCTCATTCACTGCAAAAATACATTTATCTTCTCTTAGAGTAACACCATTGCTCTGGAGAGTTTGAAAAACAAGATCCAAGACTTGGTTATGTTCTAGTTCTGAGCTCGTATGTACAAGGATATCATCCTGGAAAATTACAACATTGGGAACATGTTGGAACATCATAGTCATGACTTTTTGGAAAACAGAAGCCGCCGAGGCCAGTCCAAATGGCATCCGGCAAAATTGGAATGTGCCATCAGGTGTTACAAAAGCTGTAAGATGACGGGAATTTTTGTCAAGTACTACCTGATGGTACGCCGAACGCAAATCCAATTTGGAAAACCATTTGGACTGACCTACAGCAGTGATGAGATCATCAATACGAGGTAACGGAAAATTTTGTTGAGAGATCTTAAATCAATACATAAACGAAGTTCTCCAGACCTTTTCTTGGCTAAAACAATGGGAGATAACCAAAGAGTGGCATCAACACGTTTGATTATGCCATCATCAATCATTTTGTTAAGCATAGTGGTAAGGTCACTTCTTATACTATGAGGCACATTCCTCAATCTGTGTTTAACTGGGGATTCACACTCTTTAACTTTAATAGAATGGACAAAATCTTTTATTATTCCAATCTTTTGGCAAAAACTTGTGAATATTTATCTTTCCATTGAACAGAATCAGAAATTGAATTAACCAAAGAAACAGGATTTTTCTGACCTGGTCTTATGATCATGCCAAATTCAGCTTGGTGCCACCAACCTAAAACATTGATACCTTTAAGAGCAACATAAACTTTGCCATGGATAGTTTTGTTTTGAAACGTTATGTCAGCCCAAAAATAGCCTGCAAGATCAATTCTGCTACCCTCAAATGTAGTAGTAATGACATCAGGGGGTAGCAAAACCATATTGGACCAAGATTGTTTAAATTTATCAATAGAGATAATGGTGATTCTGGCACCTGAATCAATAAGTAATGAAATATCATGAGACTGTATGGATACTTGAACAAGAGGATCACCAAATTTTTTATCTGAATGTACATTGTTGATGTTCAAGTATTCCACAGAGACAACAGATAAGGATAATTCTTTCCATTCTTTTATCAGGTTCATCAGGAATTTCATTAGAAGGAAGATCATGAACGCTTCTAACAGGAAAACGTTTGCCCTCTCTGCACACTTTTCCAAAGTGACCAGTCTTTTTACACTTGTAACATTCTTGGGAAATCGCAGGACAATTTTTGAAATTGGAAAGATGAGACGGAGAGCCACATCTGTAACAGTGAAAACCAGAAGGAACAAGTGTAGAAGACTTGTTCTTGTCAGAAAAATCTTTACCTTTTCTTTGCTTGACATCACTAAGAGACTGAGCGGAGGAACGAGAACTAGTGGTAGCTACTGTGGAACAAGTGTTGGATTCTAATTGTTTAGCATCCAACTCAGACCGCTCAATACTTTTAGCGATGTCAATAGTTTCATCTAAAGAGGGGTTTTTGCATGAGAGTAATTTCTGTTGAATTCTTTTAGAATAACATCTGCAAACAATTTGATCTCTAATTAATTGAGAAGTAAAATCCTCAAAATCACAGTAACTAGCTAAAACCTTTAAAGCGGTAACATAAGTGTCTATGGATTTACTTGGAGATTGAACACGAGTAAAAAAATTGTGTCTGTGGACAACCAAATTAACTCTACCTTCGAAATATGTACTCAGTTGTTTAAGAGCTAATTGGTATTCATCCATGTCACCACTGTCATGGCCAACATAAACAGGTAAGTGATCATAAACATTTTGGCCCTCAACACCTAGATAATAGTAAAGAAGACTACGTTTTCTATCTGGTTTGAACTTCATACCATCAATAGCTCCTAGATAAGCATTAAAAGATCTGAACCACAATCACCATTTTAAAGGTGGTTCTCCACGATCTTGTAAAAAATAATTGGGAGGAGTAATTGTTTGCATGGTGTAAGAAAAGAGAAAAAAAAATTGGAGTAGTGTTAGAAAAGATAGACTGCAGATCCTTTAGTTGTTGCACTTCCTTAATAGTAAGAAGTGATGCAACAAAGTCAGCATTTACCATGCAGGAGCAAAAATTTTGGAGTAGTGTTGGAAAAGATAGACTGCAGAATTTACAGCACGTAGCAGCAGGAGCAATATCCCACGGCTGTGTATACAGAAGATTGCACAGCACACTGTGTGCGACGGAAGACTGGCAGACACGTAGCAGCCGGAGCGGTATCCCACAGCTGTGTACACTGAAGATTGCACAACACACTGTGTGCGACAGAAGACTGGCAGGTACGTAGCAGCCAGAGCGGTATCCCACGACTGTGTGTACTGAAGACTGCACAACACACTGTGTGCAATGGAAGACTGGCAGGCGCAGAGACCGGAGCGGTATCCCACGGTAAAACCAGTAGAGCGCTGCCTCTGTTTGGTTTCCTGGAAAACAAGGAATAGTGACGTCGAGGAAGGTATCCAGGGAAACCAAGATGCTTGGAGAATGCGAGCGTGAGTGGAATCAAGTTGCCTCTGTTTGGTTTCCTGGACAACAAGGAATAGTGACGTCGAGGAAGGTATCCAGGGAAACCAAGATGCTTGGAGAATGCGAGCGTGAGTAGAATCAAGTTGCACTCAAGAGGACGCTCGAGAGGAGACACGGAGAAAAAAAATAATAATAATAATTAAAAGTCAACACGGACGCGTGTTAACATTGGCTTGACTTTGAAGCTGGAAATAAAGTCAAGGTGGAAACGGTGCTGAAAACAAGTGCGCTAGTTCGGAATTTGAACTGAAGATAAAACGGACAGCGCAGAGTCATGTGAACTGTGAAGGCAGGGAGACAAAACGATCTCTGGGCCCGTTGAGAAACAAAATAAAAATGCAGTACCTCAAGAAAGTGGAAACGCTGGAAGAGAGCTGCGTTTTCCTGGAGAGCAGGTCCAATCCCAAGATCGTCGCCAAATGTAAAGATGTAGTCCACCACAGTTTGAGTAGAGTAGAAAGGTTTATTCCAGTAGCAGGTATGTAGATCTAACGGGCCCAGAGGATCAGCACCAACTGAAGCTGATGTTCTAATCCACTGTTCCCCAACATTCTTATTACAGCAAGACACTGAATATAAGAGCATAACAATCCTAACATTCTATACCATAAATGAGGCAAGAGGGAAACACAAGAAATACAATAATTAAAATACAAGGCAATGCATAGGACACCACAGGCCTTGAGTAATCCCTGATGCACCTAAACCTTTCCAAGGGCCTTGAAACAAAACAATACAACGAAGGCACTATTTTAGCTAAATCACAAACCCAAATGTCATTTCATGCCCTTCCCTTGATGCTGATAACTTCCCAGGATCTTTTTTCCTTTCAGGTAAGCCACTCAGTCCTTGAAGATGCGATGGTGGACTCACTCCTTTCCTTTCTTGTTCGTGGGCAGGTGGCTGGAGAGGCCAGCAGCTATTCCTTCGCCCCATGTAATCCTTATGGAGAGCATCTCACCCACCATACATGGCCTCGGCCAGATCACAGCCACACATACCCAAGACTTGGTGGGTAGATCCAAGGATGAATCTGTAAATAGGTACTCATTTTTGAGGAGTTCTGCTAATCAGTGTATTATTCATTGATACCTATTACCCAGAAAAATGTTTCCTAAAGATTGTATTTTAGTTGTAGATCATTCATTTTGAGTTCATTATCTCCAGTACTTTCATCCTCCTGGTTGCTTTACCAAATATTTAGATAGTCCCATGAGGATTAATTACGGTGGGTGTTTTCTTTCTCCTATGTCCAATAATATCATCACATCTGTGCCTGAGACCTCTTCCTATTGGATGGTACTGGAATCAGGGCTCTAGCGCCTTCAGGGCTTGTACGTTTCAACATGCCCCGTACATATGTATATCCATTAATCAGGGTACCTTCCATCCTCCTACCTCACCTATTTTCTGCAGTGTTGCCCCTCTAAAAACAATGAGGCAGCCATTAAACTTTTAAGCACCTTACATATAAAAGAGAGCTAGCCATCATCTCTACAAATCACATTCCTTGAAGAAAGCAGAATTCTTTTAGATTACCACCGAATGACTCATTGATGCTGCACCATAATGAGACGAATATGCCATCTTACCACGCATGCAATTACAACGCGGTCGTTACAACGACCGCGTTGTAACAACGCATGCCATTACTCCACAAGTCGGAACAACGACTTGCTCTAGGGGGGGCGCTGGATGTTGGAATGGTATAATTTACTATTCCAACTCCAGTCTGTGCAACAGTAGGGAAGGTGTTGGATTTTAAATCCAGCACCTTCTGACCCCTCCGCAAGTCGTTGTTCCGACTTGCGGATTGATGGCATGTGTTGTTACAACGCGGTCGTTGTAACGACCGCGTTGTAATTGCATGCGGTGTTCGGTATTCGGGGTAAACGATGTTTACCTAATGAGACATCATCCCATACAACACTGTAGTCTGCCATCTTAGTCAGACTTACTAGATAGACTGGCACTGCCACTAAGGAAACCACTTCGTAACTCTCTCTACCCCCTTCAAAATGGCCACCATCACTGCTCTTGCAAACTACCTGTCAAGGTTTGGAATTGCAAATTTTGAAATCAACCACTACACTACATTCTGCCTCTGTTGAAAAAGGAGAGAAAACTTTTTAAAAAAGACACAATCACGTGCTACCCAGAGACCTTGGTAACACAGAACCGCTTCTATTCAGACTAATTTCTCCTCTTGCATCAACCCCACCTTTTGCTCACCCAGCTCAGATTTCGCGCCACGTTATGATAGCCCAGCTACCTCTGCATGGATTATTTATTATTATTTATGCGGTTTTATAGAGCTCAAACTTGACCCGAAGGTGTCAGAGCGCTTTACAATACAACCAGTTACATTACATAAGGACTTCAGAGTACATGAATTACATAAAAGATATGAAACAGATAAACTCTAAACTCACATAAGAATGGTAGTAAGTACAAACGTCTACTCCAGATACTAGTGGTTGGAGTTACATATATACAAGTTGCAAATTCACTCAAGATTACATTTTAAGAAAAGTTGAAGCAATTATGGTTGGACAAATATATATTGAGGGGCAGATTTACAACCCCCCTGCGCCACCGGTACGTCACTTTTCGTGACGTACTGGAGGCGCATTTCACTTCTCCATATTTACAAGGAGAGGAAAAGCCACCCTACATGACTTTTACTCTCCTTGTAAATATGGCCCCTTCACACGCAGCACTTTGCGTGGAAGGGGCGTTCCATGGGTGTTGCTGTGGGTGTTCCCATACAACACTCATGGGATGAGACACATTTCCAGATTTACGAGGAATCGTAAATCTGGAAATGCGTGTCAATGCTACACCTCCCCAGGGGAGGCGTAGCGAGGCGCAACGAGGAGAAATGTTTTCATTTCTCCTAGTTTTTTCCTCTTTCAAAGCGTACTGCATTCTATAGCACGCATTGAAAGAGGAAAATGCCTGTAGTGATTGTTTTTGTGCAGGAAGGTGCCCCTTCCTGAACAAAAACAATCTCCCCATGACGCAGGCATCCTTGCACCATGGTGCAAGGGTGCCTGTGCCGGCGCATGGTGGCAGTTTGTGCGCCAGCGCAGGGGAGAGCACAGGAATGCAACATATTATTGTAAATATGTCGCATTCCTGTGCTTCGGTAGTGCCGCAGCGTGGCGCAGCCAAAGGGCTTGCGTTGCCGCGCTGCAGCCCTTCCTTGTACATCTGCCCCTAAATATTTACAGAGCAAGATCTTCTCGCTATTGCTGGGGTTCTTGCAGTGCTCTTTCAGCCAGGCCTCAGGGTGTTATTGCACTCACAGGCGGTGATCTAGAGCCTGGAGGGATCCCCGAGGTGGTGGCGGCCAGATGTCCTCCACACTTGTTCACCCAGTTTCCTCAAGGCTCCTGGGACCTTGAGAACAGTTTACGAGTGTGTGGCCTAAGCGCTCTGCACACACGGGTGGGCGCGTTTGTTGTTTTCCTGCGGTCGGTCTGAGCCCCTCGGGTTGACTGGCCAGAAGGTGGATGGATAAGGACATTGCTACTCAATTTGGGCTAAAGTTCTACAGAGAGCCTAGAAGACATCATTCCACTGGGCCATGCCATGCATGGGCCACAAACTGACAGACAAAATCTGTATTTGGAGAGGGATCGCCCTTTGTGGCTTGGTGATCGCGCAGGGCCACGTGTGAGAAAGGAGTCCATGATGCACAAGGAGTTTTTAGGAATTTTTCAAGCGAGCACTTGTCTGTAGAGGCGGTCATCCCTCAGGTGTAAGAACAGGGACGAGGCAACAAGAGAGGTATCTGCAGAGGAGGGGTGTCAGACCACAGTGGCGGTCGTGGGATTCACAGCTGCACCCGGGTTCAAGGGGAGACGTAAGTGACTTCAGCTGACTTAACACTCAGAAAGAATGACAAACACGGATTCTCTTACACTTTCTGACATCTTTATACTCTTAAATTACTTCCATAATATTGGTCAAAATACTTTTTCCAGTACTTTGTGCCTGTGTAATTTATCAGTCTGATATTTCTGATCTTACCATTGTTTGTTTTTAGTACAGCTTCTCTGTTACCTACCTTTTGAGGCTACCTCAACCTGAGTGTATAGTTTCTTTTAGAACATGGGAATATTGGCAATAGAGGGCCTCAGGATCAATAATGTCTGGTACAAACCTTGTACTCCAACACTCCAGTGTTTGTGTTTTTGTTTCTCCTTGTTTAGGACATTTTACCTGCAGAGAGCGGAGTGCTGTAATTACATTATAACCCTTTTGCCTCGTTGTTTGATGCCCTTGCCTGCAGGTAGGCCCTATATTATTCAATCCTCTTGCCTGTGTAGTCTGGGAGAGGGTCTTTAACCACCGATACGGCCCTCTGCAGCGAGGTCTAAGTCTACTGAAGTGAGTCTTATCCCTAGGTACGGGAGGGCTGGATCCAGACCCGATTTTCAGGCTATTCACAAAAGATACATTTGCATAGGATTAATCCAAATGCAACTAACATGCATAGTTGTGGTTATAAAGAAAATTTGGGATAGATTGCGCCCTCCTGGACCTCTGCTACACACCATTTGGTATAACATTTTAACTATAATGATGTCATAACTCTCCAAGGGGAATATATATATATATATATATATATATATATATATATATATATATATATATATATATTTTCACTGAAAAAACCACAGGTTTCAGGGACGTTATAGTTAGTTGGACATTTCACTCGTACAAAACCAGTGAAATTCGGACGTTATAGTTAGTTCAGCTAACTATAACTCGCGCCCCCGCAATGCACTGCTGATGATGTCACATATTACATCACTCATGACATGGTCAGTGACATCACCGATGACATCACCGATGACATCATCCAGTGACTGTGTGTTTCTGTAAAGTTTAAATATGTTTAATATATATAGGCCAAGGTGTATTGAAGAATGAGTGGGTATATGAGTGTCTGAATGGATGATTTAGTAGGTGCGTGACTGACTCTATAAGAGGGGGATTAAACGTATTTTACTGAATGCATGGGTTAGTGACTAAACTGTGAATGTCTGTATCAGTCTGTCTGTTGGTGTGTAAGCGGCTGCATGGGTTGGTGAATAGCTACATGAGTGTCTATATGGGTTATTGATTGGTTGTCTGAGTATCTGTATGGGTGCCTGAGTGTTTGTGTGGGTGGGGGGTGTGTGACTCTGTGCATAGATGTGTGAGTGGGTGATTCACTGGGTGTATTGATTCAAGAGTGCATCTGTGATGGACTGTATGGGTGGGTGAGTGTGTGTATGGGTGTGTTGGTGAGTGAATGGATGTCTCAGTGGTACATGTGTGAGTAACTACATATGTGAAAGGCAGTATATGTGAGTGTTGGAGAATATAAATGACTATAACTGAGAGCGAGTGATTGAGAGTGGCTGTATGGATGAGTGTGTGCTTGTATCAGTGATTGTATAAGAGCATAAGTATGTGTTAGTATCTGTATGGGTAACTGAGGTGGTGTGTGTATAACTGTATAGGTGAGTAAATGGGAATGTGATTAATTCTTTGCATGACTGACTAGGTGTGTGAGTAACTCTATGGATGAGTGGCAGTGTGTCAGTGTCTATATAGGTGTATGAGTGCATATGATAGTCCTGTACTGATGAGTGACCGAAAGTATGAGTGACTGTATGGGTGAGTGAGTGGATGGGTGTGTAGACCTAAGAATCAGTGAGTGGGTATGTAGTTATTGGTGTTGGAGTGTCTATGGTTTTGAGAATGGCAGTCTGTAATTTAGAGTGGGTGTATCAATGGTTATATTAGGGTGTGAGAAGATGCATCAAATTATCACGTGGATAATGTCATCAGTGATGTCATCAGTGATGTCATTTGAGATGTCATCAGTGATGTCACTGACCATGTCATGAGTGATGTAATATGTGACGTCATCAGCAGTGCATTGTGGGGCGCAAGTTATAGTTAGCTGAACTAACTATAACGTCAGAATTTTACTGGTTTTGTACGAGTGAAATGTCCAACTAACTATAACGTCCCTGAAACCTGTGGTTTTTTCAGTGAATTTCTAAGGTTTTTTAAATGCTAATTTCTAACTATAACGTTCCTGAAACCTGTGGTTTTTTCAGTGAATTTCAAAGTTTTTTTAAATGCTAATTTCTAACTATAACGTCCCTGAAACCTGTGGTTTTTTCAGTGAATTTCAAAGGTTTTTTAAATGCTAGTTTCTAACTATAACGTCCCTGAAACCTATGGTTTTTTCAGTGAATTTCAAAGGTTTTTTAAATGCTAATTTCTAACTATAACGTCCCTGAAACCTGTGGTTTTTTCAGTGAATTTCAAAGGTTTTTTAAGTGCTAATTTCTAACTATGCCTACAGAGGTAGGACATGTGCAGAAAGAGGAAGAAAGGCGCAGAAAAAAGCAACAGAAATGCAGAAAGAGGCAACAGAAGTCCAGAAAGACGAAGAAAGGTGCAGAAAGAAGCAAGAGATGTGCACAAAGAACCGACAGAGGAGCAGAAAGAGGCCTTGTTGCAAAGTCATCCTGTGCCCCCAACTTTTGCTGACGGGTACTGGTGGTAACTGACTCTGACTAACCAGGCCTAGAGCCAGTGCTATGCTAAAAGACACTTAGAATACAGTGAAACACCTACATACACTAGGGAACACTATGCGTTGGGGTACCCCTGTGATTGCATGACCTCCTCTGTAAGGCCCTAGTACATAATAGGGCAGGGGAATTAAAACTACCTGTAAGTCAGAGGTGCAGAAAGACGCTTTTTAGGTCTCGCCTGAGCCAGCGCATGCGCTGCTCTGCGAGACATTTAGTAAGTGGGGTTTTTAAAGTGCTACCACACGCTTTTGCTGGCCTAGCGCTTGCGGTTACGCGCACGTGCACGTGCGCAGCCGCCAGCTTTCAGCGCCCGAGGCACCATCTGGAGCGCGATCACTTTCACTTCTGCTGCGCGCGCACCACTCGCGTGCTTTTTTAAATTTTCTTTTAGCACGCGCGCACACAGCTCCCGGGCTTGTTTGTATTTCCTTCCCGCAATACACTCTCGCTTTCTCCCATCCTCACTGCACTATCTATTAAATGTTACTGGCTCACAGCCCTTTTCCCCTCTTGCCCTCTCACACCCTATCTCTTTCTTCTAACCTCCTTAAAACAGTCTTTCTCTTTTACCTTCCCCTTCCTTCTCCACTTTTTACTTCTTTAATGAAGCTCATCCGAAGGACAAGTGAGTGTGAGATGGGAGAGAACCTGGTGGGCCCGATGCCACATGAGATCTCCCGCCCCAGGGCTCATTCAGTGAATGGATCCCCGGCACAGCTTGTGTACTCCTGCTTTGAGTGACCTGGGCCATGCCACTCCCTTGCAGAGGCTCCATCCTCCTTACCGGTTCAACCCATAACTGACTCCACAAATGCCCATTTCTCTACCTACTCTGGCTCCACAAATGCCCCTTCCCTGGCTCCACAAATGGCCATTTTTTTGTACCCTCGTTCCATAAATGCCCATTTTTTTCTACCCTGGTTCCATAAATGCCTATTTTTTTCTATCCTGGTTCCATAAATGCCCATTTTATTCTGCCCTGGTTCCATAAATGCCCATTTTTTTCTACCTTGGTTCCACAAATGCCTATTTTGTTCTACCCTGGTTCCACAAATGCCCCTTTCCCTACCCTGGCTCCACAAATGCCCCTTTCCCTACCTCCACAAATGCCCCTTTCCCTACCTCCACAAATGCCCCTTTCCCTACCCTGGTTCTACAAATGCCCCTTTCCCCACCCTGGTTCCACAAATGTCCCTTTCCCTATCCTGGTTCCATAAATGCCCATTTTTTTCTACCCTGGTTCCACAAATGCCCATTTTTTTCTACCCTGGTTCCACCAATACACCTTTCCCGACCCTGGCTCCACAAATGCCCCTTTCCCTACCCTGGCTCCACAAATGCCCCTTTCCCTACCCTGGCTCCACAAATGCCCCTTTCCCTACCCTGGCTGCACAAATGCCCCTTTCCCTACCCTGGCTCCACAAATGCCCCTTTCCCTACCGTGGCTCCACAAATGCCCCTTTCCCTACCGTGGCTCCACAAATGCCCCTTTCCCTACCGTGGCTCCACAAATGCCCCTTTCCCTACCCTGACTCCACAAATGCCCCTTTCCCTACCCTGACTCCACAAATGCCCCTTTCCCTACCCTGGCACCACAAATGCCCCTTTCCCTACCCTGACTCCACAAATGCCCCTTTCCCTACCCTGACTCCACAAATTCCCCTTTCCCTACCCTGACTCCACAAATGCCCCTTTCCCTACCCTGACTCCACAAATGCCCCTTTCCCTACCCTGACTCCACAAATGCCCCTTTCCCTCCCTTGGCTCCACAAATGCCCCTTTCCCTCCCTTGGCTCCACAATTGCCCCTTTCCCTCCTTTGGCTCCACAAATGCCCCTTTCCCTCCCTTGGCTCAACAAATGCCCCTTTCCCTCCCTTGGCTCCACAAATGCCCCTTTCCCTCCCTTGGCTCCACAAATGCCCCTTTCCCTCCCTTGGCTCCACAAATGCCCCTTTTCCTCCCCTGGCTCCACAAATGCCCTTTTCCCTCACCTGGCTCCACAAATGCCCCTTTTTCTCCCCTGGCTCCACAAATGCCCCTTTTTCTCCCCTGGCTCCACAAATGCCCCTTTTTCTCCCCTGGCTCCACAAATGCCCCTTTTTTTCCCCTGGCTCCACAAATGCCCCTTTCCCTCCCCTGGCTCCACAAATGCCCCTTTCCCTCCCATCCTTGGCTGCACAAATGCCCCTTTCCCTACCCTGGGTCCACAAATACCACTTCTATGAACTGGCTCCTTAGGTACCTCTCATCGCAGTGCCTCTGTAGTACTACTTTTCCCATGCATGCAGTCCTCCTGCTCTGCTTCATAATTACCCCTTTCCCCACACTTTGATTGGATCCGTACATCTCGCCTGCTTTTATTGGGCCTGCCAGTAGCTTCTCCTTGTCGTGGCTTTATAAATTCGCCTCCTTTCACGTGCTCCATCAATACCCCGTTTTTGCAGTAGCTTCATGAACACCACCTCTCCGCTAGCTTCGTGTGTGTCCCTTCCTTCGCTTGTTCCAAAAAGGCATTCTGACTCAACTGGCTACACGCATGCCCACTGGCCCTTCCACTAGCTGCATACATGCCCCTTATTCCATTGGCTCTAAAATTGCCCATCACCCCACTCTGGCTGCACAGATACCCGCTTCTCACATTAGCCATGCACAACCTTCCCTAGGCTGGCTTTATAAATACCCTATCTTTGTGCAGTTTCCATAAGTAAGTCCTCCTTACACTGGCTGCTTCATAAATACCTCATATGCCTGCATGCGCTTTATAAATACCTTCTCTTTATTCTGGGTCCATACATTTGTTCTCCCTGAACAGGCTTCATACATGGCCGCCTTTGCAATATCTTCATAAGTATCCCGTCCCTGTACTGCCTCCCGTACATAACTACCTGCTTGCACTAGCTATATAAACACGTCATCCTTGCACTAACTCCACAAATAACCCGTCCCTAGTCTGGTTCAAATGATTCCAACATGCACTGTATTGTTAATGCCACCTCTTTCCTTAATGCTGCTTCTCTACCTTAGATGCCTTCTTATCTGCACTGGTTTACGAAACGACAACTCAATGCATTGGGTCAATAAATGCCATCTCCTTGCACTGATAACATAGGTGCCATCTTCTGCCATTTTATCTCTATATGTTCTCTCGACACTTGTTACATAAACGGTCCATCACAACAGTCCCTCACCTCCCTCCCGTTCCATTCTTGCACTTGCCCTGTAGTATCGCTCCGTGCACAGTTTTTTAATACCTGTCTTGAACTGTCTCCTTAATGCAGATATGGAATATCACCTATTTTGTCTCGCGTTTCCAATAGCGTTGGTAACAGTCCATCACCAAATGGTGCTCCAGTCACTTACTTTGACATCCACAAAAATAGAGATGATATATTTCTTTGCTTTCACTGCACCAAACACTCTGCATCAATCCTCTTCCCCTTGATGGCCTACATTTATTTTCCTTGAACAGAAACCTCTGAATACTTTTATTTCATCAGGTTGCTTAAATTCAATTAATGTCATATAACCCCCTCTGGGAGGATTCAGGTACTGAAAATAAATGCTTTTGTTTCTCCACACAGGTAAGTCTTTATCTGTAGCCTTGTTATGAGCTAAATGGACTGCTGTAAAACACTTTTGGTTGGGCTGCTCTGGGAATCACTTTCCATCTTTGTTAAGGTCATTAACTCTGATAAGCAAACCTCCTTTGGCCCCTACTGGCACACGTTCCCCACTGCATACTTACATCAAGCGATTGGTCCTTGCAGCACTAAGACTAGATGTATGAACATTTGTAATAGCGATTACCAAATAGCGATTTGGTGGTCGCTATTACAAGTGTACTATAGTGAAATCTGGCCTTGATTTAAAAATTAGCGATTCCTAGTTGGTCGCAAATAAACTTGCCTCGTGAATATTAATTAGGTAGGCCACAATTTGTAACCCACTGGGATTTGCGGCCATCACAGGACTGGCGGCCTGCTGGTGTCAGCGGACCACCATGCCTGTGAATACTTTTAAATAAAGCAATAATTTTTTTTTCTTTCAAATGCAGCCCGTTTTCCTTAAAGGAAAAAGAATGCATTTCAAAAGAAATATAACACGTTTCATTTATATTTTTTTAAGAGTAGGCAGTGGTTCGTGGGCCCACTGTCTGCTCATAAAAATATATTTTCAAACATTCTCAAAGGAGAATTTGCGAATGGGTTACCACCAAATTTATGTTTTGGGACCGCATTGCGGTTGCAAAACATTTGTGAATACTTTTCAGATTCCCTATTTGGATGAAACGCCCTGACCACGCCCTTTCCAAATAGCAATTCTGTTTGCAAACCCAGACTGCGATTCAGTAACAAGTCACCAGATCGCAATTTGGTGTTTGCGTGTTATAAAATGCATTTTTGCAGTTGCAAACGTCCCAATTCTGCGAATCCCGCCATTTGCAACGGCAAAAAAAGCTTTGTACATCTAGCCCATAATCTTTTTGGGAACCGCTTACCTTGGGTTTTTAAGTGGGGCACTATCACAACTGGCCCCTCACGGATGGCCTCCTGTACCTCTGTCTGAGGGTGTACCCTCACCTCACAGTACTGATACCAGACTGGCTAACCTTACGTGAAGCAATCTTCCACTTAAAAAGTAGTAGCATTGGTTCATCTGTGGGCACCTTGAAGCCGACCCAAATCGCATGTTTTCACCCAATTTGCATTCAGAGGACCTTTCACTGGCGCTCACCCTCTATGAGCTCAGTGCTGTCACTTCTCCCATCTTTCAGGATATCTTTGAAATCCTACAAGCAGACAAAACTGCAGGAAAATGACCAAATGAACCTCACTTCATCCTGTCCTCTCCCCACTTTGTCCCCACCCACTTTATGTTAACACTTGGGTCTCATCATGGAACACATAACTTGTAAATGTGTAAAGTACTTCGTGTTGTAACACTTGCCACACTTAAATGCCTCATGTTTGCCTTTATATGTGTATCCATCCTACCTGAAAATGCTTTTGTGTGCTGTGTAATTATATGTGCAACATTTCTGTTTGGAAGGCTATTCAATCTATTCGACTTCAGACGCAAATCTTCAGTTTAAGATGTACAACCTGAATTTTAAATGCATAAAAGAATTGTAGGGAAATACTTTAGCCAGGACTTCGCCAATGTGTTCGTGTGAGTCGCTTGCTTGCCGTGCTAGGGATGCTAATGAAGATCTAAACTATGTCTAAGTAGAGGAGCTTGGAAGTTTACTAGCCTAGGTTCTAGACTTTCGTGGAGCAGTGCCGTTGAGGTAATGGCCAGGGTCATTTTGGCATACTTTAGAAAGTGTTTAGAAATGGTCCAGTTGATTGTCTCCAGGTTTAGAGAAAGACGGTCTTAGTTTGATTGTTTGCAGCGGCATAGTCTAATGTGCATATTCATAAATGCCACAACTTCATGACTTTATAATACCCCTTGTGCAGAACTAGCACCATACACTTATCACTCACTCCATAAATTCACTCTGCACACTGCTGACCTCATAAATATGTAACTTCCCAAATCTATTTTGCACTGATATTGTCCGTGCTAACTCTCTACACCTTTTAGCCACTGGTCCGAAAATGCACCTTTTTGCATTGCCCCCACAAATAGCTCTCCACTGACACAGTAAATGGCTCCTCTTCACTGTTCTTTTTTACTATGCAAGTACAGATAAACCCAGGGATTAAAGGGGGCTTTGTTCTGCAAGTTCTCAGAACTGACAGTAAAAACAATTGCAGACGTCTTGACATTGGTCCCTTCTGGGCTCTGCGTTTCTGTCCTAGGCGATACTCGATAGTAACAAAAACAAGCATTTGCAATGTAACAGGTCTCGCATTTACGCAAGTTTGAGCTATTGGCATTGTAAATGACAATGCCTTTTATTTATGTTTTTGTTTTTGAAACATAAATAAAAAGCATTGTCATTTACAATGCCAATAGCTTAAACTCGCGTAAATGTGAGACCTATTGCATTGCAAATGCTTGTTTAAGTAGTAGTCACATTTGCAGAGTGGTGGACAAAGGGTGCTGGGCCTCCGACCAGCGCTCAGGAATTCCGCTGCATAGGACTTAGACAAGGTACCAAGAGGGCTTCTTGGCCCCCAGAGTCCCTCCGGAGTAAATTGGACTTCCTCCCCCATCCTGTAGTCTGCCAGGAGGCGCGTTTGCAGAGTGTTGGGGAAAGGGGGGCATGTCCTCCTTAGACGTCTTAGCAATCCCACTGTGTGGGATTTACTGCAGGTAACAGGAGGGGTAGTTGGCCCCCAATGACATCCTTGATGGCCAACTACCCCTTCTATTACCTCCAGTAAGTCCCACACAGCAGGATTGCTAAGTTCTCATAGCAGGCCACGCCCCCTTTGCCCACCACTCTGCAAACGTGCTCCCTGGCGCGCTCTTGGATGGGGATTGAAGTCCTCCTCGCTGCTGGGGGTCCTTTAGGGGCCAACTAGCCTACGTCTTACCTCCAGTAAGCCCCACACAGTGGGATTGCTGAGAGGTGGACAAAGGCCACGCCCCCTTTCCCCACCACTCTGCAAACGCGCCTCCTGGCGCGTTCTAAGTTGGGGTAATAAGTCCCCTTCATTCCTGAGGGTCCCTGGGGGCCAACTAGCCCACCAGATACCTCCAGTATGCGCCACAGAGCTGCGTTGCAGAGAGGTGGTCCGAGGCCACGCCCCCTTTCTACACCACTCTGCAAACGCAGCTCCTGGCGCACTGCTGCTTGGGGGATGAAGTCCACTTGTGTCCTTAGGACACAAGAGGACCTCATCGCCCCACCACCAGTGCGCCAAGAGGCGCGTTTGCAGAGTGGTGTAAAAAGGGGCGTGGCCTCGGACCACCTCTCTACAACGCAGCTCTGTGGCGCATACTGGAGGTACCTGGTGGGCTAGTTGGCCCCCAGGGACCCTCAGGAATGAAGGGGACTTAATACCCCAACTTAGAACACGCCAGTTGGCGCGTATGCAGAGTGCTGCAGGGAGGGGGCGGGGCCTCCGACGAGATGCCAGCTTTTTAAAAAATGTTATTTTTTTAGAAGGGGGGTTGTGTGGCCCCCCTTCTTTTACAATATTTGGGGCCCTGGGGACCCCATCCCCCGGGGCCTGACCCCTTTTTATCAACATTTTAAAAAAAACAAATCGGGAAGGGGCCCGCGTGGCCCCCCCTCCCGAGGCCAATTTAGGCCCCGGGGACCCCATCCCCCGGGGCATGGCCAGAATTTCATTAATTTTATTATTTATATTTGGAGGGGGGCCGCGTGGCCCCCCTCCTAAGGCCAATTATGGCCCCGGAGACCCCATCCCCGGGGCCGGCCTTTCCTTATTTTTTATTTATTTTTTAATAATTATTGGGGAGGGGGGCCGCGTGGCCCCCTCCCAGGCCACTTCTGGCCCCGGGGACCCCATCCCCGGGGCCTGGCCGCTGTGATTGGGACCGTGGTGGGAGCCCCAATGCCCCCACGGTCCCGCCGGCTTCCCGCCTCCTGCGGGAGCCAGCATTGCTTTTGAGCAAGGGGAGCTGCTGACATGCAGCTCCCCTTGCTCAAAAGCAATCCTGCTTTGCTTCATTGAAGCGAGAGCAGGTTTCCCTGCTCTCGCTTCAATGAAGCAAAGCAGAGTTTGCTATGGCAGGTTGGGAGCCGTGCTCCCGCCCTGCCATAGCAAACAGCAATGTCCCGGGGTGGGCACCCAGGGACATTGCAGGAGCCGGCCCTGGGGGGTGGCGGTCCCAAGGGCCATTGAGGGCTCCAGAGGGGGGCCGCGCGGCCCCCCTCCATCCAATTGCATAGCCCCGGGGAGGTGGTGGTCCCCGGGGCCAGGGGGCCGCAAGGACCCCCGTATTTAAATATTCAATGCCCCGGGGAGGTGGTGGTCCCCGGGGCAGTGTGGGGAGGGGCAGGAGCCCCCCCACACACTTTTATTTTTAATTTCAGCCCCGGGGAGGTGGCGGTCCCCGGGGCTTGGGAGGGGCCAGCGAGGCCTCCCCTCCTTTTAAATTTGAATGCCCTGGGGAGGTGTCGGTCCCCGGGGCAGCGTGGGGGGGGGTTGGGACCCCCCACGTCTTTATAAACAAAGCCCCGGGGAGGTGGCGGGCCCCCGCAAATTAATCACGGATTGCCCCCCGGGACCTGGCCCACCCGGGGGCTTTTTGAAAATGAAGCGCGGGAGTCCGCGCTTTGTTTTTTTTAATTTTCACGGCAGGATTCGCGACCCCAACGCGAATTCTGCCGTTTAAAAAAAAAAAAATGCTTTTTTTGGCCCTGGGGGGTCCTTGTGGGACCCCCTGAGCAGGCCTAGTGGGTAAGGGTGTTTCTACCCTGCCCCCTTTTCTTGTTTTTCAACCTTTTTTCCACTCTTTTCTTGTGACTCGGTTACCGAGTCACAAGATGGCTGGCAACACTTCCTGGTTTGGAGTGTTGGCAGCCAATTAGAGTGAAGCTCGTGCTCGGGAGGGTTCGCGAACCCTCCTCGGTGCTCAGATATCGATATTTTTCTTTTTTAAATTTCTCAGGAACTACTGAACGGATTTACACCATTTAACAAAAAGGGCGCACTCTAAACCAATACCTACCTTTTTGCCAAATTTGGTGTAATTCTGTTCAGCTGGTCGGGCTGTAGCCTGTGATAAAGTTCCTATGGAAAATAACATGGAGAAAACGCGTTTTGGGACCCCCATTTTTTCTCGGCCCCCGCTTGACGATTCACCCCGAAACTTTCAACACACAAACTGAGCGGTCCGGCCCTATTTTTGGGAAAATTTCACGAAGATTCGTCAAACGACGCCAAAGATATTGGCAAATCAAAAAACGCTTTTCCTATGGAAACTAGGTCCTAACTATAACTACCTACTGGCGACCACCAGTAGGTAATATATATATATCTCAGCCCCCTATTCCAAATAGTTATAACTGTTGTAGCTTTCGAATGACAGGGCGCTCCTATTTAATTATACCTTTTTTGGATATCATGTGACCTCGAATATGCTAATTTTAACCGATAGTTTTGTCACTGAATCATAATCACCAAATGGCCACTCACACCATGTGAACTTGCTGCTAAGTGAATACAAAATGAAGAGTACTCTACTAAGGCAATAAGGTAGTCATTGGGTGTAATTTAATTTCCATGAATGAAGGCCTGTCATTCAGAAACCTTCCAAATAACTCATGGGCTGCGTAGTAAGAAATATAAGCTAGAGCATAAGACCACGATGTTGCATTAGGCATGTAGCTAGTACGCCTTAGATCATGCCAAGAGACAACATTCCCCCATCCTCGTGCTCAGGTATTATCAGGGCTACTGGAATTATCCAGCAGGGAGGGCCAAATGATGTGGCATGGTTGTCTAAATTATGCAGCAAGAAAAGGCAAACTATGCAGCATAATGTGGCATATTTTGTGGCAGCATCACTTTAATATTTTGTCTTTTTTTATGTATGTTAACACTAGGGAAAGATGTAATCTCTTTGGCATTAGTTTAACACCCAAATACAGTAAACAGCAATCCAAAGGTGATCTGCCACTGTGCGGCAACAGGTGTGATAGCATTTTAGTAACTGTTAATCCATCTGAGCTAAAAAACGATTTTTTTTCTTAAAATCTGCAACTTATGTTGAAGATGATGGATTATTTGGCAAGTGTAGCTTGGCAATAATTATGCAGAACACGCCATAGTAGCACAATCACATAATTACAGTGGGTCTAGGTATTAGCCTGGCATTTGAATCAGTACCTGATATGTTGAGAAATCTTGATCTCGCGTGGAACAGTTACTCTTTCAAGTATCAATTTCCTTGTGCAGATACTTAGCCCTTCCTATAAGTGTATTTACAAGTCACTCCAACGTAATGCTTCAACGTCGACTCTTTGTACAGTACAACTGACCCATTCCGCGTTCTTTTATTTTCATTCCAGTTTTCTCATCCTTTCTTTTTTGCTGTTCACTCTCGCAATAACATGGAATGCTGTTTTTTGACGAGATTTCTGTAAGTGACCATTTGATCATTCCCTGAGCTATGTTTGCTCTGACTGCATTAACCTTAACTCCCGTTACATGCGTTTCTGCGTCTCTTAAAACAGTGTCAATGACCAACCAAAGGGTCCTCTCCAAATGGTACTAGATTTGTCACCTTCCGTTCCCTATCAGCAAATGACAGTGCCAACACACCTCTGGAGTGCACTTTCACTGTTCATCATAGAATAGTTTGTGTCAGAATATCTTAGTAAGAAATATCTTCTCACGTGAATATTGCGTCCTAAATTTGTGTACAAAAATATTGTCCCATTGAGTGTAGGTTTTGTATCATCTCAAATGGGGCGATATTTTTGTAGACAATATGTAGGACACAGTTTTTATGTCAGACCATATTCTGTCTGCGATATTTTGACACCACACCACAGAATAACAGTATGCATGCCTTTCCATTACTGAATAACAAAGTGCACATTCCATTTTTTAGCAAAACCCTGCTCATTCTTTTCGTTATAGGATAGCAAAGTGCTGGTTTCCTAGAGCAGCACGTGCTCTCTTCTTTATACTCCTTTCTAGAACTGAAAAGATGTGATTCTTTGCAACTGGAATGCCCACTGAAGCTACATCCAGGGCTTTAAGTGGGCCGGGTCCTTCCGATGCTCAGCACCGGCAGTTCTTAAAAGCAGGTGCTGAGACGTGTCCCTATCGGGCTCTCCATTTTTGTCCTCATCCTCTGGGTGAAAAAAAAAACCTCAACTCTGCAGCAGTACCACCCTTGACTGCCTTTGATGTAACTTCAAAGAGACTTCCCTTCAAAACTGAAGCATATTCAATATTATATACAACGAAGCCATAGTTGTTGCTTATTTATCATATGCAACTAACAACCATTGACAAAGCCAATAGTCCTAGCTTGTTGTAGGTGTAAAATTACTTGTTGAATTATATACCTGAATGCATTGACAGAAGCAGCAAAATACCAGTTGGGTGGCACACTATGCTAAGCACAGCTTTTTAGCTTAAGTGGTTAAGCCACACCCTTAATTACATTGGCTACGCCTCTTTGGAAGACCCCCCCCCCCCTAGTTTTTTCACCCCACCGAAAGCCCTGGCTACACCACAGCTCTTACCCATGGCTGAAGGGCGAGATGACGTACAGGCAGCAGTGTACACGATTGTCCTGGATGTTTTTACGGTTCAGTCCACTTTCGTCGTGGAAGTACTGCTCGAACTGCTGGTTGATGTAGTTCAGTACAGGTTGCCAGCTGCAGAGGGTATGAGAAACAGAATGAGCCCAGCAGTACGCCAGCCATAAGACTAAAACATGGCTACTCAAAACACGCAACAGAGCTAAGCTTTCAAAATGTGTAGGTCTTCAATGGAAGTAAGACCTCACAATTTCTGTTCCGCTCTTCCCTTCTGATCTCACATGCTCGATTACCCTTAGACCACTTTTGCCACAACTCGTCCTGTGTCGCACCATTCTGAATTATCCAGTGCATCCCCGAAGCCTGGGGTGTCCACGACGGTCAGCTTCATCTTCACGCCTTGCTCCTCAATCTCCACGGCATGCTTCTGGATCTCAAGGGTCTGCTGGATGCGGTCTATGGAACGAAGACAGACGGACCAGGGCGATTAGAGGTAAGACTGACCGCGTGTTGGCATTCCTACCTGGGGTGTCCACAGGGACATCTTAAGGATTTTGGGGGCCCTGGGCCAAACGTATTTTGGGGGCCGCTGTTTGGAACAGATTTCAATTTATGATCCAGTTTCAGCTCTTTCATGCCCTCTTTGGCCTGGTCACTGACAGTGCACAGGCACAAAGGTGCAAATTCCTAATGTGTTTACACCAAATATTCAGGGACAATGATGTGTGTTTTGAATATTGTAACACAGCATCAGCTCACTAATATTACTGCAAATAATCTCTGTGACACCCTCCCATTTACCATATGTGATGGCCTGTTTGATTTAAAGGAAACACTTTTTGAATGAATGTTGCATAAAACAAACACATTTTCTGCAAAATTTCTGTAATAGATTCTCACTCATCACCCACATCAAAAATAAATGAACAGAAAATGGTTTTTAATACAATCTATTTAAAGATTATGCAAGGTCATTAGGGAAAGATTCTCTGCAGACCAGAGCTGGCTCTATCAGGGCCCCCCCCTGAAAGGCTGGAGCCCTGGGCCAGTGACCACTTTGCCCATGCCTTAAAACGTCTCTGTATCCACCCATGTAAACTCTCCGAGTATACATGTGTGGAAGGTCGTAAGAAAGGGATTAGTTGCCAAGACTCACACTATCCGATGGTATATCGCACGTGACAAAAGGGTAATCTGCCTCCACAAAGATGGTGCCCAGCGCCTACCTGCACTAAGATGGCATCTACATATCCAGAACAGGGAAAAGTAGGCAAAGATCGAGATGCTGCCTCTCTTTTAAAAGAGGAATTTAAGCTATTTGCATACGTGCATAATAGTAATTATTATTAGAGAAGGGTTAACATGATTGTTAAAAACGACAGAATCAACCCTTTTTTTGAAACCCACAAAGCAGAGTTTAGCTAAAAATTGCCAGAGGTAGATTTTCCACAACATGGGAAAACTGGTTGTTTTTGGTCTATCTGCACCTCATGGGTCTGTGAAAAGGGGGTTGGGGTGAGGTCAGAGCTGCTATGGTTATTCTGGATGGCAGCCCAGAAGCCAATCAGAATGGTCTAACCACATAGTCCCATTCTGATTGAGGGCTGCTAGTCAGAATTGCTGAAACAGCAGGTTATAAACCAGATCTGATTGCCTGTCTCTGAACCAATCAGAACTGGACTCTGTGGTTAGACCATTCAAATGCCTGTCAGGAAGCCAATCTGAATAACCAAGTTCAGGCCTATGCCTTCCCACACATGATCACTGATGGTACCGTCTTCCAGCAGTATCTCAGTGGCTAATGGACCTTCGAGATATCACTAGTTCATTCTATGAGAATGGGTGTGGAATTGAATCCTGGAAATGCAGATTCGTACGCGGATTCACTTCTGCTTCCTGCAGACTGAAGAGATAATTCACCCACCCCTAAATATTATATCATTAATGAACTCTGAGTGGGTGCCTTCCTCTAGTTTGTTTTTGACTCACATGTGCTAACATATTTTTTGACATTTCTGGGGAGGACCGGTAAATGGTTATGAATTTTACATACAATTAAAATTCACTTCACAGGAAACAGTCGAAACATCGTGGTCTGAACCACGCGTGTTCCGGCTACGCAAGCTCTACCATGCTTGCCTTAACCACGCATATGCGTTGTTAAGGCAGTGCGTGGTCGAGTTGCTGCAGGGACCGAAGACAGTGAAGACGGAAGGAAAAGGAAGACGTGGTGAGGTGAGTGGGGCAGGGGAGGTCGGGTAGGTTTTAGGGCAGTGGAAGGGTTTGGGGTAGTTTAAGGGACGGCGCGGGGGCAGGGTAGTGTAGAGTTCTAGGCCTTAGGGCAGTGGGAGGGGAATGGGTAGTTGGAGTCGTTTTAGGGCTGGAAGGGGGTCGGTAGGTTTTAGGGCAGTGGAAAGGGTTGGGGTAATTTAAGGGACAGTGCAGGGGGGCGGGGGGTCGAGATAGTGTAAGTTAGTGTGCAGGGTTTTAGGCCTTAGGGCAGTGGGAGGGGAACGGGTAGTTGGGGTAGTTTTAGGGCTGGGGTGGTCGGGGTAGGTTTTAGGGCAGTGGAAGGGGTTGAGGTAGTTTAAAGGACAGTGTGGGGTGGCAGGGGTGGGTGGCCATAGGGGGGAGGCGGGATAGTGGTGACTTTAGCCACACATACCCCTTTACCATTCATGCCTACACCATGAAATTTAAAGGCATGCATGATGAAGGAATGCGTGGTTAAGACGCATTTGTGGTTGGGGTGCGAAGTAGAGGCAGGCATGGTAAAACCATTTGTGCTTCTATCATACAACCACACTTCACCGAACAAAATTTTTTCTAAATACATTAAATTGTTACATAATTAGATACAGTACTAAACTTCTGTGATCCACTTAACACATGATAGACTGATCAGAAAAGAAGACAATCCGCAATAAAGGTATTGGGTGGCTATGAGTTCATAGGGCAATGCTCTTATTCATAGACCAGCTGTGCGCTAAGAGTCTAAATTACCTAGACAAATATTGTATATTCATTGAATATGTTTGGATTTTAACCAACTGCAAATTAGCAGCCTTGTGCCATGTTTAAGCAGTTTACTCTTTTACTGTCTTGTCAAAGTTATTTTGAAAACTATAGTTACAAAGTGAAAACGTACATGCATTAGATCACAAAAATGCTAACAAAAAAGTTATAAGGAGTTTTTAAAAAGGTGGGATAACGATGCACAAAGTCTATGAGTTATTTATGAGTTTGCGTTGTCAGTTCTATTTAAACTGTCGTCCTCTGCTAAAGTGGTGGTGTTAGTTTACAGTCTGAAAATAGATTTAGGAATATTCAAGAAGTTTATGTTATCAATGAAAAGGATGCAGTAATTTTAGAGTGTTTTTATGGTTTAAAACTTTTTATTGAAAGGTTCTCGATTAGCAGCCACAGCAGTAAACACAGGAAGTGTGGAAAAAAGGCATCAGCACAGTATAGCTTGCAACCCAACCCCTCCGTGCGAAGCACGTGCTAAACTGATATTGTATATATATTCTCAGGTGATGCAGCCTTCACGGCGCGACGCCACTGGGGAAATGTAGAAAAAGAGTGAAAAGGGAAAGGAAAAAAGGATTGGAGTAAGAGAGAAAGAAACGAGTCCCAACAAACATTTCAAATCAATGCAATACCATAACATCAACCTCTGTTATATCATCACGCAATATCTCTCTTCAAAATGTAATTCTCTTCGACCAATCTGTGGAATCCAAAATCAAGCAAGGTCTCATCTTGCACACCAACTGGTCCCTTTGGTCTTCAGTCAAGATCCCCCCCACGCTCGTATTGATGTCTGTTCTCCTATCTGGCATTTAGGTGTTCCTCTGCCACCTCTGGATTAGAGAACACAAATGTTTCACCCCTTTCTTTGATCTCTAATGTGGCCAGAAACCACAGAGGAGCCTCCACCCCTCGAGAGACTAGTTCTTTTCAGGTCGAACCTAACAGACAGAGCAAGCAGTCTGGTTGCAAAAGACCTATTGTGGGCTTACAGTGGGCTTACAGCCCACCCATTGGTTACAATTGCTTGGTTTTAATGTCACTCTTTTTTGCTTGCTTTTTATTCTATGACTCACCTTCCTCTTCTGGTGCATGTCCCTCCCCTGGAGCACAGCCTTTATACACGATTCTTTCGATTGGCTGACCTGTATCTCTCCACTGCTCACATTTGAGGAACTGCTATTTTCTTTTTCACTCAGCACCCCAAGAGAGTGCATGTGATTTCTAGCTCTCTCACTTGTACGCTGCTTCATCCCTCAAACCACCCCCCACATGCTGTGTTTATCCCCATCCCTCCCAGATTGTCTTTAAAAGCACTGCAACAAGGATATTTTTTGGGGGGGGTCTGACTGAAGAGCAGACATCAAGAATTGTTTTTGTTTTCTCCCCTGCATTCCAATCTTTCACGAAGAAAGGCTCTTATTGTGCTGGGGGAAGGGCCATCTGCTGCACTCACTCGGCTGACACCTGGGGCAGAAAGTATACTTAGCATGACGCTTCTCCTAGAGGCCCCAAAATCCACACTCACGGCTACCTCAGAAGAGCAAATGGCTGAATCCTGTGGAAAGTAAATTAGCATTGGAAAGCATTTTCCTTTACATTCTGTCAACTGCTTAGTCTTTTTACATTCTATTCAGTTTCCTGAGTGAAAAGTATTTGAAAAATAAACTGTTCAGTTTATGAAGATTGAAAACATTGAATTCAATGTACAGTTCTGATATACCATAGGATATGTGTTTGCTTTTCCTCAAGTATTTTGAAATGTTTTCTAAACAATACTTTCCAGACAAACATTTGCAAATCTGACAGTTTGACACTCACATTATAAAGGCGAGACCCATTGCCTTTGCCAATGCTTGTTTTAACAGTTTGCTGTTCCTATCGCACATCATTCACATGACTGACATCTGGGATTATGGGAATCCTGGCATCACTCAAAACAAATTTATTTTCTTTGCCGTTGCCTTCATCACTGCTTCTCAGAAACAATGCAACGACATGTGAGTTGAAGCGCTGCTCCATCACCTCCAGACATTGAGAGGGGTAACTGTTCTTTCCTTCACCGGTGGATCCCCACCGAAACGAGAAGAACGGTCACCCAGGCCCTCGTCAGCAGCAGGCTGGACTACGGAAACGCCCTCTACGCTGGAGCCTCGGCCAAACTCCTGAAACGGCTGCAATGCATCCAGAACGCCTCTGCACGCCTGATCCTCGACATCCCTCGCCGCAGCCACATCACCCCTCACCTGAGAAACCTGCACTGGCTCCCTGTCAACAAGAGGATAACCTTCAAGCTCCTCACCCACGCACACAAGGCACTGCACAACACCGGACCTGCGTACCTCAACAGACGACTCAGCCTCTACACCCCCGCCCGCCAGCTTCGCTCCGCCGACCTCGCCCTCGCCACAATACCCCGCATCCGAAGAGCGACCTCCGGCGGCAGATCCTTCTCCCACCTCGCCGCCAAAACCTGGAACACCCTCCCCATCCGCCTACGGCAGACCCAAGACCTGCTGACCTTCAGAAGACTCCTGAAGACCTGGCTCTTCGAGCAGTAGCAGCACCCCTCCCCCCCTCAGCGCCTTGAGACCCTCACGGGTATGTAGTGCGTTCTACAAATGCTATGATTGATTGATTCACCTTGATCTTTTCCACATCCGTAGAATGCCCACACCTACTTCTTCTGCCACCCTATGAGGTTTGAAGACATATGGAATTTAAAAACCCTGGTCTGAGGTCCCATCCTGATTCTTTAATGGTTGGAATGAGCGTCATAGCTGCTCCAGTTTCAGAGATATTGCCAGTTATAAAGCAGTCAAGTCCCCTTGTGTTAACAAGCAGCTCTTAGCCTAATAGCCACCCCACCGCTCCTGCAACCAAAACCATTTGTCCAAGACTTCAGGATACAGGGCTACCATCCCAACCACCAACGTAAAAGCCGCCTCGTGGGTACTGGCCCACTAGCCGCCCCCCACCACACCCCCCAATTTAGAGTCAAGTGGGACAAGATTCTGGACACCAGTAAACTGGTCTTGTGACCCTCCACCGGGCACCGGTGATCAAACGCCGGGTCATCCCACACAAAGAAAATAATGCCCTTGAAGTCCCTACATAAAGCCTCTTTTCAAGAGTGGAATCCTGATATTTTTTGAGCTGAGCTTTGGGGCAGAGAGGACTATTTGCATTCTTCTGACTCCTCCGAAGAAACCATTATTTGTAATCCCAGCTGTAGACTCCTAGGGCCAATGTATACGTTACAAATCTGATGCATTGTATCTTTATGTCGGCACCTCTGCTACATTGACTAACAATTGTAGTACCAACGCTTCTGAACTTAAAACAATTCCCCTAAGATTTACCCAATTGGTTATGACTAGCCATAGGGCTCAATGCTAACCGGATTCCCCTATGTAACACCTAGGAGCTATTAACAATTGATGGGTACAAGGCCTTTCTGTTTTCACATGCTATTAAAGAAATTTTCTTTTGCTTAAAGTGTAAAATAAAGTACTGAGTTGACAATAAAGTTTGTGTCAAACTGCATTCTGAGTTTTTAAACCACTCCCATCACCCAGAGTAAACTGAGACTGCTCGTCCGCACTAGCTTGGGGAAGTCTAGAGCTAAAAGGGAATTTCATGGTCATGTCAATTTAGAGTTCAACCATGTGCCCCTGGGACACCACTTGTAAATGATCATAATCTTTCCGAGTGAGGCCCTCTGACTGCCCTAAAACACAGAAAAAGCCCTTGTGTGTTTCTTGGTTAAAAGGTTTACTTTATATAATAGATTTTAAAAAGCTAAGGGCCTGATTACAAGTTTGGCGCAGCGGCACCGGCTCAACGCCGCCTCCGCTGCACCAAACCTGCGCATGGACCGTTGGCCGTATTACAAGTTGTAAAAGTACTCGTAATACGGTGGGCGGTCCTTTGGCCTTTCCCATGGCGGTGCCTTGAAAACAGGCACCGCAATGGGAACAGCCAAAATGTTCCAGCACGGCATGGATGGTGACATCCATGCCGTGCTAGAACTGGAGGGATTACATATGTGCCCCCCTGAATGTATCCCAATGATGGCGTGACATGGGGGCCCTGTAGCCCCCCTTAGTTCCTGCGCCATCAGCCTTTTCATGGCGGGGCTCCACCATGAAAAGGCTGGTGGTCCAGTAACTCAAAATATGCTGAGCGGGACTGCGCCAGTCCCTGCTCAGCATAATGTGTTGTGGTGCTCCTGCGCCACCGCCAGGGAACGTCAGTTCCCTGGTGCAGCCGGCAGTCCACCGCTGATACGATTTTCAAAGTCGTAATCGGCAAAAAAGTGGACCGCCACTCCTGCGCCACTGCGAGTCTGGCGGTCGCAAGACCGCCAGACTCATAATCAGGCCCTATGTTCTCAGGACAAACTGAAAACACTTATTTACATGTCTTTACACATTTGGGAAATGCTAGATTTAAGACATTTTAGTAGAAAGAATTTTTTTTCAGATGAAATAAAAAAATTTTTTTTAGTGTTTAAACAGTTGGGATTTTTCTTCAAAAAGTCATTTGAAAAATGTATGATTTAGCAAAATCGAAGCTTGTGCAATTCCGATTTCAACTTAATTAAATACTGTGCAGATTTATTTAGTTTTCAAGATTTTTCCACACTTTGAGGCAGTGGTCGAGGTGATGATCCCTAATTTTGACTTTCTTTACCTCAGATCATACAGCAGTTGAGATATTTCCCAGACAGACTGCTGCTTCTAAAAGATCACACATAGGTGTTTCGCTTCATTTGAGGCACTGTTGTGATACAAGCCGACTGTCGGCCATGTGACTACGTGTCCAAGCACAGCCTGAGTTGACAGCATGTATAGAAGTCTAGTAACCTACAATTTGTCATCTGGGTACACCGAAGGCCTGTCCGCCCTCTTCTATAAACAGCCAGGCTTACCTTGTGCATCCCGTATGGTCCGTTCCTTGTACAGGTCTGTGTGGAAGAGGCTGTCCACCAGAGTGGACTTTCCCAGGCCAGATTCTCCTGTAACAGGTAGAAGGAAGGACATCATTGGAATCATCATTATTATCATCACCTTTAGCATCTTTTGGAATGGTTTTCTCAGCGTGTCAGAAAGGCCTCTGGCACCCTGAGCACAGGAGAAGAACTACAACTGAATAACACTGCTCCCGGATTGAACTTGAAGGATCTTTGAGGAGTCCAAGAACCTGGACTGGAATTCTATGACCATGGAAGGGGATCTGCTTGGAGCAGTGAGTTGGCCTGCATTGATTTTCCTGGCATTTTGAATTGAACTCTGGAGACTTTGTTAGAAGAGGAAGAATGCAGATTGTGAAATGGATTACCATGTTTTCTTTCGGCTGAACTTCTTAGACCTATAAGAAAGATTGAAAAACACGGACCGCATTTTGTGTTCTTTTGGAATTTACAGTAGAAGGTCTGTGGAAAGCTAAGAAGCAGAACTAGGTTTATTTGCTCTTGGACTGATGTTGGAGGCCTTAGGAAGGATCAAAACCTATAGTTTTCTCTTACCACAGAGTGAACTTTGGTGGCTTAGAAAGTGTGTAGAACCTGGGCTGAATTTTTCTTCTCCCCAAAATAGACACTTGAAGCCTTGGCTCTAAGGGCATATCTGGGCTGAATATTCGATTTGACTTCCCGTCCGCTGTATTATGAGTTTCATTATGTTCCAGTGGATATAATGGAACTCGTAATACGGCGGACGGGGTATCCGTCATGTTTGCGATGGAGTAACCCGTCCGCCAAACTTGTAATCAGGCCCCTATTGGTTGAGCTCTGCACAGAGGGAATAGCTCTGTCGGGCGGGGTTTATTGCCCCCATGGAGAGTTTATCGAGTCCAGGAGACAAGGTATAATGGCTCTGCATGGAGGGTTGTTTTAAAACTCAACAGGTGGCTTAATTTATCAGCTTTGAAGAGAAAAGGTTATCTACTCTTGAGATATAGATATATAGGCTCACCGACAGTGCACATACTCGCTAAATAAGAAGTGCTTTATCCTCGCGAGGTCCTCAGACCCAGACTCCACTCCCCTTGTCCCCATCTCACCTGCAACCAGGAGGGTGAAGTCGAAGCCTTTCTTGACAGATTTGCGGTGGACCTGGTTGGGAAGAGTTGAGAATCCGACATAGGTGTCCTGGAAAAAGAAAGAGACTGTAAGGGAAGAGGTTATCTGGTCCCAGGGGAAAACTGACTGGCCTGTGATGTGCCTGTACCATCTGGTGCTTCTGAACTGTAGCAGGGCAGAGATGTGGAGCGGGAACTATTGATCCAAAGCAGTATACAAAATAAGAATGTGCGAAGTTGCAGAGGTTGTGCCCATGGAACTCGAGGATTTAAAAAAAACGTCATAAAGTTGGCAAACTCCATGTCCCGCTGCCACTGCCCAAAGGCAAAGTCTCTTTACTCAGCCCAAATGGCCCCAAACCATCCACCCGACACAATCGGGTTGATGGTTCCGCCCCCACCTCCGGATGTCCCAACACATGACATCCTGGAGTAGGACATCATCATATGATATTATGTGCCTCCCTGCAGCACCCTGCCATGAATAAGTGGAAAGGTGAGAGCTGTGTTGGGATTTTTAGGGAGCGGAGAGCGGAACTTCTCACCTGCAAACCACACGAACTCTGGAAATGCCATATGTTTTCAGGGGGTTCAAACCTTCTGCCACCCGTAGTCTAAAGGTGATCACCACTAACTTTGGACCTCATATTGTTTCGGGTGGTGACAACAAAGCTATACATTCAAGATCAATAACATCATACAGATAGCCCATTGGTAATAATTATGGTCCCACCACAAGATCCAGTTAGTAGAGTCTAGCAACACAAAAGCCATATGACTATAAAATCTGTCCCAGACAAAGGAAAGTTAAAAGCCTAAATGTCCAGCTCCCTATTGTGCAGAGCAATATCCTTGTGTACAGTAACTTAAGAATGACGGTCATTCCAGCCACAGCCTGTACGCTCAAGCAAAATCCAACTTGGACACACTAACCCCAAGAAAAACAGCAACACAATGCTGGAAGCACTGGGATCTCATGCTATGAAATACACCCTGTGATACAAAATAGGGAAGCAAACCGAGTCTGTCTGACTACCTAACTAATGGGTTACTTACAAGACAGAAACTGATTACTGTGCAATGGAAGGCAAGCACTGGAACCAGGTGAAGGCCACAAAGGGGACACGCAGGCAGAACTTTGCTCTGTTATCTCAGACTCGGAGGGGAGTGTTAAGGATCTTTTATTTGTAGGTGGAGAGCACACAAGTGATGGAGGGATGACACAATCTGTTTGTCAGGAATTAGCCTGCTCGGTGGAACGCAGGCCTTCACATTTGACCTCTGTGCAGTCCGAGTTACTTACCGATTTAAAAACAAGCATTAGTACAGGCAACAGGTCTGGCTTTTGGGTGCCAGCCTCTTGGCTTGGGCAATGTTTTTTTTGTGTTGTTGTGGCTTATGTGAACAAAATATTCTTGGGGAACTGCTAGGCCTTCACCAATATAACAAAGGGCTAAAAACTAATATACTTTTAATCTAAAAAAACAAATCACATTGCTGCATTAATCCCTGGCACTGAAGTGAAGTGGATTTAGTTCTTCTGAAACAGCAAAATGCTGTCACTCACGGTCAGCTGCTAAAGTGGGCTGACCCATTGCCCCATGCTGTAGTTGGCAGAAGAAAATGTCAATGAAAAAACAACAAACTAATGGCTGATGAGGGGTAGCTGAAAGCCCCTGTAAGTATATACATCATTTTCGTAAAATCTAAAGGTTTTGATAAATCCAGACTAAAAAGGGAATACTTTGCTCTGGCTGTTCTTCGCTCCTGTAATTGTTCAACAAAGGCACCCAATGCAAGGAGGTAGGCTTGGGTCTGGAACTAACTTTTCAAAACACAGGGCCAAATTATGAGATTTTGGCAGAGCGGTGGCGTGGCGGTGCATACCGCCGCGCCACCGCTCTGCTAAAGCTCGCTCTGCCTGCCCGCCAGATTACGAATTATTGGTAGTCTGGTGGGAAGCGTGGCGGTTACCCCTGCGGTGCCCTTTAAAAATGGGAATGCCTCACAAGGTTCCTGCACCACATTGACTCGTAAGTCCATTCCGTGCAGGAACCTATGTGCATGCACACAGGGGTGCACATGTTATGCCCCCCTGTGTGCATTCACATATCTCTGAGGAATAGGGGGGCCCTATAGGGCCCCCTTTGTTTCCCTCTCCGCCAGGCTTTTCATGGTGGTGGAACCGCCATGAAAAGCCTGGCTGAGAGGAAACTCGAAATATGCTTGGCGTGACAGTCTCGCCAAGCATATTGTGGCCTCTGACTGCCGCTCCTACGCCAGGGAACGGTGGTTCCCTGGCAGAGCCGGCGGTCCGACTTTCCAAGTCGTAATTGGGCGCCGGCGCCGGTGTGACGATGGCTGGATCCGCCACCGCCGCGCCACCACGAGTTGGACAGAAAGACTCATAATCTGGCCCTCAGTGTTTATCAGATAGTTACGGGGTGGGTGGTTTGCTAGAGACACATCCGAGAGCGAATAACTTTTAATCAGCTTGGAAGTGGGCTTTACCTGTACACCCTCCTGTCTTCTTCTCTGTAGCTCCTGTTCTTTCCTTGCTTTCTTCTCTGCACTGTCTGCTATAATTGCTGTTTCCCAGTTGTCTTCATAAGCCATTTCTCAGCTCCTTCTCTCTACTACCTTTCTCTATATTTTTCTCTCATACGTACCCTACTCGCTTATCCCCCTATCTTTCTACTTCCTCTCTTCCTATTTTGTCCACGCTCCCTTTGTAATTTCTTTACTTTGTCCTTCCCCAACGGTCCCTTTCTGTGTCTTCACACTTGTCAATTTCTTGCATAGATCGAAGTGGGCGGGATCGGAGAGGTACGATGTGCCCATACTTTTTTGATTCATGAAAAACCATTCCCCTACTTTTTGTAAAAAGACAACCGTCCCGGGACAGTTAATTCTGATAATTGAAACTCTTCAGCTGAAGTGTCATTCAATGAGTCTCCTGTGCTTTGAAACTGAAGCCGGGCAGACAGCTAAACAAGCCTTCCTGACAGGGTGCCTGCTTGCCTGAAAGAAATGCAAATGTGCAAAACTGGTAAACCTGCAAATGTAAAGGGTAATTTTCAAATATAAAGGATGCCTGGGAGCGGTAGTGACTTTAATTGATCGAATCACTGGAAGCTTTGTGATGACAAAGATTTATTATTTTTGAGTGGTAGTGCAGAGAGTTAACAACTGAGCTCTGAACTGCGTGCTTTTAATTGTAATTGTTATTTATATAGCGCTTACTACCCCTGACAGGTGTATAAGCTGGAGGTGGCATACAGTGACAACAAGCCTTACTACTAATGACGGTATAACAAAATGGGACACTAGCACTATTACTGTGTTCTGAGGAGTGATCCTGAGCGGTTGCTGCTCAATTTATGCATGCCCTTGGGCCGCATGCGGCACGATGGATGTGGAGATAGCAACACTGTATTGTAAAGGCCCGGTGGCACTCTACAAGGTGTTGAAGGGACAGTTATGTAAAAAAAAATTGCATTACGTACAGTCTGGGTATTACTAAAATCTATATTTTGGAGACACCATTTTATCTTAAACTTTTTTGGGCATCTTGTAGCAGCCTCTCTTATACTGTGTGTAATGCAAGTTTAAAATAATGACTTACATATTCACAGTGCTTTCTGTCACAGGCTGTCACCTCGTAGCACTCAAAAATACACAAGTCACTATTCTCCACTGCACCAACCAAGATTTATTTCTGTGGCTCTCTGGTTACACACAGACCTCTGCAGTGCATTAACTAATAGAGGTTTCATAATGTACTATAGTGCTTTTCACAGTAAAAACTTGTTTTTATTTGTTTTTTATTTAAGCTGCACATTATTTTATATGTAGCTACCTGACGGTGAAAGACCAAAAAAAGTACAGAATATTTTGTTTCTTTAGCCACACCTTTGACCCCGCCCCCTCGCTCACTGAACTCCCATTACATGCAGCATCAAAGTTCCCATACTTTTTGAATGCACTCTGAGACCACTGATTTCTTGTCTAACTACAATTCCTCTGCTGCTTCTATGACCCCTGGCTCTCTGCATACTTTCTGTGCCGTTCTTTTGAGCCCGCCTACTTTGTAAACTGCGGTACGTGCCTTTAATACGCTGTCACTCTCTGCTCCCTTTCTGATGACTTTCTCTGCGGTGTCTCTGTCCTTATTACGCGGTCCCTCTCATTGCTCCTCTGCTGCCCCTCATTCTCCTTTCTCAGATTTTCCCTGTTTGTTCTCTGCTCTCTCCCATTACTCTGCGAAGTCCCTTTCTTTCTGTGCCCTCTGTCTCTCTATTTGTACCCTTTACCTGCACCTTTATCTTTGCACTTTTTTGCTGTCTGTTGCTAGTTATTATCTCTGTGATCTTTCCTGTCCTTTCCTAGTTTGTGTCTATTTCTCGCTTACATTCCCTCTGCTCTCATTCTTTGTACATTTCCATATGGTGTTGTTTATGACAAGAGACAACCTGGCAGCAATGTAGTCTATTGTCTGGTTCTCAGATGTAGGGGCATATTTAAACCCCTATTACCACAGGAACATCACTTTTAGTGACGTTACTGTGGCAATAAACCCTTCGCCTTATTTACAGGGCGGCATTAAGCCACTTAACGTGGCTTAACACTGCCTTGTAAATAAGGCCCCCTTTCACGCTACACTGAGCGTGAAAGGGATGGGCAATGGTTGTTGCGCTGGGCGTTCCGCCGCAACACCCATTGATTTTGACGCTGACCCCTATTTACAAGGGTGGAGTAAATAGGAGGCAGCGCCAAAATTAAGATCATGACAAATCTGTTCTTAACATGGCGAAACAAGGAGACATGCTTTATCTCTCCTCGTTTTTGCTGTTTCTACGTGTGCTGCATTGTGCAGCACACATAGAACCAGCAAATTGCTATGAATGATTGTTTATGTGCAGGAAGGTGTCCCTTCCTGCACATAAACAATCATTTAAAAAATGACAATTTGCAACTTCTATGTGTGCTGCACAATCAGCACACATAGAAGTTACAAATCACCATTCTGGATTGTTTATGTGCAGGAAGGGACACCTCCCTGCACATAAACAATTATTCCCTCAACGCAGGCCCCCTTGCACTTTGGTGTAAGGGGACCTGCATTGGTGTTAGGCAGCTATCCGTATTATTGTAAATACGGCGCATCCCTGCGTTTCTAAAGTGACGGAGCATGGCGTTAGCAATTTTGGTGCTAACCTATGCTCCGCCACTTTCTTATACATATGCCCCTTATTTTTATCGGATGTCTGTCAATGTACTTCGTTGAAACTCCCTGGCCGTTTGTCTGCATGTCTCGCCATGTACTTTCTCAGCTGCCTGTTTGGTTGAAAGTACGTGGTGCGATCACCAATGGCCATCCTGCTCCGCATTTCATAATTCTGCTCAATCCTGTGCAAAGGACTCATATGACGAGTCCCCTGGTAGTTGCTCTCCTTGGGCCCGATTCACAAAAGTAATCTGAGACAAAATCCTAACTTTACGACTTTCGGTATTCACAAAAGGCATTTAGGAGTAGTAAAGTTAGGATTCCTAACTTTACTACTCCTAAATGCCTTTTGTGAATACCGAAAGTCGTAAAGTTAGGATTTTGTCTCAGATTACTTTTGTGAATCGGGCCCCTTGTTTTTAAAATCTGACGACCCCTACCTATCCAGGCCACATTAGTCATATCATGTCATGGCCTGGATTGGGGGTGGTAGTCAGCAGTACCACTTTGGGGTCAGTCATGACAGAGTATGTGGATTGTAAAACTGGCAGGTAATATCCCCTCTCTGAGGTGCAAATAAAAAGGCATTTATCCCACAACTGTAATTTGGCAAACTCTCCCACACGCCAGTCATCACACTTAGGACCCTATTTATGAAGGCCTTGATGAGTGGCTGCATGTATGAGTGATTGTATGGGTGAATGAGTGGATGTGTGTGTAGACCTAGGAATCAGTGAGTGCGTATGTAGTAACTGGTATTGGTGTGTCGATGGTTTCGAAAATTGTAGTCTGTATTTTACAGTGGGTGTATCAAAGGTTATATTGGAGTGTGAGGAGGTGCATCAGATTTTCACGTGGATGATGTCATCAGTGATGTCATCAGTGATGTCACTGACCATGTCATGAATGATGTAATATGTGACGTCATCAGCAGTGCATTGCGGGGGCGCGAGTTATAGTTAGCTGAATTAACTATAACGGCGGAATTTCTATGGTTTTGTATGAGTGAAATGTCCAACTAACTATAACGTCCCTGAAACCTATGGTTTTTCAGCGAATTTCTAAGGTTTTTAAATGCTAATTTCTAACTATAGCGTGCCTGAAACCTATGGTTTTTTCAGTGAATTTCAATGGTTTTTAAATGCTAATTTCTAACTATAACGTCCCTGAAACCTATGGTTTTTCAGTGAATTTCAAATGGTTTTTTAAATGCTAATTTCTAACTATAACATAGCAGTCGCGTTTGCAGAGTGGTGGAGAAAGGTGAGCGTGGCCTTCAAACACCTTTTAGCAATCCCACTGTGTGGGATTTAGCTGAAGTAACAGGAGGGATAGTTAGCCCCCAACGTCAACCTTCGGGGCCAACTACCCCTTTTATTACCTCCAGTAAGTCCCACACAGCAGGATTGCTAACTTGTTATATCAGGCCCCAGCACCTCCCTGCAGCACTCTGCAAACGCGCCCCCTGTCGCGTTCTAAGTTGGGGGATTAAGTCCCCTTGAATCCTGAGGGTCCCTGGGAGCCAACTAGGCCACCAGGTACCTCCATTAAGCGCCACTGAGATGCGTTGCAGAGAGGTGTAAAAAGGGGCGTGGCCTCAGACCACCTCTCTGCAACGCAGCTCTGTGGCGCTTACTGGAGGTACATGGTGGGCTAGTTGGCCCCCAGGGACCCTCAGGATTGAAGAGGACTTAATCCCCCAATTTACAATGCGCCAGGGGGCGAGTTAGCACACTTATGTCAGGACCCGCCCCCTCCCTGCACCACTGTGCAAACGCGCCCCCTGGTGCATTGTAAGTTGGGGGATTAAGTCCCCTTGAATCCTGAGGGTCCCTGGGGGCCAACTAGCCCACCAGGTACCTCCAGTAAGCGCCACAGAGCTGCGTTGCAGAGAGGTGTAAAGGGGCGTGGCCTCAGACCACCTCTCTGCAACGCAGCTCTGTGGCGCTTTCTGGAGGTACCTGGTGGGCTAGTTGGCCCCAGGGACCCTCAGGATTGAAGGGGACTTAATCCCCAATTTACAATGTGCCAGGGGGCGGTTTGCACACTTGCTATGTCAGGCCCCGCCCCCTCCCTGCACCACTGTGCAAACGCGCCCCCTGGCGCGTTGTAAATTGGGGATTAATTCCCCTTGAGTCCTGAGGGTCCCTGGGGGCCAACTAGCCCACCAGGTACCTCCAGTAAGCGCCACAGAGCTGCGTTGCAGAGAGGTGTAAAGGGGCGTGGCCTCGGAACACCTCTCTGCAACGCAGCTCTGTGGCACATACTGGAGGTACCTGGTGGGCTAGTTGGCCCCAGAGACCCTCAGTATTCAAGGAGAATTAATTCCCCAACCTAACGCGCCAGGGGCGCGTTTGCTGAGTGCTACAGGGAGGGCGCGATGCCAGCTTTTTTTTTTTTTTTTTTTTTACCAGGGGGGCTGTGTGGCCCCCCTTCTTTTACATTATTTGGGGCCTTGGGGACCCCATCCCCCAGGGCCTGCTCTTTTTTTATATTTAAAAAAATAAACGGGAAGGGGGCCACGCGGCCGCCTCCCGAGGCCAATTTCGTCCCCGGGGACCCCATCCCCCGGGGCATGGCCACATTTTTTTTAAATTTTCTTTTTTTTTTAAGGAGGGGGGCTGCTTGGGCCCCTCCTTAGGCCTCTATTGGCCCCGGGGACCCCATCCCCCGGGGCTGTGCCTCTTTATTTATTTATTTTTTTTAATTTTAATATTGAAGGGGGGCCATGTGGCCCCCCTCCTGGGCCACTTCTGGACCCGGGGACCCCATCCCCCGGGGCCGGCCCTTTGTGTTGGGGACCGTGGGGGGAGCCTAAATGTCCCCCACGGTCCCGCCGGCTCCCCGCCTCCTGCGGGAGCCGGCATTGCTTTTGAGCAAGGGGAGCTGCTGACATGCAATCCTGCTTTGCTTCATTGTAGCGAGAGCAGGTTTTCCTCTCTCTGTCAGTCAGTCAGTCTCTCTCTCAGTCAGTCAGTCTCTATCAGTCAGTCAGTCTCTCTCTGAGTCAGTCAGTCTTTCTCTTAGTCAGTCAGTCTCTCTCAGTCAGTCTCTCTCTCTGTCAGTCTCTCTCTGTCAGTCAATCTCTCTCTGTCAGTCAGTCTCTCTCTCTGTCAGTAAGTCTCTCTCTCTGTCAGTAAGTCTCTCTCTGTCAGTCAGTCTCTCTCTGTCAGTCAGTCTCTCTGAGTCAGTCAGTCTGTCTGTCAGCCTCTCTCTCTGTCAGTCTCTCTCTCAGTCAGTCTCTCTCTCTGTCAGTCTCTCTCTCTCTGTCAGTCTCTCTCTCTCTGTCAGTCTCTCTCTCTGTCAGTCTCTCTCTCAGTCAGTCTCTCTCTCTGTCAGTCTCTCTCTCAGTCAGTCAGTCTCTCAGTCAGTCAGTCTCTCTCAGTCAGTCTCTCTCAGTCAGTCAGTCTCTCTCAGTCAGTCAGTCTCTCTTAGTCAGTCTCTCTCTCTGTCAGTCTCTCTCTGTCAGTCAGTCTCTCTCTGTCAGTCAGTCTCTCTCTCTGTCAGTCAGTCTCTCTCTCTCAGTCAGTCTCTCTGTCAGTCAGTGTCTCTCTCTCTGTCAGTCTCAGTCAGTCTCTCTGTCAGTCAGTCTCTCTCAGTCAGTCAGTCTCTCTCAGTCAGTCAGTCTCTCTCAGTCAGTCAGTCTCTCTCTGTCAGTCAGTCTCTCTCTCAGTCACTCTCTTAGTCAGTCAGTCTCTCTCTGTCAGTCAGTCTCTGTCAGTCTCTCTCTCAGTCAGTCTCTCTCTCAGTCTCTCTCCGTCAGTCAGTCTCTCTCTGTCTCTGTCAGTCAGTCTCTCTGTCAGTCAGTCTCTCTCAGTCAGTCTCTCTCTCAGTCATTCTCTCTCTGTTAGTCTCTCTCTCAGTCAGTCAGTCTCTCTCTCAGTCAGTCAGTCTCTCTCTCAGTCAGTCAGTCTCTCTCTGTCAGTCAGTCTCTCTCTCTGTCAGTCAGTCTCTCTCTGTCAGTCTCTCTCTCAGTCAGTCTCTTTGTCAGTCTCTCTCTCTGTCAGTCAGTCTCTCAGTCAGTCAGTCTCTCTCAGTCAGTCTCTCTGTCAGTCAGTCTCTGTCAGTCTCTCTCTGTCAGTCTCTCTCTCTCTCTGTCAGTCAGTGTGTCTCTCTCTGTCAGTCTCAGTCAGTCTCTCTGTCAGTCTCAGTCAGTCTCTCTGTCAGTCAATCTCTCAGTCAGTCTCTCTCTGTCAGTCAATCTCTCAGTCAGTCTCTCTCTGTCAGTCAGTCTCTCTCTGTCAGTCAGTCTCTCTGTCAGTCAGTCTCTCTCTCAGTCTCTCTCTGAGTCAGTCAGTCTCTCTCAGTCAGTCTCTCTCAGCCAGTCTCTTTGTCAGTCAGTCAGTCTCTCTGTCAGTCAGTCTCTCTGTCAGTCAGTCTCTCTGTCAGTCAGTCTCTCTCTGTCAGTCAGTCTCTCTCTGTCAGTCAGTCTCTCTGTCAGTCTCTCTGTCAGTCTCTCTGTCAGTCTCTCTGTCCGTCTCTCTGTCCGTCTCTCTGTCCGTCTCTCTGTCCGTCTCTCTGTCCGTCTCTCTGTCCGTCTCTCTGTCCGTCTCTCTGTCAGTCTCTCTGTCAGTCTCTCTGTCAGTCTCTCTGTCAGTCTCTCTGTCAGTCTCTCTGTCAGTCAGTCTCTGTCAGTCAGTCAGTCTCTCTCAGTCAGTCTCTCTCTCTGTCAGTCTCTCTCTCTGTCAGTCTCTCTCTCTGTCAGTCTCACTCTCTGTCAGTCTCTCTCTCTCTCTCTGTCAGTCTCACTCTCTGTCAGTCTCTCTCTCTGTCAGTCTCTCTCTGTCAGTCAATCTCTCTCTGTCAGTCAGTCTCTCTCTCTGTCAGTAAGTCTCTTTCTCTGTCAGTAAGTCTCTCTCTCTCTCAGTCAGTCAGTCTCTGTCAGTCAGTCTCTATGTCAATCACTCTGTCAGTCAGTCTCTCTCTCTGTCAATCACTCTCTCTCTCTCTGTCAGTCAGTCTCTCTCTCAGTCAGTCAGTCTCTCTCTCTCTGTCAGTCTCTCTCTCAGTCAGTCACTCTCTCTGTCAGTCACTCTCTCTGTCAGTCACTCTCTCTGTCAGTCACTCTCTCTGTCAGTCACTCTCTCTGTCAGTCACTCTCTCTGTCAGTCACTCTCTCTGTCAGTCACTCTCTCTGTCAGTCACTCTCTCTGTCAGTCACTCTCTCTGTCAGTCACTCTCTCTGTCAGTCACTCTCTCTGTCAGTCAGTCTCTCTCTCAGTCAGTCAGTCTCTGAGTCAGTCTCTCTCTCTCTCTCTGTCAGTCAGTCTCTCTCTCTCTGTCAGTCTCAGTCAGTCTCTCTCTCTCTGTCAGTCTCAGTCAGTCTCTCTCAGCCAGTCTCTCTCTGTCAGTCAGTCTCTCTCTGTCAGTCTCTCTCTGTCAGTCTCTCTCTCTGTCAGTCAGTCTCTCTCTGTCAGTCTCTCTCTGTCAGTCAGTCTCTCTCTGTCAGTCAGTCTCTCTCTGTCAGTCTCTCTCTGTCAGTCTCTCTCTGTCAGTCAGTCTCTCTCTGTCAGTCAGTCTCTCTCTCTCTGTCAGTCAGTCTCTCTGTCAGTCTCTCTCTGTCAGTTAGTCTCTCTGTCAGTCTCTCTGTCAGTCTCTCTGTCAGTCTCTCTGTCAGTCTCTCAGTCAGTCTCTCTCTCAGTCAGTCTCTCTCTGTCAGTCAGTCTGTCAGTCAGTCTCTCTCAGTCAGTCAGTCTCTCTCTCAGTCAGTCAGTCTCTCAGTCAGTCAGTCAGTCTCTGAGTCAGTCTCTCTCTCTGTCAGTCAGTCTCTCTCTCTCTGTCAGTCAGTCTCTCTCTCTCTGTCAGTCAGTCTCTCTCTCTGTCAGTCTCAGTCAGTCTCTCTCTCTGTCAGTCTCAGTCAGTCTCTCTCAGCCAGTCTCTCTCTGTCAGTCAGTCTCTCTCTGTCAGTCTCTCTCTCTGTCAGTCAGTCTCTGTCAGTCAGTCTCTCTCTGTCAGTCTCTCTCTGTCAGTCAGTCTCTCTCTGTCAGTCAGTCTCTCTCTCTCTGTCAGTCAGTCTCTCTCTCTCTGTCAGTCAGTCTCTCTCTCTGTCAGTCTCAGTCAGTCTCTCTCTCTGTCAGTCTCAGTCAGTCTCTCTCAGTCAGTCTCTCTCAGCCAGTCTCTCTCTGTCAGTCAGTCTCTCTCTGTCAGTCTCTCTCTCTGTCAGTCAGTCTCTGTCAGTCAGTCTCTCTCTGTCAGTCTCTCTCTGTCAGTCAGTCTCTCTCTGTCAGTCAGTCTCTCTCTCTCTGTCAGTCAGTCTCTCTGTCAGTCTCTCTCTGTCAGTCTCTCTCTGTCAGTTAGTCTCTCTGTCAGTCTCTCTGTCAGTCTCTCTCTCAGTCAGTCTCTCTCTCAGTCAGTCTCTCTCTGTCAGTCAGTCTGTCAGTCAGTCTCTCTCAGTCAGTCAGTCTCTCTCTCAGTCAGTCAGTCTCTCAGTCAGTCTCTCTGTCAGTCTCTCTGTCAGTCAGTCTCTCTGTCAGTCAGTCTCTCTATCAGTCAGTCTCCCTGTCAGTTTGTCTCCCTGTCAGTCAGTCTCTCTGTCAGTCAGACTCTCTAAGTCAGTCAGACTCTCAGTCAGTCTCTCTCTGTCAGTCAGTCTCTGTCAGTCTCTCTCTCTGTCAGTCTCTCTCTGTCAGTCAGTCTCTCTCTCTGTCAGTAAGTCTCTCTCTCTGTCAGTAAGTCTCTCTCTGTCAGTCTCTCTCTCTCTCTGTCAGTCAGTGTGTCTCTCTCTGTCAGTCTCAGTCAGTCTCTCTGTCAGTCAATCTCTCAGTCAGTCAGTCTCTCTCTGTCAGTCAGTCTCTCTCTGTCAGTCAGTCTCTCTCTGTCAGTCAGTCTCTCTGAGTCAGTCAGTCTCTGAGTCAGTCTCTCTCTCTCTGTCAGTCAGTCTCTCTCTCTCTGTCAGCCAGTGTCTCTCTCTCTGTCAGTCAGTGTCTCTCTCTCTGTCAGTCAGTGTCTCTCTCTCTGTCAGTCTCAGTCAGTCTCTCTCAGTCAGTCAGTCTCTCTCAGTCAGTCAGTCTCTCTGTCAGTCAGTCTCTCTGTCAGTCAGTCTCTCTCTTAGTCAGTCAGTCTCTCTTAGTCAGTCAGTCTCTCTCTGTCAGCCAGTCTCTCTGTCAGTCTCTCTGTCAGTCAGTCTCTCTCTTAGTCAGTCAGTCTCTCTCTTAGTCAGTCAGTCTCTCTTAGTCAGTCAGTCTCTCTTAGTCAGTCAGTCTCTCTTAGTCAGTCAGTCTCTCTTAGTCAGTCAGTCTCTCTCTGTCAGCCAGTCTCTGTCAGCCAGTCTCTGTCAGCCAGTCTCTGTCAGTCAGTCTCTGTCAGTCAGTCTCTCTGTCAGTCAGTCTCTCTCAGTCAGTCTCTCTGTCAGTCAGTCTCTCTCTCAGTCAGTCAGTCTCTCTCTCAGTCTCTCTCTGTCAGTCAGTCTCTCTCTGTCAGTCAGTCTCTCTGTCAGTCAGTCTCTCTCTGTCAGTCAGTCTCTCTCTCTCAGTCAGTCTCTCTCTGTCAGTCAGTCTCTCTCTCTGTCAGTCTCTCTCTGTCAGTCTCTCTCTCTGTCAGTCACTCTCTCTGTCAGTCACTCTCTCTGTCAGTCACTCTCTCTCTGTCAGTCACTCTCTCTCTGTCAGTCACTCTCTCTCTGTCAGTCACTCTCTCTCTGTCAGTCACTCTCTCTCTCTGTCAGTCACTCTCTCTCTCTGTCAGTCAGTCTCTCTCTCTGTCAGTCTCTCTCTCTGTCAGTCTCTCTCTCTGTCAGTCTCTCTCTCTGTCAGTCTCTCTCTGTCAGTCAGTCTCTCTGTCAGTCAGTCTCTCTGTCAGTCAGTCTCTCAGTCAGTCAGTCTCTCTCAGTCAGTCAGTCTCTCTGTCAGTCTCTCTCTGTCAGTCTCTCTCTCTGTCAGTCAGTGTGTCTCTCTCTGTCAGTCTCAGTCAGTCTCTCTGTCAGTCAATCAGTCAGTCAGTCTCTCTCTGTCAGTCAGTCTCTCTCTGTCAGTCTCTCTGTCAGTCAGTCTCTCTCTGTCAGTCAGTCTCTCTCAGTCAGTCAGTCTCTCTCAGTCAGTCTCTCTCAGTCAGTCTCTCTCAGTCAGTCTCTCTCTGTCAGTCAGTCTCTCTCTGTCAGTCAGTCTCTCTCTGTCAGTCAGTCTCTCTCTGTCAGTCAGTCTCTCTCTGTCAGTCAGTCTCTCTCTAAGTCAGTCAGTCTCTCTGTCAGTGTCTCTGTCAGTCTCTCTGTCAGTCAGTCTCTCTCTAAGTCAGTCAGTCTCTCTGTCAGTCTCTCTGTCAGTCTCTCTGTCAGTCTCTCTGTCAGTCTCTCTGTCAGTCACTCTCTCTGTCAGTCACTCTCTCTGTCAGTCACTCTCTCTGTCAGTCTCTCTCTCTGTCAGTCACTCTCTCTGTCAGTCACTCTCTCTGTCAGTCACTCTCTCTGTCAGTCACTCTCTCTGTCAGTCACTCTCTCTGTCAGTCACTCTCTCTGTCAGTCACTCTCTCTGTCAGTCACTCTCTCTCTGTCAGTCACTCTCTCTCTGTCAGTCACTCTCTCTCTCTGTCAGTCACTCTCTCTCTCTGTCAGTCTCTCTCTCTGTCAGTCACTCTCTCTCTCTGTCACTCTCTCTCTCTGTCAGTCTCTCTCTCTGTCAGTCTCTCTCTCTGTCAGTCTCTCTCTCTGTCAGTCTCTCTCTGTCAGTCAGTCTCTCTCTCTGTCAGTCAGTCTCTCTCTCTGTCAGTCAGTCTGTCTCTCTGTCAGTCAGTCTCTCTCTCAGTCAGTCAGTCTCAGTCAGTCTCTCTCTCTGTCAGTCAGTCAGTCAATCTCTTAGTCTCTCTCTGTCAGTCAGTCTCTCTCTGTCAGTCAGTCTCTCTCTGTCAGTCAGTCTCTCTCTGTCAGTCAGTCTCTCTCTGTCAGTCAGTCTCTCTCTGTCAGTCTCTCTCTCTGTCAGTCTCAGTTAGTCAGTCTCTCTCTGTCAGTCTCTCTCTGTCAGTCTCTCTCTGTCAGTCTCTCTCTGTCAGTCTCTCTCTGTCAGTCTCTCTCTGTCAGTCTCTCTGTCAGTCTCTCTGTCAGTGTCTCTCTCTGTCAGTCTCTCTCTCTCTTAGTCAGTCTCTCTCAGTCAGTCTCTCTCTCATTCAGTCAGTCTCTCTCTCAGTCTCTCTCTGTCAGTCGGTCAGTCCATCATCAAACCAGTTTATTTCGGTTACTAAAAACCATAAAAGTACACCACATTGTACAATATATTAAAACACTTTAAAAAAACACAGATCCAATTCATCAAAATAAAAACAATGTAATAAAAAAGGGAGATTCACATAAAATCAAACTTCAACCAATTACATATAAATCAGGGCTACCATACACAAGCAAATCAAAAAATCGACACAGGAAAAACACAATAATTCTAGGTAATAAAAACTAAGTAATAACTCTGTAGGGTATCGGGTGGAACCGCGCTTTTTCAATCTCACAGCAGCAACTAGAAAACTGGCAATATAAAAAGTTTCCTGCGGATTGTTCAGCAGCTGGAGATAAAACAAGGCGGGTTTCGCCTGAATAAAACCCTTTCCCTTCAAAATTGGGATTAAAAACCTCCTACGAATAACACTATAAAATTCACAAAACATCATAAAATGCAATGTGTCCTGGGTTGAGAAATCATCACACGTACAAGGACCCAGGTCACATGGCCTACCCCAGCCTTGCAGGTTGCCTAGAGAGAAATGAATTAAATTAAAACGGAACCTAGTTAAAAGTGCACGATGGGCGGGCCTCGTGACCCATCTCAAATAGGGTTCGATCAGGGGGAGGTTTTCAGTAAGAAAGATGCTCTAACAGTGGATTTTTTTAGCTCAATTTCCTCCCGCTCCGCCATCAGCCCATTCAGGAAATGTGTTTGAACCCATGCCAGGTCCTCTTTCTTTATTTTGTCAGGCTGGTCAAATAATTCCTGCCGCCCTAATTTAATTAAAGCGGACTTGACGTAGGCGAGCCATGGAATATTGTTAGCTCGATCCATGGAAACACAATCCTTTAAAATCATGTGATTCAGGGTTAAATGTAAGTTAAGCCAGGTCTTGAGCCAACAAACCACCGGGGCCAACTTCAACTGATCTCCTACGTAACCCACTCCCATTTCTTGATGTATTGTGAAAGTCGGGGTTGATTGGGGGACCGACAGAAGGGAACGCAGGAACTTGTTTTCACACACCTGCACCCCTCCATCGTCTTATAACCCCAGATGGCCGCGCCATATAAAGCGATGGCCAAGCATTTTGACCTGTAGATGTTCAACATAGCATCAATTGGTTTGGCTCCCAAACGCTGGGCAAATCCATACACAGCGGCCGTAGCCCTAGACATTACGTTATTCTTAACTTTCTGTTGGGGTACCCAAGATCCCCTCTCATCAAAGACTACCCCTAGGTAAGTGAAGGAACTAACCCGAGTCAGCTCAGTACCTTCACAGAACAGGGTTTTGGATTTCCTCGGTTTCAAGCCCATGGTCATTACTTGTGATTTTGCTTTATTGACCACGAGATCCAACGAATTCATATAAGCCCCAAAGGAATCCAAAAGTCTTTGTAACCCTACAGCAGTGCGGGCAAGTAGCACGGCATCATCCGCGTATAGGAGTACAGGGATAACCCTGTCCCCTACTCGTGGTATGTCCAGGCTGGCTAAATCTAAAACTTTGCCCAACTTATTTATATACAACGTAAAAAGTAATGGGGCTAATATACAGCCTTGACGTACACCTCTACCAGATTTAAAATACCGTGTGCATTTCCAATCCTGGTTAACCCTCACCCTTGCCGAAAGATCACTATAAAGGTCCGCCAGGAAGTAAACTAAGCTTGGGTCTATGCCCATATCTAGCAGGACAAGCCATAGCTTAGATCTGTTTACCAGATCAAAAGCTGAGGAGAGGTCCATGAAAGCTAACTGAGCGACCCTCTTTGGCTATGATGTATTTTCCTGCTAAAAGATGTAAATTAAGGCACTGGTCCAGAGTGCCTCTACCACTTCTAAATCCGTATTGGAGATTAGTTAAAATATAATTCTCATCCAACCAGTCCATTAACTTTGTTAAAATCACTCTCCCTAAAACCTTTACTGCAGAGTCAATAAGTGAAATTGGTCTATAACACCGTGGGTCCCCTCTCTGGCCTTTTTTAAAGACCGGGATTATAATAGACGTCGACCACGATGGCAGAAAACCCTGATGACTAGCCCTGTTGTAGACATTCGTCAAAACTTTAGCCCAGAGCGATGGGTTTTGTTTATACAGATCTGATGGGACACCATCTGGTCCAGGGGCCTTATTACTGGCCATTTGCATAATGGCCATTTCCACTTCACCCACGTCAAAAACCATAATAGGAGAGACCCTGCAGGGATCTAGGTTATCAGATGAATTCAGGCTAGGAGTGGACTCATAAATATCTTCAAAATGTTCGAGCCATTGATCTTCTGTAATATTATACTCAACAAAGCAATTCTCAGACCCTGACAGGGCAGGTTGATTAACAATGGCCCAGAATCTAGAGCTATCCTTGAGGACCTCCACCGATAGAAGTGCATTCCAGGCTTCTTCTTTAAGTTCATTCTTCCGTTTAACCACTGCAAATTTATATGCCTTTCTTAGCCTAGCAACATGGTCTTTATCACGTGGGACCTTTTTAAGTGCAGCTATCAGTTTACGGTGGGTCTCAGAGCAATCCCTATCGAACCATCTTTCTCCCAGGAAATTCTCTCGGTCAGTCAGTCTCTCAGTCAGTCTCTCAGTCAGTCAGTCTCTCAGTCAGTCTCTCTCTGTCAGTCAGTCTCTCTCTGTCAGTCAGTCTCTCTCTCAGTCAGTCTCTCTCTAGTCAGTCAGTCTCTCTCTCTGTCAGTCAGTCTCTCTCTCTGTCAGTCAGTCTCTCTCTCTGTCAGTCAGTCTCTCTCTCTGTCAGTCAGTCTCTCTGTCAGTCAGTCTCTCTCTCTGTCAGTCAGTCTCTCTCTCTGTCAGTCTCTCTCTCAGTCTGTCAGTCTCTCTGTCAGTCTCTCTCTCTCTCTGTCAGTCACTCTCTGTCAGTCACTCTCTGTCAGTCTCTCTCTCAGTCAGTCACTCTCTGTCAGTCACTCTCTCAGTCAGTCTCAGTCAGTCAGTCTCTCTCAGTCAGTCAGTCTCTCTCATTCAGTCAGTCTCTCTCATTCAGTCAGTCTCTCTCAGTCAGTCAGTCTCTCTCATTCAGTCAGTCTCTCTCATTCAGTCAGTCTCTCTCATTCAGTCAGTCTCTCTCATTCAGTCAGTCTCTGTCAGTCAGTCTCTCTCTCTGTCAGTCAGTCTCTCTCTCTGTCAGTCTCTCTCTCTCTGTCTCTCTCTGTCAGTCAGTCTCTCTCTGTCAGTCAGTCTCTCTCTCAGTCAGTCTCTCTCTCTGTCAGTCAGTCTCTCTCTGTCAGTCAGTCTCTCTCTGTCAGTCAGTCTCTCTCTCTGTCAGTCAGTCTCTCTCTCTGTCAGTCAGTCTCTCTCTCTCTCTGTCAGTCAGTCTCTGTCAGTCACTCTCTCTCTGTCAGTCACTCTCTCTCTGTCAGTCACTCTCTCTCTGTCAGTCACTCTCTCTCTGTCAGTCACTCTCTCTCTGTCAGTCACTCTCTCTCTGTCAGTCACTCTCTCTCTGTCAGTCACTCTCTCTCTGTCAGTCACTCTCTCTCTGTCAGTCTCTCTCTCAGTCAGTCTCTCTCTCTCAGTCAGTCTCTCTGTCAGTCAGTCTCTCTGTCAGTCAGTCTCTCTGTCAGTCAGTCTCTCTCTGTCAGTCACTCTCTCTGTCAGTCTCTCTGTCAGTCAGTCTCTCTCTGTCAGTCAGTCTCTCTCTGTCAGTCTCTCTCTCTGTCAGTCTCTCTCTCTGTCAGTCTCTCTCTCTCTCTGTCAGTCAGTCTCTCTCTCTGTCAGTCACTCTCTCTCTGTCAGTCTCTCTCTCTCTGTCAGTCTCTCTGTCAGTCAGTCTCTCTGTCAGTCAGTCTCTCTCTGTCAGTCACTCTCTCTGTCAGTCTCTCTGTCAGTCAGTCTCTCTGTCAGTCAGTCTCTCTCTGTCAGTCACTCTCTCTCTGTCAGTCACTCTCTCTCTGTCAGTCACTCTCTCTCTGTCAGTCACTCTCTCTCTGTCAGTCACTCTCTCTCTGTCAGTCTCTCTCTCAGTCAGTCTCTCTCTCTCAGTCAGTCTCTCTCAGTCAGTCTCTCTCTCTCTCTGTCAGTCAGTCTCTCTCTGTCAGTCAGTCTCTCTCTGTCAGTCAGTCTCTCTCTCTGTCAGTCAGTCTCTCTCTCTGTCAGTCAGTCTCTCTCTCTGTCAGTCAGTCTCTCTCTCTCTCTGTCAGTCAGTCTCTGTCAGTCACTCTCTCTCTGTCAGTCACTCTCTCTCTGTCAGTCACTCTCTCTCTGTCAGTCACTCTCTCTCTGTCAGTCACTCTCTCTCTGTCAGTCACTCTCTCTCTGTCAGTCACTCTCTCTCTCTCAGTCTCTCTCTCTCAGTCTCTCTCTCTCAGTCAGTCTCTCTGTCAGTCAGTCTCTCTGTCAGTCAGTCTCTCTGTCAGTCAGTCTCTCTCTGTCAGTCAGTCTCTCTCTGTCAGTCTCTCTCTGTCAGTCTCTCTGTCAGTCAGTCTCTCTCTGTCAGTCTCTCTCTCTGTCAGTCTCTCTCTCTGTCAGTCTCTCTCTCTCTCTGTCAGTCACTCTCTCTCTCAGTCAGTCACTCTCTCTCTGTCAGTCTCTCTCTCTCTGTCAGTCTCTCTGTCAGTCAGTCTCTCTGTCAGTCAGTCTCTCTCTGTCAGTCACTCTCTCTGTCAGTCTCTCTGTCAGTCAGTCTCTCTGTCAGTCAGTCTCTCTCTGTCAGTCACTCTCTCTCTGTCAGTCACTCTCTCTCTGTCAGTCACTCTCTCTCTGTCAGTCACTCTCTCTCTGTCAGTCTCTCTCTCAGTCAGTCTCTCTCTCTCAGTCAGTCTCTCTCAGTCAGTCTCTCTCTCTCTCTGTCAGTCTCTCTCTCTCTGTCAGTCTCTCTCTCTGTCAGTCTCTCTGTCAGTCAGTCTCTCTGTCAGTCAGTCTCTCTCTGTCAGTCTCTCTCTGTCAGTCTCTCTGTCAGTCAGTCTCTCTGTCAGTCAGTCTCTCTGTCAGTCAGTCTCTCTCTGTCAGTCTCTCTCTCTGTCAGTCTCTCTCTCTGTCAGTCTCTCTCTCTCTCTGTCAGTCAGTCTCTCTCTCTGTCAGTCACTCTCTCTCTGTCAGTCTCTCTCTCTCAGTCAGTCTCTCTGTCAGTCAGTCTCTCTGTCAGTCAGTCTCTCTCTGTCAGTCACTCTCTCTGTCAGTCTCTCTGTCAGTCAGTCTCTCAGTCAGTCAGTCTCTCTCTGTCTGTCTCTCTCTCTGTCAGTCTCTCTCTCTCTCTGTCAGTCTCTCTCTCTCTCTGTCAGTCTCAGTCTCTCTCTCTCTCTCAGTCAGTCTCTCTCTCAGTCAGTCAGTCTCTCTGTCTGTCAGTCTCTCTGTCAGTCAGTCTCTCTGTCAGTCAGTCTCTCTGTCAGTCAGTCTCTCTGTCAGTCAGTCTCTCTGTCAGTCAGTCTCTCTGTCAGTCAGTCTCTCTGTCAGTCAGTCTCTCTCTCTGTCAGTCTCTCTCTCTGTCAGTCACTCTCTCTCTCTCTGTCAGTCACTCTCTCTCTGTCAGTCACTCTCTCTCTGTCAGTCACTCTCTCTCTGTCAGTCACTCTCTCTCTGTCAGTCACTCTCTCTCTGTCAGTCACTCTCTCTCTGTCAGTCACTCTCTCTCTGTCAGTCACTCTCTCTCTGTCAGTCTCTCTCTCTGTCAGTCACTCTCTCTCTGTCAGTCACTCTCTCTCTGTCAGTCAGTCTCTCTCTCTGTCAGTCAGTCTCTCTCTCTGTCAGTCAGTCTCTCTCTCTGTCAGTCAGTCTCTCTCTCTGTCAGTCAGTCTCTCTCTCTGTCAGTCAGTCTCTCTCTCTGTCAGTCACTCTCTCTCTGTCAGTCTCTCTCTCTCAGTCAGTCTCTCTCTCTCAGTCAGTATCTCTGTCAGTCAGTCTCTCTCTCAGTCAGTCTCTCTCTCAGTCAGTCTCTCTCTCAGTCAGTCTCTCTCTCAGTCAGTCTCTCTCTCAGTCAGTCTCTCTCTCAGTCAGTCTCTCTCTGTCAGTCAGTATCTCTGTCAGTCAGTCTCTCTCTGTCAGTCAGTCTCTCTCTCAGTCAGTCTCTCTCTCAGTCAGTCTCTCTCTCAGTCAGTCTCTCTCTCAGTCAGTCAGTCTCTCTCAGTCAGTCTCTCTCAGTCAGTCTCTCTCTCAGTCAGTCTCTCTCTCTGTCAGTCTCTCTCTCTGTCAGTCTCTCTCTCTGTCAGTCAGTCTCTCTGTCAGTCAGTCTCTCTGTCAGTCAGTCTCTCTCAGTCAGTCAGTCTCTCAGTCAGTCTCTCTGTCAGTCAGTCTCTCTGTCAGTCAGTCTCTCTGTCAGTCAGTCTCTCTGTCAGCCAGTCTCTCTCTGTCAGTCACTCTCTCTCTGTCAGTCTCTCTCTCTGTCAGTCTCTCTCTCTCTGTCAGTCTCTCTCTCTCTCTGTCAGTCAGTCTCTCTCTCTGTCAGTCTCTCTCTGTCAGTCAGTCTCTCTCTGTCAGTCAGTCTCTCTCTGTCAGTCTCTCTCTCTCTCTGTCAGTCTCTCTCTCTCTCTGTCAGTCTCTCTCTCTGTCAGTCTCTCTCTCTGTCAGTCTCTCTCTCTGTCAGTCACTCTCTCTCTGTCAGTCACTCTCTCTCTGTCAGTCACTCTCTCTCTGTCAGTCACTCTCTCTCTGTCAGTCACTCTCTCTCTGTCAGTCACTCTCTCTCTGTCAGTCACTCTCTCTCTGTCAGTCACTCTCTCTCTGTCAGTCACTCTCTCTCTGTCAGTCACTCTCTCTCTGTCAGCCTCTCTCTCTCTCAGTCAGTCTCTCTCTCTGTCAGTCAGTCTCTGTCAGTCAGTCTCTCTCAGTCTCTCTCTCTCTCTGTCAGTCTCTCTCTCTGTCAGTCTCTCTCTCTGTCAGTCTCTCTCTCTGTCAGTCACTCTCTCTCTGTCAGTCACTCTCTCTCTGTCAGTCACTCTCTCTCTGTCAGTCACTCTCTCTCTGTCAGTCACTCTCTCTCTGTCAGTCACTCTCTCTCTGTCAGTCACTCTCTCTCTGTCAGTCACTCTCTCTCTGTCAGTCACTCTCTCTCTGTCAGTCACTCTCTCTCTGTCAGCCTCTCTCTCTCTCAGTCAGTCTCTCTCTCAGTCAGTCTCTCTCTCAGTCAGTCAGTCTCTCTCAGTCACTCTCTCTCAGTCAGTCTCTCTCTCTGTCAGTCTCTCTCTCTGTCAGTCTCTCTCTCTGTCAGTCTCTCTCTCTGTCAGTCTCTCTCTCTGTCAGTCTCTCTCTCTGTCAGTCTCTCTCTCTGTCAGTCTCTCTCTCTGTCAGTCTCTCTCTCTGTCAGTCAGTCTCTCTGTCAGTCACTCTCTCTCTGTCAGTCACTATCTCTCTGTCTCTCTCTGTCAGTCACTCTCTCTCTGTCAGTCTCTCTCTCTGTCAGTCTCTCTCTCTCTCTGTCAGTCTCTCTCTCTCTCTGTCAGTCAGTCTCTCTCTGTCAGTCAGTCTCTCTCTCAGTCAGTCTCTCTCTGTCAGTCAGTCTCTCTCTGTCAGTCAGTCTCTCTCTCAGTCAGTCTCTCTCTCAGTCAGTCAGTCTCTCTCAGTCAGTCTCTCTCAGTCAGTCTCTCTCAGTCAGTCTCTCTCAGTCAGTCTCTCTCTCTGTCAGTCTCTCTCTCTGTCAGTCTCTCTCTCTGTCAGTCTCTCTCTCTGTCAGTCTCTCTCTCTGTCAGTCTCTCTCTCTGTCAGTCTCTCTCTGTCAGTCAGTCTCTCTGTCAGTCAGTCTCTCTGTCAGTCTCTCTCTCTGTCAGTCTCTCTCTGTCAGTCACTCTCTCTCTGTCAGTCTCTCTCTCTGTCAGTCTCTCTCTCTCTCTGTCAGTCTCTCTCTCTCTCTGTCAGTCTCTCTCTCTCTCTGTCAGTCTCTCTCTCTCTCTGTCAGTCAGTCTCTCTCTCTGTCAGTCAGTCTCTCTCTGTCAGTCAGTCTCTCTCTCTGTCAGTCTCTCTCTCTGTCAGTCTCTCTCTCTGTCAGTCAGTCTCTCTCTCTGTCAGTCTCTCTCTCTGTCAGTCAGTCTCTCTCAGTCAGTCTCTCTCTCTGTCAGTCTCTCTCTCTGTCAGTCTCTCTCTCTGTCAGTCTCTCTCTCTGTCAGTCAGTCTCTCTGTCAGTCACTCTCTGTCAGTCTCTCTCTCTCTGTCAGTCACTCTCTCTCTCTGTCAGTCACTCTCTCTCTGTCAGTCTCTCTCTCTCTGTCAGCCTCTCTCTCTGTCAGTCAGTCTCTCTCTCTGTCAGTCAGTCTCTGTCAGTCTCTCTCTCTCTAAGTCAGTCTCTCTCTCTCTAAGTCAGTCTCTCTCTCTCTAAGTCAGTCTCTCTCTCTGTCAGTCTCTCTCTCTGTCAGTCTCTCTCTGTCAGTCACTCTCTCTGTCAGTCACTCTCTCTGTCAGTCACTCTCTCTGTCAGTCACTCTCTCTGTCAGTCACTCTCTCTGTCAGTCACTCTCTCTGTCAGTCACTCTCTCTGTCAGTCACTCTCTCTGTCAGTCACTCTCTCTGTCAGTCACTCTCTCTGTCAGTCACTCTCTCTGTCAGTCACTCTCTCTGTCAGTCACTCTCTCTGTCAGTCACTCTCTCTGTCAGTCAGTCTCTCTCTCTCAGTCAGTCTCTCTCTCTCAGTCAGTCTCTCTCTCAGTCAGTCAGTCTCTCTCAGTCAGTCTCTCTCTCTCTCTGTCAGTCTCTCTCTCTCTCTGTCAGTCTCTCTCTCTCTCTGTCAGTCTCTCTCTCTGTCAGCCAGTCTCTCTCTCTGTCAGCCAGTCTCTCAGTCAGTCTCTCTCTCAGTCAGCCAGTCTCTCTCAGTCAGTCTCTCTCTGTCAGTCTCTCTGTCAGTCAGTCTCTCTCTCTGTCAGTCTCTCTCTCTGTCAGTCTCTCTCTCTCTCTGTCAGTCTCTCTCTCTCTCTGTCAGTCTCTCTCTCTCTCTGTCAGTCTCTCTCTCTCTCTGTCAGTCAGTCTCTCTCTCTGTCAGTCAGTCTCTCTCTGTCAGTCAGTCTCTCTCTCTGTCAGTCTCTCTCTCTCTGTCAGTCTCTCTCTGTCAGTCTCTCTGTCAGTCAGTCTCTCTGTCAGTCAGTCTCTCTGTCAGTCAGTCTCTCTCTCTGTCAGTCAGTCTCTCTCTCTGTCAGTCAGTCTCTCTCTCTGTCAGTCAGTCTCTCTCTCTGTCAGTCAGTCTCTGGCAGTCAGTCTCTCTGTCAGTCACTCTCTGTCAGTCACTCTCTCTCTCTGTCAGTCAGTCTCTCTCTCTGTCAGTCTCTCTCTCTGTCAGTCTCTCTCTCTGTCAGTCTCTCTCTCTGTCAGTCAGTCTCTCTCTCTGTCAGTCAGTCTCTCTCTCTGTCAGTCAGTCTCTCTCTCTCAGTCAGTCTCTCTCTCTCTCAGTCAGTCTCTCTCTCTGTCAGTCAGTCTCTCTCTGTCAGTCAGTCTCTCTCTCTGTCAGTCAGTCTCTCTCTCTGTCAGTCAGTCTCTGTCAGTCTCTCTCTCTCTGTCAGTCTCTCTCTCTCAGTCAGTCTCTCTCTGTCAGTCAGTCTCTCTCTGTCAGTCAGTCTCTCTCTGTCAGTCAGTCTCTCTCTCAGTCAGTCAGTCTCTCTCTCAGTCAGTCAGTCTCTCTCTCAGTCAGTCTCTCTCTGTCAGTCAGTCACTCTCTGTCAGTCAGTCAGTCTCTCTGTCAGTCAGTCTCTCTCTGTCAGTCAGTCTCTCTCTGTCAGTCAGTCTCTCTCTCTGTCAGTCAGTCTCTCTCTCTGTCAGTCTCTCTCTCTGTCAGTCAGTCTCTCTCTCTGTCAGTCAGTCTCTCTCTCTGTCAGTCAGTCTCTCTCTCTGTCAGTCAGTCTCTCTCTCTGTCAGTCAGTCTCTCTCTCTGTCAGTCTGTCCCTCTGTCAGTCTCTCAGTCAGTCTCTCAGTCAGTCACTCTGTCAGTCAGTCACTCTGTCAGTCAGTCACTCTGTCAGTCAGTCACTCTGTCAGTCAGTCACTCTGTCAGTCAGTCACTCTGTCAGTCAGTCACTCTGTCAGTCAGTCACTCTGTCTGTCAGTCACTCTGTCTGTCAGTCACTCTCTGTCAGTCACTCTCTGTCAGTCACTCTCTGTCAGTCACTCTCTGTCAGTCACTCTCTGTCAGTCAGTCTCTGTCAGTCAGTCTCTCTGTCAGTCACTCTCTCACTCAGTCACTCTCTCAGTCAGTCACTCTCTCAGTCAGTCACTCTCTCAGTCAGTCACTCTCTCAGTCAGTCTCTCTCTCAGTCAGTCTCTCTCAGTCAGTCAGTCAGTCAGTCTCTCTCAGTCAGTCAGTCTTTCTCTCTCCCTCTGTCAGTCTCTCAGTCAGTCACTCTGTCAGTCAGTCACTCTGTCAGTCAGTCACTCTGTCAGTCAGTCACTCTCTGTCAGTCACTCTCTGTCAGTCACTCTCTGTCAGTCACTCTCTGTCAGTCACTCTCTGTCAGTCACTCTCTGTCAGTCACTCTCTGTCAGTCACTCTCTGTCAGTCACTCTCTGTCAGTCACTCTCTGTCAGTCACTCTCTGTCAGTCACTCTCTGTCAGTCAGTCACTCTCTGTCAGTCAGTCACTCTCTGTCAGTCAGTCACTCTCTGTCAGTCACTCTCTGTCAGTCACTCTCTGTCAGTCACTCTCTCAGTCAGTCACTCTCTCAGTCAGTCACTCTCTCAGTCAGTCACTCTCTCAGTCAGTCACTCTCTCAGTCAGTCAGTCTCTCTGTCAGTCTCTCTCTCTGTCAGTCTCTCTCTCTCTGTCAGTCTCTCTCTGTCAGTCTCTCTGTCAGTCAGTCTCTCTGTCAGTCAGTCTCTCTGTCAGTCTCTCTCTCTGTCAGTCTCTCTCTGTCAGTCACTCTCTCTCTGTCAGTCTCTCTCTCTGTCAGTCTCTCTCTCTCTCTGTCAGTCTCTCTCTCTCTCTGTCAGTCTCTCTCTCTCTCTGTCAGTCTCTCTCTCTCTCTGTCAGTCAGTCTCTCTCTCTGTCAGTCAGTCTCTCTCTGTCAGTCAGTCTCTCTCTCTGTCAGTCTCTCTCTCTCTGTCAGTCTCTCTGTCAGTCTCTCTGTCAGTCAGTCTCTCTGTCAGTCAGTCTCTCTGTCAGTCAGTCTCTCTGTCAGTCAGTCTCTCTGTCAGTCAGTCTCTCTCTGTCAGTCTCTCTCTCTGTCAGTCTCTCTGTCAGTCAGTCTCTCTGTCAGTCACTCTCTCTCTGTCAGTCTCTCTCTCTGTCAGTCTCTCTCTCTGTCAGTCTCTCTCTCTCTCTCTGTCAGTCTGTCTCTCTCTCTGTCAGTCTGTCTCTCTCTCTGTCAGTCAGTCTCTCTCTCTGTCAGTCAGTCTCTCTCTCTGTCAGTCAGTCTCTCTCTCTGTCAGTCAGTCTCTCTGTCAGTCAGTCTCTCTGTCAGTCAGTCTCTCTGTCAGTCAGTCTCTCTCAGTCAGTCTCTCTCAGTCAGTCTCTCTCTCTGTCAGTCTCTCTCTCTGTCAGTCTCTCTCTGTCAGTCAGTCTCTCTCTGTCAGTCAGTCTCTCTCTGTCAGTCAGTCTCTCTCTGTCAGTCAGTCTCTCTCTGTCAGTCACTCTCTCTCTGTCTCTCTCTGTCAGTCTCTCTCTCAGTCAGTCTCTCTCTCAGTCAGTCAGTCTCTCTCTCTGTCAGTCAGTCTCTCTCTGTCAGTCAGTCTCTCTCTCTCTCAGTCAGTATCTCTGTCAGTCAGTCTCTCTCTGTCAGTCAGTCTCTCTCTGTCAGTCAGTCTCTCTCTGTCAGTCAGTCTCTCTCTCAGTCAGTCTCTCTCTCTGTCAGTCTCTCTCTCTCTGTCAGTCTCTCTCTCTGTCAGTCTCTCTCTCTGTCAGTCTCTCTCTCTGTCAGTCTCTCTGTCAGTCAGTCTCTCAGTCAGTCAGTCTCTCAGTCAGTCACTCTCTCAGTCAGTCTCTCTCTCTGTCAGTCAGTCTCTCTGTCAGTCAGTCTCTCTCTGTCAGTCACTCTCTGTCAGTCACTCTCTGTCAGTCACTCTCTGTCAGTCACTCTCTGTCAGTCACTCTCTGTCAGTCACTCTCTGTCAGTCACTCTCTGTCAGTCACTCTCTGTCAGTCACTCTCTGTCAGTCACTCTCTGTCAGTCACTCTCTGTCAGTCACTCTCTGTCAGTCACTCTCTGTCAGTCACTCTCTGTCAGTCACTCTCTGTCAGTCACTCTCTGTCAGTCACTCTCTGTCAGTCACTCTCTGTCAGTCACTCTCTGTCAGTCTCTCTCTGTCAGTCAGTCTCTCTCAGTCAGTCAGTCTCTCTCAGTCAGTCTCTCTCTGTCAGTCTCTCTCTCTCTGTCAGTCTCTCTCTCTCTGTCAGTCTCTCTCTCTGTCAGTCTCTCTGTCAGTCAGTCTCTCTCAGTCAGTCTCTCTCTCAGTCAGTCTCTCTCTCAGTCAGTCTCTCTCTCAGTCAGTCTCTCTCTCTCTGTCAGTCTCTCTCTCTCTGTCAGTCTCTCTCTCTGTCAGTCTCTCTGTCAGTCAGTCTCTCTGTCAGTCAGTCTCTCTGTCAGTCAGTCTCTCTGTCAGTCTCTCTCTCTGTCAGTCAGTCTCTCTCTCTGTCAGTCAGTCTCTCTCTCTGTCAGTCTCTCTCTCTCTGTCAGTCAGTCTCTCTCTCTCTGTCAGTCTCTCTCTCTCTGTCAGTCTCTCTCTCTCTCTGTCAGTCAGTCTCTCTCTGTCAGTCAGTCAGTCTCTCTCTCAGTCAGTCAGTCTCTCTCTCTGTCAGTCTCTCTCTCTCTCTGTCAGTCTCTCTCTCTCTCTGTCAGTCTCTCTCAGTCAGTCTCTCTCTGTCAGTCAGTCTCTCTCTGTCAGTCAGTCTCTCTCTGTCAGTCACTCTCTCTCTGTCAGTCACTCTCTCTCTGTCAGTCACTCTCTCTCTGTCAGTCACTCTCTCTCTGTCAGTCACTCTCTCTCTGTCTCTCTCTGTCAGTCAGTCTCTGTCTCAGTCAGTCAGTCTCTCTCAGTCAGTCAGTCTCTCTCAGTCAGTCTCTCTCTCAGTCAGTCTCTCTCTCTGTCAGTCAGTCTCTCTCTCTGTCAGTCTCTCTCTCTCTCTGTCAGTCAGTCTCTCTCTCTGTCAGTCAGTCTCTCTCTCTGTCAGTCAGTCTCTCTCTCTGTCAGTCTCTCTCTCTCTCTGTCAGTCTCTCTCTCTCTCTGTCAGTCTCTCTCAGTCAGTCTCTCTCTGTCAGTCAGTCTCTCTCTGTCAGTCACTCTCTCTCTGTCAGTCACTCTCTCTCTGTCAGTCACTCTCTCTCTGTCAGTCTCTCTCTGTCAGTCAGTCTCTCTCTGTCAGTCAGTCTCTCTCAGTCAGTCAGTCTCTCTGTCAGTCTCTCTCTCTGTCAGTCACTCTCTTTCTGTCAGTCACTCTCTCTCTGTCAGTCACTCTCTCTCTGTCAGTCTCTGTCAGTCAGTCTCTCTCTGTCAGTCAGTCTCTCTCTCTGTCAGTCAGTCTCTCTCTCTGTCAGTCAGTCTCTCTCTCTGTCAGTCAGTCTCTCTCTGTCAGTCAGTCTCTCTCTGTCAGTCAGTCTCTCTCTGTCAGTCAGTCTCTCTCTCTGTCAGTCTCTCTCTCTCTGTCAGTCAGTCTCTCGCTCAGTCAGTCTCTCTCTGTCAGTCTCTCTCTCTCTGCCAGTCAGTCTCTCTGTCAGTCAGTCTCTCAGTCAGTCTCTGTCAGTCATTCTCTCTCTCTCTGTCAGTCTCTCTCTCTCTCAGTCAGTCTCTCTCTCTGTCAGTCAGTCTCTCTCTCTGTCAGTCAGTCTCTCTCTCTGTCAGTCTCTCTCTCTGTCAGTCTCTCTCTGTCAGTCTCTCTCTGTCAGTCTCTCTCTCTGTCAGTCAGTCTCTCTCTCTGTCAGTCAGTCTCTCTCTCTGTCAGTCAGTCTCTCTCTCTGTCAGTCAGTCTCTCTCTCTGTCAGTCAGTCTCTCTCTCTGTCAGTCAGTCTCTCTCTCTGTCAGTCAGTCTCTCTCTCTGTCAGTCAGTCTCTGGCAGTCAGTCTCTCTGTCAGTCACTCTCTGTCAGTCAATCTCTCTCTCTGTCAGTCAGTCTCTCTCTCTCTGTCAGTCAGTCTCTCTCTCTCTGTCAGTCACTCTCTGTCAGTCAATCTCTCTCTCTGTCAGTCAGTCTCTCTCTCTCTGTCAGTCAGTCTCTCTCTCTCTCTCTCTGTCTCTCTCTCAGTCAGTCAGTCTCTGTCAGTCACTCTCTCTCTCTGTCAGTCTCCCTCTCTCAGTCAGTCTCTCTCTCTCTCTGTCAGTCTCTCTCTGTCAGTCAGTCTCTCTCTGTCAGTCACTCTCTCTGTCAGTCACTCTCTCTGTCAGTCACTCTCTCTGTCAGTCACTCTCTCTCTCAGTCAGTCTCTCTCTCAGTCACTCTCTCTCTCAGTCACTCTCTCTCTCAGTCAGTCTCTGTCAGTCAGTCTCTCTCAGTCAGTCTCTCTCTCATTCAGTCAGTCTTTCTCTCTCCCTCTGTCAGTCTCTCAGTCAGTCAGTCACTCTGTCAGTCAGTCACTCTGTCAGTCAGTCACTCTGTCAGTCAGTCACTCTGTCAGTCAGTCACTCTGTCAGTCAGTCACTCTCTGTCAGTCACTCTCTGTCAGTCACTCTCTGTCAGTCACTCTCTGTCAGTCACTCTCTGTCAGTCACTCTCTGTCAGTCACTCTCTGTCAGTCACTCTCTGTCAGTCACTCTCTGTCAGTCAGTCTCTGTCAGTCACTCTCTCTGTCAGTCACTCTCTGTCAGTCACTCTCTGTCAGTCAGTCTCTCTCTCAGTCAGTCAGTCTCTCTCAGTCAGTCTCTCTGTCAGTCAGTCTCTCTGTCAGTCAGTCTCTCTCTCTGTCAGTCTCTCTCTCTGTCAGTCTCTCTGTCAGTCAGTCTCTCTGTCAGTCAGTCTCTCTGTCAGTCAGTCTCTCTCTGTCAGTCTCTCTCTCTCTGTCAGTCTCTCTCTCTCTCTGTCAGTCTCTCTCTCTCTCTGTCAGTCAGTCTCTCTCTCTGTCAGTCAGTCTCTCTCTCTGTCAGTCAGTCTCTCTCTCTGTCAGTCAGTCTCTCTCTGTCAGTCAGTCTCTCTCTGTCAGTCAGTCTCTCTCTGTCAGTCAGTCTCTCTCTGTCAGTCAGTCTCTCTCTGTCAGTCAGTCTCTCTCAGTCAGTCAGTCTCTCTCTCAGTCAGTCTCTCTCTCAGTCAGTCTCTCTCTCAGTCAGTCTCTCTCTGTCAGTCTCTCTCTCAGTCAGTCTCTCTCTCAGTCAGTCAGTCTCTCTCTGTCACTCTCTCTCTCTGTCAGTCTCTCTCTCTGTCAGTCTCTCTCTCTGTCAGTCTCTCTCTCTGTCAGTCACTCTCTCTGTCAGTCAGTCTCTCTCTCTGTCAGTCAGTCTCTCTCTCTGTCAGTCAGTCTCTCTCTCTGTCAGTCAGTCTCTCTCTCTGTCAGTCTCTCCCTCTGTCAGTCTCTCAGTCAGTCACTCTGTCAGTCAGTCACTCTGTCAGTCAGTCACTCTGTCAGTCAGTCACTCTGTCAGTCAGTCACTCTGTCAGTCAGTCACTCAGTCAGTCTCTCTCTCTGTCAGTCACTCTCTGTCAGTCACTCTCTGTCAGTCACTCTCTGTCAGTCACTCTCTGTCAGTCACTCTCTGTCAGTCACTCTCTGTCAGTCTCTCTCTGTCAGTCAGTCTCTCTCTGTCAGTCAGTCTCTCTGTCAGTCAGTCTCTCTGTCAGTCAGTCTCTCACTCAGTCACTCTCTCACTCAGTCACTCTCTCAGTCAGTCACTCTCTCAGTCAGTCTCTCTCTCAGTCAGTCTCTCTCTCAGTCATCTCTCAGTCAGTCTCTCTCTCAGTCAGTCTCTCTCTCAGTCAGTCAGTCAGTCTCTCTCAGTCAGTCAGTCTTTCTCTCTCCCTCTGTCAGTCTCTCAGTCAGTCACTCTGTCAGTCAGTCACTCTGTCAGTCAGTCACTCTGTCAGTCAGTCTCTCTGTCAGTCACTCTCTGTCAGTCACTCTCTGTCAGTCACTCTCTGTCAGTCACTCTCTGTCAGTCACTCTCTGTCAGTCACTCTCTGTCAGTCACTCTCTGTCAGTCACTCTCTGTCAGTCACTCTCTGTCAGTCACTCTCTGTCAGTCACTCTCTCAGTCAGTCACTCTCTCAGTCAGTCACTCTCTGTCAGTCACTCTCTGTCAGTCACTCTCTGTCAGTCACTCTCTGTCAGTCAGTCACTCTCTGTCAGTCACTCTCTCAGTCAGTCACTCTCTCAGTCAGTCATCTCTCTGTCAGTCAGTCTCTCTCTCTCAGTCAGTCAGTCTCTCTGTCAGTCACTCTCTCTCTGTCAGTCTCTCTCTCTCTGTCAGTCTCTCTCTCTGTCAGTCTCTCTCGTCAGTCAGTCAGTCTCTGTCAGTCAGTCTCTCTGTCAGTCAGTCTCTCTCTGTCAGTCAGTCTCTCTCTGTCAGTCAGTCTCTCTCTCTGTCAGTCAGTCTCTCTGTCAGTCAGTCTCTCTGTCAGTCAGTCTCTCTCTGTCAGTCTCTCTCTCTGTCAGTCTCTCTCTCTGTCAGTCTCTCTCTCTGTCAGTCTCTCTCTCTCTCTCTGTCAGTCTGTCTCTCTCTCTGTCAGTCAGTCTCTCTCTCTGTCAGTCAGTCTCTCTCTCTGTCAGTCAGTCTCTCTGTCAGTCAGTCTCTCTCAGTCAGTCTCTCTCAGTCAGTCTCTCTCTCTGTCAGTCTCTCTCTCTGTCAGTCAGTCTCTCTCTGTCAGTCAGTCTCTCTCTGTCAGTCAGTCTCTCTCTGTCAGTCAGTCTCTCTCTGTCAGTCAGTCTCTCTCTCTGTCAGTCTCTCTCTCTGTCAGTCTCTCTCTCTGTCAGTCTCTCTCTCTGTCAGTCTCTCTCTGTCAGTCTCTCTGTCAGTCTGTCTCTCTCTCTGTCAGTCAGTCTCTCTCTCTGTCAGTCAGTCTCTCTCTCTGTCAGTCAGTCTCTCTGTCAGTCAGTCTCTCTGTCAGTCAGTCTCTCTCAGTCAGTCTCTCTCAGTCAGTCTCTCTCTCTGTCAGTCTCTCTCTCTGTCAGTCTCTCTCTCAGTCAGTCTCTCTCTCTGTCAGTCAGTCTCTCTCTGTCAGTCAGTCTCTCTCTGTCAGTCAGTCTCTCTCTGTCAGTCAGTCTCTCTCTGTCAGTCACTCTCTCTCTGTCTCTCTCTGTCAGTCAGTCTCTCTCTCAGTCAGTCTCTCTCTGTCAGTCAGTCTCTCTCTCTGTCAGTCAGTCTCTCTCTGTCAGTCAGTCTCTCTCTCTCTCAGTCAGTATCTCTGTCAGTCAGTCTCTCTCTGTCAGTCAGTCTCTCTCTGTCAGTCAGTCTCTCTCTGTCAGTCAGTCTCTCTCTCAGTCAGTCTCTCTCTCTGTCAGTCTCTCTCTCTCTGTCAGTCTCTCTCTCTGTCAGTCTCTCTCTCTCTGTCAGTCTCTCTCTCTGTCACTCTCTGTCAGTCACTCTCTGTCAGTCACTCTCTGTCAGTCACTCTCTGTCAGTCACTCTCTGTCAGTCACTCTCTGTCAGTCACTCTCTGTCAGTCACTCTGTCAGTCACTCTCTGTCAGTCACTCTCTGTCAGTCACTCTCTGTCAGTCACTCTCTGTCAGTCACTCTCTGTCAGTCACTCTCTGTCAGTCACTCTCTGTCAGTCACTCTCTGTCAGTCACTCTCTGTCAGTCACTCTCTGTCAGTCACTCTCTGTCAGTCACTCTCTGTCAGTCAGTCTCTGTCAGTCAGTCTCTCTCTCAGTCAGTCAGTCTCTCTCAGTCTCTCTCTCTCTCTGTCAGTCTCTCTCTCTCTGTCAGTCTCTCTCTCTGTCAGTCTCTCTGTCAGTCAGTCTCTCTCTCAGTCAGTCTCTCTCTCAGTCAGTCTCTCTCTCAGTCAGTCTCTCTCTCTCTGTCAGTCTCTCTCTCTCTGTCAGTCTCTCTCTCTCTGTCAGTCTCTCTCTCTCTGTCAGTCTCTCTCTCTCTGTCAGTCTCTCTCTCTCTGTCAGTCTCTCTCTCTGTCAGTCTCTCTGTCAGTCAGTCTCTCTCTGTCAGTCACTCTCTCTGTCAGTCAGTCTCTCTGTCAGTCTCTCTCTCTGTCAGTCTCTCTCTCTCTGTCAGTCTCTCTCTCTCTCTGTCAGTCTCTCTCTCTCTCTGTCAGTCTCTCTCTCTCTCTGTCAGTCAGTCTCTCTCTCTGTCAGTCAGTCTCTCTCTCTGTCAGTCAGTCTCTCTCTCTGTCAGTCTCTCTCTCTCTCTGTCAGTCTCTCTCAGTCAGTCTCTCTCTGTCAGTCAGTCTCTCTCTGTCAGTCAGTCTCTCTCTGTCAGTCACTCTCTCTCTGTCAGTCACTCTCTCTCTGTCAGTCACTCTCTCTCTGTCAGTCACTCTCTCTCTGTCAGTCACTCTCTCTCTGTCAGTCACTCTCTCTCTGTCTCTCTCTGTCAGTCAGTCTCTGTCTCAGTCAGTCAGTCTCTGTCTCAGTCAGTCAGTCTCTCTCAGTCAGTCTCTCTCTCTGTCAGTCACTCTCTTTCTGTCAGTCACTCTCTCTCTGTCAGTCACTCTCTCTCTGTCTCTCTCTGTCAGTCAGTCTCTCTCTCAGTCAGTCAGTCTCTCTCTCTGTCAGTCAGTCTCTCTCTCTGTCAGTCAGTCTCTCTCTGTCAGTCAGTCTCTCTCTGTCAGTCAGTCTCTCTCTGTCAGTCAGTCTCTCTCTCTGTCAGTCAGTCTCTCTCTCTGTCAGTCAGTCTCTCTCTCTGTCAGTCTCTCTCTCTGTCAGTCAGTCTCTCTCTCTGTCAGTCAGTCTCTGTCAGTCACTCTCTCTCTGTCAGTCACTCTCTCTCTGTCAGTCTCTCTCTCTCAGTCTCTCTCTCTCTCTGTCAGTCTCTCTCTCTGTCAGTCTCTCTCTCTGTCAGTCTCTCTCTCTGTCAGTCAGTCTCTCTCTCTGTCAGTCTCTCTCTCTCTCTGTCAGTCTCTCTCTCTCTCTGTCAGTCTCTCTCTCTCTCTGTCAGTCTCTCTCTCTCTCTGTCAGTCTCTCTCTCTCTCTGTCAGTCAGTCTCTCTCTCTGTCAGTCAGTCTCTCTCTCTGTCAGTCTCTCTCTCTCTCTGTCAGTCTCTCTCTCTCTCTGTCAGTCAGTCTCTCTCTGTCAGTCAGTCTCTCTCTGTCAGTCACTCTCTCTCTGTCAGTCACTCTCTCTCTGTCAGTCACTCTCTCTCTGTCAGTCACTCTCTCTCTCTCTGTCAGTCAGTCTCTCTCTCAGTCAGTCAGTCTCTCTCAGTCAGTCAGTCTCTCTGTCAGTCTCTCTCTCTGTCAGTCACTCTCTTTCTGTCAGTCACTCTCTCTCTGTCAGTCACTCTCTCTCTGTCTCTCTCTCTGTCAGTCAGTCTCTCTCTCAGTCAGTCAGTCTCTCTCTCTGTCAGTCAGTCTCTCTCTCTGTCAGTCAGTCTCTCTCTGTCAGTCAGTCTCTCTCTCTGTCAGTCAGTCTCTCTCTCTGTCAGTCAGTCTCTCTCTCTGTCAGTCAGTCTCTCTCTCTGTCAGTCTCTCTCTCTGTCAGTCAGTCTCTCTCTCTGTCAGTCAGTCTCTGTCAGTCACTCTCTCTCTGTCAGTCTCTCTCTCTCAGTCAGTCTCTCTCTCTCTCTGTCAGTCTCTCTCTCTGTCAGTCTCTCTCTGTCAGTCTCTCTCTCTGTCAGTCAGTCTCTCTCTCAGTCAGTCAGTCAGTCTCTCTCTGTCAGTCTCTCTCTCTGTCAGTCTCTCTCTCTGTCAGTCTCTCTCTGTCAGTCTCTCTCTGTCAGTCTCTCTCTCTCTGTCAGTCTCTCTCTCTCTGTCAGTCTCTCTCTCTCAGTCAGTCTCTCTCTCTGTCAGTCAGTCTCTCTCTCTGTCAGTCTCTCTCTGTCAGTCTCTCTCTCTGTCAGTCAGTCTCTCTCTCAGTCAGTCAGTCTCTCTCTCTGTCAGTCAGTCTCTCAGTCAGTCTCTGTCAGTCATTCTCTCTCTCTCTGTCAGTCTCTCTCTCTCTCAGTCAGTCTCTCTCTCTGTCAGTCAGTCTCTCTCTCTGTCAGTCTCTCTCTGTCAGTCTCTCTCTCTGTCAGTCAGTCTCTCTCTCTGTCAGTCAGTCTCTCTCTCTGTCAGTCAGTCTCTGTCAGTCACTCTCTCTCTGTCAGTCTCTCTCTCTCTGTCAGTCTCTCTCTCTCAGTCAGTCTCTCTCTCTGTCAGTCAGTCTCTCTCTCTGTCAGTCTCTCTCTGTCAGTCTCTCTCTGTCAGTCTCTCTCTCTGTCAGTCAGTCTCTCTCTCAGTCAGTCAGTCTCTCTCTCTGTCAGTCAGTCTCTCTCTCTGTCAGTCAGTCTCTCTCTGTCAGTCAGTCTCTCTCTGTCAGTCAGTCTCTCTCTCTGTCAGTCAGTCTCTCTCTCTGTCAGTCAGTCTCTCTCTCTGTCAGTCAGTCTCTCTCTCTGTCAGTCAGTCTCTCTCTCTGTCAGTCAGTCTCTGTCAGTCACTCTCTCTCTGTCAGTCTCTCTCTCTCAGTCAGTATCTCTGTCAGTCAGTCTCTCTCTGTCAGTCAGTCTCTCTCTGTCAGTCAGTCTCTCTCTCTGTCAGTCTCTCTCTCTGTCAGTCTCTCTCTCTCTGTCAGTCTCTCTCTCGCTCAGTCAGTCTCTCTGTCAGTCTCTCTCTCTCTGCCAGTCAGTCTCTCTGTCAGTCAGTCTCTCAGTCAGTCTCTGTCAGTCATTCTCTCTCTCTCTGTCAGTCTCTCTCTCTCTCAGTCAGTCTCTCTCTCTGTCAGTCAGTCTCTCTCTCTGTCAGTCTCTCTCTGTCAGTCTCTCTCTCTGTCAGTCAGTCTCTCTCTCTGTCAGTCAGTCTCTCTCTCTGTCAGTCAGTCTCTCTCTCTGTCAGTCAGTCTCTCTCTCAGTCAGTCAGTCTCTGGCAGTCAGTCTCTCTCTCTGTCAGTCAGTCTCTCTCTCAGTCAGTCACTCTCTGTCAGTCAATCTCTCTCTCTGTCAGTCAGTCTCTCTCTCTCTGTCAGTCAGTCTCTCTCTCTCTGTCAGTCAGTCTCTCTCTCAGTCAGTCAGTCTCTGGCAGTCAGTCTCTCTCTCTGTCAGTCAGTCTCTCTCTCTCTGTCAGTCAGTCTCTCTCTCAGTCAGTCACTCTCTGTCAGTCAATCTCTCTCTCTGTCAGTCAGTCTCTCTCTCTCTGTCAGTCAGTCTCTCTCTCTCTCTCTCTCTCTGTCTCTCTCTCAGTCAGTCTCTGTCAGTCACTCTCTCTCTCTGTCAGTCTCCCTCTCTCAGTCAGTCTCTCTCTCTCTCTCTCTGTCAGTCTCTCTCTGTCAGTCAGTCTCTCTCTGTCAGTCAGTCTCTCTCTGTCAGTCAGTCTCTCTCTGTCAGTCAGTCTCTCTCTGTCAGTCACTCTCTCTGTCAGTCACTCTCTCTCTCAGTCACTCTCTCTCTCAGTCACTCTCTCTCTCAGTCACTCTCTCTCTCAGTCACTCTCTCTCTCAGTCACTCTCTCTCTCAGTCACTCTCTCTCTCAGTCACTCTCTCTGTCAGTCAGTCTCTCTCTGTCAGTCAGTCTCTCTCTGTCAGTCTCTCAGTCAGTCAGTCTCTGTCAGTCAGTCTCTCTCAGTCAGTCTCTCTCTCATTCAGTCAGTCTTTCTCTCTCCCTCTGTCAGTCTCTCTGTCAGTCTCTCTGTCAGTCTCTCTGTCAGTCACTCTCTGTCAGTCACTCTCTGTCAGTCACTCTCTGTCAGTCACTCTCTGTCAGTCACTCTCTGTCAGTCACTCTCTGTCAGTCACTCTCTGTCAGTCACTCTCTGTCAGTCACTCTCTGTCAGTCACTCTCTGTCAGTCACTCTCTGTCAGTCACTCTCTGTCAGTCACTCTCTGTCAGTCACTCTCTGTCAGTCACTCTCTGTCAGTCACTCTCTGTCAGTCAGTCACTCTCTCAGTCAGTCACTCTCTCAGTCAGTCACTCTCTCAGTCAGTCACTCTCTCTGTCAGTCACTCTCTCAGTCAGTCACTCTCTGTCAGTCACTCTCTCCCTCTGTCAGTCTCTCTGTCAGTCACTCTCTCCCTCTGTCAGTCTCTCTGTCAGTCACTCTCTGTCAGTCACTCTCTGTCAGTCACTCTCTGTCAGTCACTCTCTGTCAGTCACTCTGTCAGTCAGTCTCTCTCTCTGTCAGTCAGTCACTCTGTCAGTCACTCTCTGTCAGTCACTCTCTGTCAGTCACTCTCTGTCAGTCACTCTCTGTCAGTCACTCTCTGTCAGTCAGTCTCTCAGTCAGTCACTCTCTCAGTCAGTCACTCTCTCAGTCAGTCACTCTCTCAGTCAGTCACTCTCTCAGTCAGTCACTCTCTCAGTCAGTCACTCTCTGTCAGTCACTCTCTCCCTCTGTCAGTCTCTCTGTCAGTCACTCTCTGTCAGTCACTCTCTGTCAGTCAGTCACTCTGTCAGTCACTCTGTCAGTCACTCTGTCAGTCACTCTGTCAGTCACTCTGTCAGTCACTCTGTCAGTCACTCTGTCAGTCACTCTCTGTCAGTCACTCTCTGTCAGTCACTCTCTGTCAGTCACTCTCTGTCAGTCACTCTCTGTCAGTCACTCTCTCAGTCACTCTGTCAGTCACTCTCTCTCTCAGTCACTCTCTCTGTCAGTCACTCTCTCTCTCAGTCACTCTCTCTCTCAGTCACTCTCTCTCTGTCACTATCAGTCAGTCTCTCTCTCAGTCTGTCAGTCTCTGTCAGTCAGTCTCTCTCTCTCTCTGTCAGTCTCTGTCAGTCGCTCTCTGTCAGTCGCTCTCTGTCAGTCGCTCTCTGTCAGTCGCTCTCTGTCAGTCGCTCTCTGTCAGTCGCTCTCTGTCAGTCGCTCTCTGTCAGTCACTCTCTGTCAGTCACTCTCTCTCTTAGACTCTCTCACAGTCTGTCAGTCTCTCTCAGTCTGTCACTCTCTCTGTCAGTCTCTCTCTCATTCAGTCAGTCTGTCAGTCTGTCTCTCTCTCTCTCTCTGTCAGTCTCAGCCAGTCACTCTCTGTCAGTCACTCTCTGTCAGTCTCTCTCTGTCAGTCACTCTCTCAGTCAGTCACTCTCTCAGTCAGTCTCTGTCAGTCACTCTCTCAGTCACTCTCTGTCAGTCACTCTCTCTCTCAGTCACTCTCTCTGTCAGTCACTCTCTCTGTCAGTCACTCTCTCTCTCAGTCACTCTCTCTCTGTCACTATCAGTCAGTCTTTCTCTCAGTCTGTCAGTCTCTGTCAGTCAGTCTCTCTCTCTCTCTGTCAGTCTCTGTCAGTCACTCTCTGTCAGTCACTCTCTGTCAGTCACTCTCTGTCAGTCACTCTCTGTCAGTCACTCTCTGTCAGTCGCTCTCTGTCAGTCGCTCTCTGTCAGTCGCTCTCTGTCAGTCGCTCTCTGTCAGTCACTCTCTGTCAGTCACTCTCTGTCAGTCACTCTCTGTCAGTCACTCTCTCTCTTAGTCTCTCTCTCAGTCTGTCAGTCTCTCTCAGTCAGTCTCTCTCTCAGTCTGTCACTCTCTCTGTCAGTCTCTCTCTCATTCAGTCAGTCTCTGTCAGTCTGTCTCTCTCTCTGTCAGTCACTCTCTGTCAGTCTCTCTCTGTCAGTCACTCTCTCAGTCAGTCACTCTCTCAGTCAGTCTCTCTCAGTCAGTCAGTCTCTCTCAGTCAGTCAGTCTCAGTCAGTCTCTCTCATTCAGTCAGTCAGTCTCTCTCTGTCAGTCTCTCTCTCTCTGTCTCTCTCTGTCAGTCAGTCTCTCTCTCAGTCAGTCAGTCTCTCTCTCTCTCAATCAGTCTCTCTCAATCAGTCTCTCTGTTAGTCAGTCTCTCTCTCTGTCAGTCTCTCTCTCTGTCAGTCTCTCTCTCTCTGTCAGTCTCTCTCTCTGTCAGTCAGTCTCTCTCTGTCAGTCAGTCTCTCTCTGTCAGTCAGTCTCTCTCTGTCAGTCAGTCTTTCTCTCAGTCAGTCTCTCTCTCAGTCAGTCTCACTCTCTCTACAACATACCTTAGAAACATTGCCAATATCTCTGGCTAAACACTTATAAGGCGAGACCTATTGGCGATGCCAATGCTTGTTTTTGATTTTTTCTTCCAGATTTGCGCACCCAGCGCGAATTCGGACGTTTCTTAAAATGTTTTTGGGCTGGGGGTCCTTGTGGGACCCCCTGAGCAGGCCTAGGGGGTCAGGGTGTTCCTACCCTTCCCCCTTTTCTTGTTTTTCATCTTTGTTTAACTGTTTTCTTATGACTCTGGTTCAACCTAGTCCCAAGATGGCTGCCAGCATTTCCTGGATGAAGTGCTGACAGCCAATCAGATTTCACGATGACATGTGTGGTTAGGCTCCGCCCAGATATCGATATTTCTTTTTCCTTTAATATTTCAAAAACTACTGAACGGATTTACACCATTTTTAAAAAAGGGCTCTTTCTGAACCAAGGGCTACTTTTTTGCCAAATTTGGTGTAATTCCTTTCAGCAGTTCGGGCTGTAGCTTTGTCTAAAGTTTCCTATGGAAATTAGCATGGGAAAAATGCGTTTTGGGACCCCCCTTTTTTCTCGGCCCCCGCTTGACGAATCACCCCGAATCTTTCAAGACACGAGCTAACCGGAGCGCCCCACTAGTTTTAAAAATTTCGCGAAGATTGGTCAACCGGTGCCAAAGTTATTGGGAAAAGAAAAAACGCTTTTGAATAGAAACGAGGTCCTAACTATAACTACCTACTGGCGACCTCCAGTAGGTAATATATATATATATATATATATATATATATATATATATATATATATATATATATATATATATATATATATATATATATATATATATATATTCTGCTCCAAAAATTGTCCCTCAGGTGAGCAGCACTCAGCCAGCAGTTTTTTCATGATAGGCAAGGACGAGGATCCGCTTGTAGGAGCCGCTCCGTATTGGAATTGCCTGACGCGTTTCGAAGCTCCTAATGCTTCTCTTCAGAGGCTTTAACAGAGACGGTGCATGTAAACGTCCTATATGGACCCTGTAAGCGGGCTCGCCCCTTCTTTAATCCTGTTCTCGGCTGCTGACCCACGTGAGGACGTGATTTGTGTGCATTCCGGACCGCATTTCCCATATTGCACAGTCTCATATGAGCTCCCCATTGGTGGGTGTGTAATATGAAAATGGCGAAGTGGGTCCAACGTTTACACGCACCGTCTCCGTTAAAGCCTCTGAAGAGAAGCATTAGGAGCTTCGAAACGCGTCAGGCAATTCCAATACGGAGCGGCTCCTACAAGCGGATCCTCGTCCTTGCCTATCATGAAAAAACTGCTGACTGAGTGCTGCTCACCTGAGGGACAATTTTTGGAGCAGAATGTAATACGCGGCCGTCCTGCCGCGGAGCACGCACCACCCCGTAATGCTGAGGGGGCCACCCAACATGGTATTTACCATGCCGGCAACTTGGGTCAGCAGCCGAGAACCGGATTAAAGAAGGGGTGAGCCCGCTTATAGGGTCCATATAGGTCGTGATTTGTGTGCATTCCGGACCGCATTTCCCATAATGCACAGTCTCATATGAGCTCCCCATTGGTGGGTGTGTAATATGAAAATGGCAAAGTGGGTCCAACGTTTACACGCACCGTCTCCGTTAAAGCCTCTGAAGAGAAGCATTAGGAGCTTCGAAACGCGTCAGGCAATTCCAATACGGAGCGGCTCCTACAAGCGGATCCTCGTCCTTGCCTATCATGAAAAAACTGCTGGCTGAGTGCTGCTCACCTGAGGGACAATTTTGGAGCAGAATATATATATATATATATATTCACTGAAAAAACCATAGGTTTCAGGGATGTTATAGTTAGAAATTAGCATTTAAAAAACCTTAGAAATTCACTGAAAAAAACACAGGTTTCAGAGACGTTATAGTTAGTTGGACATTTCACTCGTACAAAACCAGAGAAGTTCGGCCGTTATAGTTAGTTGAGCTAACTATAACTCGCGCCCCCGCAATGCACTGCTGATGATGTCACATATTACATCACTCATGACATGGTCAGTGATATCACTGATGACATCTCAAAAAGGTTTTTTAAATGCTAATTTAGGGAGCATTTTTGCTCTAAGAGATAGTGCTAAACGCAGAATTACTCTTCTAGCATAATTCTGCATAATCTTGTGGAATTCTTAGGTAATTCCACGTTATTATGCTACACAGAATTATGTGATTTATGCTCATCCCTACTAACCACATATCCCAGGGCTCCTCTATCAGACCAACATTGTGTAAGGTGTCCGTCTTCCCTTTAGCTAAGCTTATTTATTCTTTTGGACTTGACACAGTGATCCCATGCTGATGACACTCAGATTCTCATTAACATCCCAGAGAAATCTAATATTGCCTCAGTGCTGTGGCAGGATTAATGAGAACCAACCGCCTCCAACTCAAAAGTGTGAATCCTGTAGTATTGCTATTCGGCTCACTGAAATCTTTGCTGGACACAGTCTTGTTGGCCGCAGAACTAGATACCCCTTCTGCACCACTGACTTGCACAATCTCTAGATATAACGATTAACCAGGAGTTATCTTTTGAGAGCCAAATCAATCAGGTAGCCAAAGTTTGTTTCATCCTCTTAAAGATGCAATGGAAAATCTTGCCTTTTCTCCTATGAAGCTCATGCAACACTATTGAGCACATCATGATCATCCCCCCGAATCTGTGGTTTTATAATGTCAGTGTTGCTGTGCTCGTGTGCGTGCGCGTGTTTTCATGCTTCCTGGTGTATTATTATATTTATCAACATTATTGAGTGTGGGTGGGGCATGAGGTGGAGTCCAAAGCAGGTAATGATGCCCCTCCCCTCCTTCAATTATGGTAATAAACAGCATATTACACTCGTTATATCTGTATGCACCATGTATGCCGTGCAGTTTCGCCAAGTGCAGTAGTTTTTATACACAGAGAGATTTTAACCAGATACAGCGAACATACAGTTATGTATTTGCATTTAGCGGGGGCGTGGCCGAACAAGATGGCCGATCGGTCGTAAGCTTAGGAGCTCCCGTCGGCAAAAAAGAAATCCGCCATCATCCTGATACAATACGGAGGTATGAACCCTGTGGACGAAGCCCTGAACCACGACTGATTCACTAGTGCAACGTGGGGGCTCTTCTACAGGTGCCGTCGCGCACAGATCGAGGAAATCCGCCAGGCCCCGTGTGCGGCGCCATATTGAAGGAGAGGGCCGAGTCGCAGAGCTCTCCGGGCCCGCAGTCTGGCGGTGATTTCCAGGGCATGCGTGGCCGGTGGCCTGAGTCGCGGACCCCTACTGTGTGGAGCGCCCGTCAGTAGCGAGGGGGTAAAGGACACCAGTGTCGGGATCGGGATCCTGCCGGAGCCTCTGTCAGCCACACGATCCGGCCTGAGTACCTCAGGAGACAGAAGACGGGGGTGTCTGGGCGCGGGGGACTCGCCCGGCCCTCCAACCCCGCTGGAGCGCAAAGGTACTGTGTGCGGTGGGCGGGGTGGAGACCAGCGTGATGCCTCAGAGTGTGTCGGGACCGCTGGGGAGACCGGGAGCCCAGGGGCTGGGCACCAAATCTAACCGGATGATAGCCTGACGATCCAGGGGGCCCAGCGAGGGCGCCTGCAGGCCCCGATCGGTGTTGGATGGTGGGGCCTGCTGTGCGGCGTTCCTTGGAGCCTGTTCTACAGTGTCCCCTGAGGCCTGTGGGGAAACGTACAGTTGAGAGGAGGCGGTTGGGAGGCGCAGCTTCAAGCCCAGAGGGTTCCTAGACCATCTGGGACACGGTTTGGAGCTATACCTGAGGCGTTGCAGTGGGGAAGCTGTCTACGTAATTGTCATGCACGTTGGATGGTGAGGCATGAGACAGTCAGAGTGAGCCCTAGTAGAGCACCCCCTGCACAGAAACTCGGAGTCCATTATACTGTGTTGCTGACGTGTGACCCGGGGTTCTTGCCTCCAGGGGACGCCCTGTGATGATGGTAGTACTGTGAGCGCCGCATACACCAGAAGGAAGTGCCGGGCTCGACGGCTGTGGCGTGCGTGCTACCGGTGGGGTCGGCGAGCCTTTGTGCGCTGCTGCAAGAAGTGGGAGGCCCGCAGTTGGAAGCGAGGAGAAGTGTGTCTCCATCGTCTGGAGGAGGGACAGGTGACAAAAATGGAGCTGCATCATGGTGAAGGGACAAGGTAATCGCGTGCAAGCCAACAAAATATCCAATTACGCGCAACCGTGCCCACTGGAGCAAACGAAACGCAGTGAAGACGCGGGGAGGCAGAGGGAGGAGGCCGGGCAATTGGAGGCTCCGGACCCATCGCTGGCGGACATACTGGCTGCCATACAGTCTACCAGGAATGACATGGTGAACAAAATTGACGCAGTGGCCATTGATGTCAATCTATTGAAATGTGATCTCCGGAAAGTGACTGGCAGGGTCACGTCTAATGAGCAGAATATCGTGGCCCTTCAGATGGAGGTTAAGCAACTGAAAGAAACGGTCCTGGACCTCTCAAAGCGGGTGGTGAAACTGGATGACAGGGCCGAGGATCAGGAGGGCAGATCACAGAGAAATAATCTGAGGTTTGTGGGCTTTCCGGAGCGCGCAGAGGGACCCTCAGCGTAGCTGTTCCTGGAGGTTTGGACAGTTAACACCCTGGCTCCCAAAAGACTGTCGAAGTTTTTTAATATTGAAAGAGTGCACAGGGCGCTGGTCCCTCCCCCGCGACCTGGTGCGCCCCCGCGAGCCATAATTGCACGCTTCTTCAACTTCCGGGATAGGGACGTGATATTACAGGCCACCAGGCAGAAAGAGGCGCCTACATACGAGGGTCACCGGATTGCCATCTTCCCGGACTACACGCAGCGGGTACAGGACCAACGTCGAACATTTCTAGTGGTCAAGCGACGATTGCGGGAAGATGCATTCAAATACAACCTTTTGTTCCCTGCTAAGCTGAGAATTGAACACAGTGGGAGAGCAATGTTTTTTCTATCGGCAGCGGAGGCAGCGGACTGGTTGGACGGTCTTGGGAAGCAGGACACTTGGACGGGCAGAGCATTCCAAGGATCAGGCCAAGTTAAGCCCACTGAAAGTCAGAACTCTCAGCGCAGCATGGTCGCCAAGACACAGCAGGCTTCGGTGGGTGCATCGGGCCGAATCCGGGTGGGCTCCGATGGAACTCTCTGTATGGTTGATCCCTCTTCGGAGTCTGATACATCTACACAGGATCAGCCGGTGCCCCCTACAGACCTCCAACTGAATGTATCCTGAAAGATCACCGGTGGAAGATAAAGGACTCTTTATAGTCACAGATAAGTCATTTGAGTTTGATCGGGACGGGGTTCGGATTCCCTGGGAAGTTTTCTTATACCATACGTTTAATGCCGACGGAGTAGACACGCCCCTTTCAGAGGTTGAGGCACGTACGAGGAGCTAGAGAATTACTTCTCGCACCTCGACAATGGCCTGACCACTGGCTAACCACTTTAAAATTACAATTTCAAAGTTATATTGCACAATGCCAGCGGGTATTGCAGAAAATGCTACTGTTTGTCCTATATGGACTGGTTAATGTTTTGGAGGACATTGGGTGGGAGGGTGTGGGGCGGGGGAGGCGGCTCCTGACACCTTGTCAAGGAAGACTGGGGATCGCACCACTGCCCAAGGGGTGGGGGGTAAGATGTTGGGGTTCAAATCGGGAAGGTTTTCATGGGAGGGGGTGGGGATCTCCGTATGCCAATGTTTCTGATATGTATAGTGCTAAGATGTCACTGTTTTGGCAAAAATGGCTCCCTCCTTGATTAAGCTCATTACATGGAACGTGCGGGGAGTTGTGATGTTCAATAAGCGGAGATTGGTGTTTTCTTATTTAAAAAGGTATAAAATTGCTATTGCCTGTTTGCAGGAAACTCATGTATGGGGGGATACGATAGCATGTATAAAACGAAGATGGAGGTGGCAGCTCTATGCGACGTTCTACTCGGGGTTCGCTCGGGGGGCTCTCATTTGGGTGGCCCCTGGGGTACCGTTTCAGCACCTACATCATGCTGTGGACCCGGAGGGTCGATATGTGGTCTTGCATGGAAGGCTGGATGGGTAAGAAGTTTGTATTATTATTGTTTATGCCCCGAACTCGGACTGTCCAGCATTCTTCTCAGCGGTGGTAGCTGCAGCGACCCCCTACTTGGGTGACAGAGTAATTCTGTTGGGGGACGTTAACTGTGTGCTTGATGGGGGACTTGATCGGGAGCCCCCCAGACAGAATACTAAACCAAGACTCACAGGCACACTGAGAGACACGCTGCAGGGATTGGGGCTGCGAGATGTTTGGAGGGATAGAAATCCCCTGGGGAGGACCTTTTCCTGTTATACGCCCGCTTCCAACACACATAGTCGTATAGATCAATGCTTTTTGACTGATGAGTTACTCACGGAAGTACAAAATATCTCATATTTGCCCAGATATATTAAAGATCATTCCCCAGGGCTCCTTACGTTAGATCTCAGATGGCCACGGCCGGCAATACCGTTATGGAAGCTGCAGGTGGAAGCTCTGTCAGACCCACCATTTGCCAAGACAATAGAGGAGGGGCTTACTAATTATTTTAGGGAAAACTGGGGGACCGTGGCCAAGAGGGCTACGGAGTGGGAGGCGATGAAAGTAGTGGTGAGGGGCCTGTGTATTAAGACTTCCTATGGAGTGAGGCAGCAGCTGGAGCGGGATGTGAAATTACAGGAGAGGGAATTACAGAGACTAGAGCCCCTGCTCCATGCACACCCCCAACGTATAGTGGAGTGGCGTGAGACCCGTAGGGTCCTAATGGAATCTCTCGAACGCCTGGGTAAATATAATCGAGTGGCATATAGGCAGCGACTTCACATGGAGGGGGACAGGTCGGAGGAATTGCTTGCGAAACTTTTGAAAAATGATAGGCCTACGCCCCCTGTCGTTCAACTGCTGGATCGGAAAGGGAATACGGTTTACGATCAGTCAGCAATTTTGGAGGTGCTGACTGCACATATGGAGCAGTTATACGCCTCTGGGGTCTCTCCTCCCTTGGAGAGAATAAATGAATTCCTCTCGAGGGTGGAACTGCCATGCCTGGATGAAGAGGCGGGGGATGAACTAGAAGAGCCAATCACTAGGGAGGAAATACTGAGTGCGATTCACAGGTTGAAGCCTGCCAAAAGTCCGGGTTCGGACGGGTTGCCGGCCGAATTTTATAAAACATATGCTCCCCTTCTGGTTGATCACCTGTTGGAAGTTTACAATGAAGCCCTGCAGCAACGGATTTTGCCAGAAAGTATGAGGGAGGCTGTGGTCATCATGATCCCCAAGCCCGGTAGGGACCCCCACGTGGCGAAGTCCTATAGAACGATCTCGCTTCTCAATATCGATATGAAAATTCTGAGTGGAGTTCTGGCACAACGCCTTTTACCCCACATGTCCTTTTTGATCCACCCCGATTAATCAGGATTTATCCCCAAACGTAGCACTGCAAATAATCTCAGGCGACTGGCTTTGGTGTGGCACTCCCCTAGAATTGAACAAGAGGACTATGCGGTGGCGATGCTTGATATTGAACAAGCGTTTGATTCTGTGGACTGGGGGTATGTCTGGGCAACATTGGGAGCAATAGGACTGGGTTCAAGGTTCCTACGTTGGCTCCAACTAATTTATACGGCCCAGCGAGCTAGGATGCGCCAGGGGGGACTGATCTCTCGAGCATTTGAACTAAGATGGGGTACCAGACAGGGGTGCCCCTTGTCACCTTTATTGTTTGCGGCTGCAATGGAACCGCTGGCGGAGACTCTGCGGCGGCGAATGGAGGTGTTGGGGGATACGACTAGGTGACACAAACCACGTGGTGTCTATGTACGCAGACGACACTCTAGTATATCTACGCCAGCCAGCCCAGGCAATCCCGACAATGCTGGATGTACTGTCCCAGTTTGGGGAGGTGTCGGGTTTGAGGATGAATCCTAATAAGTCCATGTTGCTGCCGGTGGGATGTTTGGCCAAACAGGCAAGGGGGGCCCTTCCGGAGTTGGGACTTCAGTGGGTTAACTCTGATCCGAAGTACCTGGGGATCAGACTAGTCAATGACCCCGGCCGATATTTGGATCTTAATATAGGGCGGGTGATCGAAGGTATAAAAGGTTCAACTCGTTTTTGGCAACAGCTGCCACTGTCCCTTATGGGCAGAATTGCAATTATTAAAATGATAATACATCCTCGATGCCTGTATGCCTTACAGCACTCCCTATATAAGGTGCCAGCACACTTTATTAAGTCCCTGAATACATTGTTAATAGAATTATTATGGGGGTCCAAAAGAAAGAGAGTAAGTCTCGAGACATTACAGAGAACATGGCAGAAAGGCGGATTGGAGGTCCCTCACTTAGAATTATATTACATGGCATCCCAATTCCAGCATGCAATTCATTGGCTGGATGAGAGTGACAACTGGTAGAAAAGATTGCTGGCAGGCACATATGGAGGACACTCATTGGCAGCATTACTAATGTTGGGGGCTGGCACTCCACGGACTGTCCCGTACATAATCCGGCATGTGGCACGGGTGTGGGAACGAGTTGTTAAAAAAGTGGTGGGACACGCCCCTTACGCCCCGGATATGCCTCTCTGGGTGGTACAACCATTCGCGAAAATAGAGGCATCAATGTCGATCCGACGATGGAAGGAGTGCGGGTGTTTGACGATGTGGGATCTGTTCCACAACAAACAATTCATTACTAGGGAGGATACGGAATCGATGTTCGAGTTGGGGGCAGGTCAATTTCTTCAATATGGAAAGATTAATCAAGTAGCAATAGGGATATGGACTGCCACCCCAGATGAACCTGCGGAAACCAGGGTGTTACAGGTTATGTTATATATGGCGCAGGGGAGGCGCTTCATCACGCACCTGTATAGAGCGCTGCGTGAGGATCTGACCAGTGCACCCCTTCCGGTCCAGGGTAGGTGGGAGGAGATACTTGGGGAGTCCTTATCCGAAAAAGACTGGATTAAAGTACACGAAGGGGTCAAAGCTGTCAACTCGAATGTCAGGTTTAAATTAGTCCAATATAACTTCGTACACCAGGCATACCTCACCCCTAAAACACTTAGCAGAATCTTCCCGACCAGATCTGATAGCTGCCCTAGATGCGGGGCTGCTGCCTCGGATTTCATTCATATGGTTTGGACGTGACCGATGCTGTCGCAGTATTGGACCTCAGTCCTGGGGAAAATACAGGAGGCGACAGGATGGTCCGTGCCCAAAGGTATACGGGAGGTGCTGCTGGGTCTCTTGCCTGCTCCAAAGAAAAAGAAACTAAGCAGGAGGTTTGTAATGCTTGGGTTGGCATTGGCCAAACGGCGTATTGCTATATCATGGATGGGCACTGCTCCTCCGAAGATTGAGATGTGGTTGAAAGATCTGGGTGAATGGGCAGCGGCGGAAGCAGTAAGAATGAAAAGGGTGAGACGAGATGAGAAATTGTAGGACGATTTGCGGGCATGGGCGACCATGCTGGCGGATATAAAGGACTTACAAACTCCGCCGATAACATCCCCTATACGCAATTCCCCACAAGACGGACAATGACGCATTATACCTCACTAGACAGTGGGGTAGCAATATAGTGAGCGCCAAGACCTACAAGGACTTTGGGTAATGTAACATGGAAGGTGACGCTGAAAAGTTGTTGGAAATCTGAGGTTGGGTGGGGGTGGGATCTGGGTAGTTGGGTACTTATATAGTTATCCTAGTTGTAAAACACAAGGTGGCGAAGCGGAACGGATATTTGCCCAATGTAATGTTGTTTAACACTGTATGTGGATTGTCCTAGTCCTTGTAATAATTGCATACCGATGTACGATATATGTCATTTAGTAGATGCAAGTTCCTTAAATGCAAATAAAAAATGTATTTGCATTTAGCTAAAATCAAACTCCAGAGCCTCGTTACTATTAGGAAATGTAGTTTACTCCGTTAAGCAGCTCCGTCCGACAATGAGCAGTACTTGCCACGTCAGTTATGTTGCTGTGTTGTAATAAAAAGTTGCATTGGAGTTTTCTTAGTACCTTCATGAACATAACGTATTGGAGCGTGCGTGTGTCTGTGTGTGCGTACCTGTGTGAGTGAACGCGCAGGTTTCTATGTGCACTATTTATTTACACACACTGAGACACAGGAAAGGAAAAGAGTGCCCTTTTCACATCACAGTGTCAACACGTACACACCTAGTCTTGTCACATAAAATTGACATGGATTTGACGCTAACAGTGAATTAAAGCCGGCACTGGAAGGCACGGCATTGTACTGTGGCCAGGGTCCAGAACAAGCACTTCTCCTTAGACTGGTCAGGCGGTCCCCTCAGTAACACACGCACCAGCACTTTGTGACTTTCCGAGGCTTAACTTCACGGGCTGCTCGAGGCTTCCCTTACGAGACACAACGGCGCTGCTTTTCCCACCGCGAACACGGGAAACATCAGCGGGACACGGCTTACGCGCCCTAATAAAGATTTTTAAAAAGGGGGCACTGGGAGAAGATGGTCCTGTGCGCACAGGGCATTGAAAACTGAAGGGCAGCTAGAGATGCCCAGACCTAAGGCAGGGCCATCGTGTGCACAGAATACCAGTGCCCAAAAAATTAAAACACACATTAAAATAATGTAGCACAATGCATATTAATTACACGAGACTTACATTAACGCTATTTACAATTGCAGCTACCGCTGAATATATACTATATATGTGTGAGTGTGTAGGCAATATATATATATATATATATATATATATATATATATATTCACTCAAAAAACCATAGGTTTCAGGGACGTTATAGTTAGTTGGACATTTCACTCGTACAAAACCAGAGAAATTCGGCCGTTATAGTTAGTTGAGCTAACTATAATTCGCGCCTCTGCAATGCACTGCTGATGATGTCACATATTACATCATTCATGACATGGTCAGTGACATCACTGATGACATCTCAAATGACATCTCTGATGACATCACTGATGGCATCATCCAGTGACTGCGTGTTTCTGTAAAGTTTAAATATGTTTTATATATATATATATATATATATATATATATATATATATGCCAAGGTGTATTGAAGAATGAGTGGGTGTATAAGTGTCTGAATGGATGATTTAGTAGGTGTGTGACTGACTTACTGTATAAGTGAGTGATTAAACATGTCTTACTGAATGCATGGGTTAGTGACTAAACTGTGTGAATGTCTGTATCAGTCTGTCAGTTGGTGTGTAAGCGGCTGCATGGGTTGGGGAGTAGCTACATGAGTGTCTATATGGGTTATTGATTGGTTGTCCGAGTATCTGTATGGGTGCCTGAGTGTCTGTGTGGGTGGGTGGGGGTGTGTGTGACTCTGTGCATAGATGTGTGAGTGGGTGATTCACTGGGTGTATGGGTTCAAGAGTGCATCTGTGAAGGGCTGTATGGGTGGGTGAGTGTGTGTATGGGTGTGTTGGTGAGTAAATGGATGTCTCAGTGGTACATGTGTGAGTAACTACATATGTGAAAGGCAGTATATGTGAGTGTTGGAGTATATAAATGAGTATATAAATGACTATATGTGAGAGTGAGTGATTGTGAGAGTGGCTGTATGGAAGAGTGTGTGCTTGTATCAGTGATTGTATAAGAGAGTAAGTATGTGTTAGTATCTGTATGAATAAGTGAGGTGGTGTGTGTGTAACTGTATAGGTGAGTAAATGGGAGTATGATTGATTCTTTGCATGACTGACTAGGTGTGTGAGTAACTCTATGGATGAGTGGCGATGTCTGAGTGTCTGTATAGGTGTATGAGTGCAAATGATAGTGCTGTATTGATAAGTGACTGCATGGGTGAATGAGTGGACATGTGTGTGTAGACCTAGGAATCAGTGAGTGGGTATGTAGTAACTGGTATTGGTGTGTGTATGGTTTCGAAAATGGTAGTCTGTATTTTAGAGTGGGTGTATCAAAGGTTATATTAGGGTGTGAGGAGGTGCATCAGATTATTACGTGGATGATGTCATCAGTGATGTCATTTGAGATGTCATCAGTGAAAAAATGAATGAAAAATGAATGAAAAAAATGTATTGTTCAGTTAATAAAAACTTACAATAAAACACCTTTATACAATTTTCTTACATTTCATACGTAACCAATCCTATACCCTTATTTAAAAACCACATAATTAAAAAAACTATTCATCAATTAATAAATGCTAAAATCTCTTCATTAACCACTGTTAACCAGTTTCCTCTTTACTATATCTATGAACTTCAAAAATCTGCCAGTGAATTGTAAACATTCTCCCTGCAAGCAGGCTATGACTGCTTGTCGACATGTTCGTATCAGTTGACTATTAAAGTCCAGCCTCAGCAGTCTTCTACGTTCAACTATAAAAGCTGGGCAGCTACAAATGATATGGCAGATGTCTTCTCTCTTGTAATTACAGAGACGGCACGATCTTTCACTACTCAGCTTTGTCCATGCTGGGGTGTCTCCACGAAATTGGCTATTGCCAAATCGGAGTCTAATAAACTTCAGCTTAGCCCTGTGGCTATTCAGATCCCCTAGATAACTCTGCGGTTTGAGCATGCCATAGGAAACAATCACTGTCCACGCATGGGATCTCTTTGCCAATACTGCTCTATCCAATAGGGAAGACATTTTTTTACTGCACCCGTTTATAACTTTGTTAAATGCCACCTGTGAGAGGGGTAAAGCCCATAATTGTTCAGCCTTAAACGTGTCTATAGCCAATTTGAAATATTCATGGGCCTGCTTATGTTTGCTATCACATATAGCCTCCCAGACCACTGTCATTAGCGTCGAGTTATTATCCCTTCTAAGTTTGTGACAGAATTTCAAATATGCCCCTAAGCTGTTTAAATTCTGTCGTTTAAGACCGAACTCAAGTCGAATTTGCGCTGGTGATGTCTGCTGAGGAAGATTAAACAGGCGACGGTAGGTACCTGTCACAAGCTTGTCTATGATATTGTCAGCACATCCTCTTAAAATCTCTACACCATATGTCAGAGATGGAACATGTTTAACTGTCATAACTTGTAGTAACGGTTTGAGGGAAAGCCCTTTTAAGTTATTCTGGAGGGTAGCGAATGCTGCAGTTAATGAGATATTTCTTCTCTGTAGTGCTGCACACTGATTCTTAACCGAACCCCTAGCGTCTAGTATGACGCCCAGATATTTGTACTCTGAAACTGATTCTAGCACCGACCCTTCTATGCTCAATTTAGGTTGTGCAGCTGTCCCCCTTGACAACAGCATAGTTTTTGTCTTCTTTAAATTGACCTTTAACCCATGAGATGAATTATAAAGAGCAGTTTCGCTAATTAATCTCTGCAGCCCCACCTTTGTATAACTTATTGATACAATATCGTCGGCATACAGTAAGTGGGAGACCTTAAAACCGGCCACCGACGGAGAGTGAGAGTTAATACTATTCAACCCTGAAGAGATGGCAGCAAGATAAAGGTTGAACAAGGTTGGAGCCAGTACACACCCTTGCTTCAAACCATTCCTTGTTATTTTTTTTGACACTACTGTACCCTGGCCCAACCTTACTCTCGTCCAGGTATTAGTATACAGCAGTTGGATCGCTCTCAGCAGTCTAGGTGCAATACCCATTTTCGATAACTTGTTCCAAAGAATGTTCCTTTGCACAGTATCAAATGCAGAGCTAAAATCGATAAAACATAGATGAAGATTCAATGAGCGGCGCCTAGCCATTTCAATTATGAGAGCTAACATTTGAATGTTAATGATAGTCCCCATACCTTTAATAAACCCTGTTTGATTCATTGGCAGCAGTTTACTGGCGCCCACGCAAGCCATTAACTCTGCCAGCAAACATTTAGCGAAAAACTTTGCTTCACAATCAATTAAGGCTATTAGCCTGTAGTTAGCAGGGTCCGAGGCTTGACCAGCTTTATAAATCGGGGCCAAAATTGAGCCCCTCCATTTATCGGGGATTTCTTCGTTCATCAGCACATAATTAAATAATATTGTCAGTTTCTTTGCCCAATATTGCAGATTTTCCTTGTATAGTACTTGAGGGAGGCCATTTGGCCCCGGAGCACCACTCCAGCGACTAGAACTTATGATTTTCTCCACTGTTATATACTGGATCTCTAACTGCGTGTTTTCCCTTAAGTTATCACCTATTCCATCTTCAACTAGATTTGTTATGATACTTATGCCACCTGACGTCGTTCCCAAATGCTTTTCCCAGGCTTCTTCCGGTATATTTGATGTTACTTGTTGTTGTTTCCTACCATTAGCTTGGTTTACCAGTCTCCAAAACTCTCGTACATCTTTACGTTTAACTGCATAATTAATTTTACACCAGTACAGATCGAATTCAGCTTTTGTTTGTGCCCATACCTCTTTTTTATAGAGTGACCTTAATTTTGGTAAGGCCTCACTCCTGACACTGGAGGATGCGTTGTTTCTTAAAACCCTCAGGGCGTGATTCAATTTCCTTTTCGCTGTTTTAAGTTGCACGGACATCTTCTTTGGAAAAGAAGTAGCTGTTGATACCATGACTTTTGACTGAACAGCATTTTGCTCTACTAGACGGATTACGAACTGCTCCCAAAGGGTCAAAAGATTTTGATTGGTATTGTTTAAGTCTTCCCACAGGTCTCTTGCTTGCTGTTCGATGTTTTGTAAGCTACTTACTGACCAGTGTAGCCTCTTATAATTAAGACCGATGGACTGACCTAACTCTGAGGCAATTTGTTCGTGTAGAGAAATATTTAAATTAAGACTGATCATTTGTGGCTGGTGATCACTTTCCAGCCTATTGCCCAACTTATAGCTTGTTTCAGTCTGATATAGTGGGAGCGATACTAAAGAATAATCTATAACTGCTTTCGATTTTGCCGAGTAATGAGTCGCTTGAGCTAGAATGTCCGGGTCCATCCGGCCATCAATACTCAAAGACCGTGGTGCTCCAGGTTTCTCACCACTTCTTTACCCATTCTATCAGATCATTGTTTGAATATTTCAGTCGCCGGGATGTGCCAGATTTGATCAATAACGTCCAATATTTGATCCCTAGGCGTCACCTGGAAGAGATTCATATTAAAATCTCCCGTCAAGAGGATCCGGGGTACTGGATTCATTATGCTTTGCGATGACAGTAGACTCCGTATCTTATCGATAGTTTCTTTTTTTCTGCTACCGAGGGGATGTGTATACACGTTTATTATCAACAAGGGGATCATGTTTGCTGGACTAAGAGGCCAAACCTTAATTGCTTGTATGTTCGGGTGATCCATTTCAACTTCTTCGATTTTTATTTTTAGACCCACTGTTACGTATAAAGCCAGTCCTCCTGCTGCTCGCCCCTTCGATTTTATTTTGATAGCTGGCTTACTGTAACATAAATATGCCGGAAGCTTAATTTCCTCTTGTGCCCATGTCTCTTGAAAGAGGACTATCTGGTACCTTCTAATGAAAATTAGAAATTCCTGGTCATCTACCTTTGCTGCCAGACCCTCTATATTCCATGAACAGATGTCAACTTTGTTCACTTTATGGCCTACAATGCGGGCTTTATCATGTCAGGTACTTAGGACTTTGTCTGAACTGGCACTCAGGACACTCGGGAGCCAAAACCAATCAGATTTTGGATGTAGGGCTTCGCTCACCATGGCGTCCATATAGTTATCTGCCTGAGGGGCTGTATTGTCCCTTAAAGGTGTAATTGAACGACTCCTTGCCCCCTTTAAGATCGTCATTAGGCCCAAATGCCGCTTTTTCTTACACATTAATGGACTTTTCGTTTGGTTTTGACGTCCCCTACCACACTCCTCTCCTTCCATCTTAAGACGAGTTCCGTAACCATCCGGATATAAAAACTGTGGGTAAGGTTCCTCCTTTTTCCTAGTCATTTCAATGCCCCATTTTTCAAATTTCTCCTTTTCAGCCCATACTTGGTCCGCTATCTCTGGTGTGGCCCAAGTAATCATTGCCGGTTCTTCACCTCCCCATGTCGGGATGTTTACGAATGTAACTGAAAGTATGTCGGTAGACTCTATGTGGTGTAACGCCGGTATTTCTTTGGTCATTCGAATCATGGACCCTCTATTTATTCTATCAAAATGCCCCCTAGATTTATATTTTGGAAAAAATATCAGTTTACAGTAAATACTAGGCGGGCTAGGGCGAATCGACCACTCTCTTTGACACTGCTGTATAGTACAAACTATTTCCTGCTGTGGATTCTTGACCTGCACTAGTTCGTCTGGGACCTTATTTCCCAGCTGAGAGACTACTGGCGGCCGTTCCATCCATTCCCCTTGTCAGTCCTTTTCATTCCTTAGTAATTTTTCCCTTACTCGCATTCTGATCTCCTTTTCTTCTTTGTCTTCTGTGCCTTTCTCTACTTCAGGAGCTTTTTGCGTTCTTTCCCGGTGCACCGCTGACTTAACTACTTTACTGAGGCTTGTTAATTCATTTTTTCCTGGACTAACCTGTAATGACCCCCGTTGGATCTCGTCCGTTTGTCGATCCTTTTCCTTCATCGTTGTTTTTCCTTTAGCTCGAGCTGATATCATCTCGATCTCCTTTTCCCCTTTGTTTTCCACTACCGCGTCTTCATTCTTTTTTTCGGGAAACGCCACTAGATTACCTATTTTGGGGGGAAAAATTGGATACACCTTCCCTTGATGTCCTGAAGTGCTCTCCATATCTTTTTTGTTATGGCTTTTCCTAAGTCTTTTGCGCTGTCTCTTAGAAAGCTTAGTTATCTTGACCGCTTCCCCTTGCGAGGCTGGTTCTGATGCTCCCTGCTCCACTGACCCATTCCTACCCGCTGTACTGAACGATGACTGGTCGCATGAGATCCCTTCACTAAAGTCTAAGGTTATATCCCGGTTACTTTGCAGTGTTAAATCAACTTCCTTCCTCTGCTGTAACTTCTCCAAGCTGGAAGATTCCTCCCGAGGGCACCTCTTCTCCTGTTCACTTACTCGGGCAGATTTTTTTCCCTCTATCTCCCTCCCGTTGATATTTGTTTGACCTAACGGGATCGTCACAGCTTTGGCAGATTGTAACTGCCCCTTTATCTCTGCAAGGACCTGATCAAGCATCCCAGAAAGAGAGGTCGGTTTATCCAAAACTGGGCTACAGTCACAAGTGCTAGTGTGCTGTATCTCCACCTGCGCTCCGCCTGTGCCCTTTGTACCAGCTGATTCAATACTCCAATTTTTGTATCAATAGCCGTAATATATAGCGCCATTGTATTTAAAAGATCCACCTGGATGTCTAACTTGCTTGATTGATATGTCAAATCGTTGACAACCGATTGAAATGAATTAAGTAAGATCTCCCAAGTGTTTCTTTCCAGGCCTTGTTCCCCAATAGGTTGACTACTTGGGGAACCGACTTGAGTGCAAATAACCGGGGAGCCCACTAAAGGGGAGCCCGCCGGTTGTGACCCCGGCAAATTTGCTCCCTCAACCTTGTCCTCTCTCTGAGATAGATCATGTACGTTTTCTGACTGAGCTTCTTTCTCTGCAGGTGTTGAATTGATTGATCGGCCCCCAACGGCGCCCATTAAGTCCATTTCCAGATTTAGTTTTCATATAGGGGCTATTCCTTCTAGATCATCTAGATCTTCCATGTTAATCATATTCACCATGTTGTATTCCATTTGTTGATGCACCTCTGCTAGAGTCTGAATTTCTTTACCTATGCAAGTTGGATTCGTTGGAATTGTTAGTACCATTGGCACCCTACCACTGTTTGGAGATTCTGTATTCAATTGTGGAGTACTGTTGTCGTCTGCTTCCTGTGTTACTGGCATCTCCTTTTGCAAGGCCACTAACACGCTACTTTCCCTCTCTCGTAGCCGGTCGCTGCTTAAGGCCCAGGTTTCCCAGTTAAACGGGGGTTTCTTTATATTTAGACCCCCCAAGGGGGAAAAAAGTTTCAGCTCCTCTTTTTTACTCATAGCTGCGATGGGGGTCCATTTGGAATTCTCAGGCGGCTGTGGTTGTATCGGGCTTTGTAGTTCCCTAATGTGCATATCCTTACGATATGTAAGTAATACATCCACTGGGTTCTTCAAAAAGTCCCTTTTCCTCGCCATTTTATTTGGTTTGCAATTTGGGGTTCTAACCGGAAAGGGTGCTGACCCTTACCCTTGTACCACTATGCCTTGTTCCTCCATGCCTGGCCCCTCCATAAAGACCCCATTGGCTACATTGTCCATTTTGCTTGAAGCTGCCCCGGCTTGCTGTTTATGTCTCCGCCGAACTACCTCCTGCGCTCCTCTCGTTCTCCCTGAGTGCATTTCTTTATGCTTTTGGGTGCTTTTGGATCTTTTAAACTGTATGGCCGGTGTAAGGGGTTAAGGGGCATCAGTCATCAGTGATGTCATCAGTGATGTCACTGACCATGTCCTGAATGATGTAATATGTGACATCATCAGCAGTGCTTTGCGGGGGCGCGAGTTATAGTTAGCTCAACTAACTATAACGGCCGAATTTCTCTGGTTTTGTACGAGTGAAATGTCCAACTAACTATAACGTCCCTGAAACTTATGGTTTTTTCAGTGAATTTCAAAGGTTTTTTAAATGCTAATTTCTAACTATAACGTCCCTGAAACCTATGGTTTTTTCAGTGAATTTCTATGGTTTTTTAAATGCTAATTTCTAACTATAACGTCCCTGAAACCTATGTTTTTTTCAGTGAATTTCTATGGTTTTTTAAATGCTAATTTCTAACTATAATGTCCCTGAAACCTATGGTTTTTTCAGTGAATTTCAAAGGTTTTTTAAATGCTAATTTCTAACTATGCCTGCAGAGGTAGGACATGTGAAGAAAGAGGAAGAAAGGCGCAGAAAGAAGCAAGAGAAACGCAGAAAGAGGCAACAGAAGTCCAGAAAGACGAAGAAAAGTGCAGAAAGAAGCAAGAGATATGCAGAAAGAACCAACAGAGGTGCTGAAAGAGGCCTTGTTGCAAAGTAATCCTGTGCCCCCAACTTTTTGGTGACTGGTACTGGTGGTAACTGACTCTGACCGGAGCCAGTGCTATGCTGAAAGACACTTAGAATACAGTGAAAACACCTACATACACTAGGGTACACTATGGGTTGGGGTACCCCTGTGATTGGCATGACCTCTGCTGTAAGGCCCTAGTACATAATAGGGCAGGGGGATTAAAACTACCTCTAACTCAGAGGTGCAGAAAGAGGCAAGAGAGGTGCATAAACAGGCAGGAAAGGGGCAGAAACAGGGAACAGGGGTGCAGAAAGAGGCAAGTGAGGTGCAGAAAGAAGCAAGAGCAGTGCAGAAAGAACCAAAAGAGGTGCAAAAAGAGGCAAGAGGGGTGCAGAAAAAGGTAGGAGTGGTGCACAAAGAGGCAAGAGAGGTACAGAAAGAGGCAGGAGGGGTGCAGAAAGAAGGAAGAGAAGTGCAGAAAGAGGCAAGAGAATTGCTGAAAGAAGCAACAGAGGCGTAGAAAAAGCAAGAGAAGTGCAGGACGAGGCAAGTGAGGTGCAGAAATAAGCAAGAGCAGTGCAGAAAGAACCAACAAAGGTGCAGAAAGAGGCAAGAGGGGTGCAGAAAGAGGAGAGAGAAGTGCAGAAAGAAGCAAAAGAGGTGCTCAAAGAGGCAAACGGGATGCAGAAAGAGGCAAGAACAGTGCAGAAAGAACCAAGAGAAGTGCAGAAAGAAGCAACAGAGGTGCTGAAAGAGGCACGAAGGGTGCAGAAAGAGGCAAGAGAAGTGCAGAAAGAAGCAACAGAGGTACAGAAAGAGGCAAGAGTGGTGCAGAAAGAGGGAAGAGAGGTGTAGAAAGAGGCAAGAGAGTTGCACAAATAGGGAAGAGGGGTGCAGAAAGAGGCAGGAGGGGTTCAGAAAGAAGCAACAGAGGTGCCGAAAGAGGCAAGAGAGGTGCAGAAAGAAGCAAGTGAAGTGCAGAAAGAAGCAACAGAGGTGCAGAAAGATGCAAGAGAGGTGCAGAAACAAGCAAGAGAAGTGCAGAAAGAGGCAAGAGACCTGCTGAAAGAAGCAACAGAGGTGTAGAAAGAAGCAAGAGACATGCAGAAAGAGGCAAGTGAGGTGCAGAAAGAAGCAAGAGCAGTGCAGAAAAAACCAACAGAGGTGCAAAACGAGGCAAGAGGGGTGCAGAAAAAGGTAGGAGGGGTGCACAAAGAAGCAAGAGAGGTACAGAAAGAGGCAGAAGGGGTGCAGAAAGAAGGAAGAAAAGTGCAGAAAGAGGCAAGAGAATTGCTGAAAGAAGCAACAGAGGTGTAGAAAGAAGCAAGAGAAGTGCAGAAAGAGGCAAGTGAGGTGCAGAAAGAAGCAAGAGCAGTGCAGAAAGAACCAACAGAGGTGCTAAAAGAGGCGCGAAGGGTGCAGAAAGAGGCAACAGAGGTACAGAAAGAGGCAAGAGATGTGCAGAAACAGGCAGGATAGGTGCAGAAACAGGGAACAGGGGTGTAGAAAGAGGCAAGAGAGGTGCAGAAAGAGAAAAGAGGGGTGCAGAAAGAGGCAAGAGATCTGCAGAAAAAAGCAACAGAGGTGCTGAAAGAGGCAAGTGAAGTGCAGAAAGAGGCAAGAGATCTGCAGAAAAAAGCAACAGAGGTGCTGAAAGAGGCAAGTGAGGTGCAGAAAGAAGCAAGAGAGGTGCAGAAAGAGGCAAAAGAGGTGCAGAAAGAGGCAAGAAAAGTGCAGAAAGAGGCAAGAAAAGTACAGAAAGAGGCAACAGAGGTACAGAAAGAGGCAAGAGAGGTGCAGAAACAGGCAGGAAAGGTGCAGAAAGAGGGAACAGGGGTGCAGAAAGAGGTAAGAGAGGTGCAGAAAGAGAAAAGAGGGGTGTAGAAAGAGGCAAGAGATCTGCAGAAAAAAGCAACAGAGGTGCTGAAAGAGGCAAGAGATCTGCAGAAAAAAGCAACAGAGGTGCTGAAAGAGGCAAGTGAGGTGCTGAAAGAGGCAAGTGAGGTGCAGAAAGAAGCAAGAGAGGTGCAGAAAGAAGGAAGAGAAGTGCAGAAAGAAGTAACAGAGGTGCAGAAAGAGGCAAAAAGGGTGCAGAAAGACGTAAGAGGGGTACAGAAAAAGGCAAGAGAGGTGCAGAAAGAGGGAAGAAGGGTGCAGAAAGAGGCAAGAGGGGTACAGAAAGAAACAAATGAGGTGCAGAAAGAGGCAACAGACGTGCAGAAAGAGGCAAGAGAGGCGCAGAAGGAAGCAAGAGTGGCTTGCACACCATTAGTACCAATTTAACACCCACATTTAGCAATAAGTAACATGTGACCATTCTAGGTATGCAAAGGGCCTTCCACCACGCTGTAACACTTGTCGCTGCATTTTTGGTAACGTTTGAGCTAGAAACAAGGCTTTTTTTGTTCAAATCTGCAGATTAGGGAGCAGATGATGAATTATGTGGCTAATGCAGAAAATGTATAATTGTGCGAAAGTCGGTGCAGCCAAACAGTCGCATAATTCCAGTGGGCCTGCTCATACCGCTGACTATGTCCACAAGTGTTCCTCAGTGATTCCTTCTTTTTTTGTCTCACTGAGTTCATAGTTGAGCTTCTATGGAAACGAGGAAGACTAAACCTGAGGTTACCACTCCATAACGCAGACTACCATACCACATAATTACTCACCATAACACATTATACCACTCTGTATAATTCCTATACACTAAATACCACATACTTTCTATCCACATAATTTCACTGCACAACATACCACATAATTCCACTACACACAACGTACATCCACTCCACTCCAAAAAACATTAGTAAAAAACTTTTACATTTACAACGCCAATAGCTCTAACTCTCGCAAATGCGAAACCTATTACATTGCAAACACTTCTTAAACTAGTAGTCGCGTTTGCAGAGTGGTGGAGAAAGGGTGCTAGGCCTCCGACCAGCGCTCAGGAATTCCGCTGCGTAGGATTTACAGGAGGTACCAGAAGGGCTTCTTGGCCCCCAAAGTCCCTCAGGAGTAAATTGGACTTCATCCCCCATCCCGTAGTCTGCCAGGAGGCGCGTTTGCAGAGTGGTGGAGAAAGGGGGGCATGGCCTCCGAAGACGTTTTAGCAATCCCACTGTGTGGGACTTACTGGAGATAACAAGAGGGGTAGTTGGCCCCCAAGGACATCCTTGGGGGCCAACTACCCCTCCTATTACCTCCAGTAAGTCCCACACAGCAGGATTGCTGAATTCTCATAGCAGGCCACGCCCCCTTTGCCCACCACTCTGCAAACGCGCTCCCTGGCGCGATCTTGGATAGGGATTGAAGTCCCCTTCGCTGCTAGGGGTCCTTTAGGGGCCAACCAGCCTACCTCTTACCTCCAGTAAGCCCCATACAGTGGGATTGCTGAGAGGTGGACACAGGCCACGCCCCCTTTCTCCACCACTCTGCAAACGCGCCTCCTGGCGCGCTCTTGGTTGGGGGATGAAGTCCCCTTGCCTACTGAGGGTCCCTGGGGGCCAACTAGCCCTCCTGTTACCTCCAGTAAGCTCCATACAGCTGGATTGCTGAAAGTGCTCAAAGGCCACGCCCCCTTTTTACACCACTCTGCAAACGCAGCTCCTGGCACACTGCTGCTCGGGGGATGAAGTCCACTTGTGTCCTGAGGTCCTCAGGACACAAGAGGACCTCATCGCCCCACCAGCAGTGCGCCAAGAGGCACGTTTGCAGAGTGGTGTAAAAAGGGGCGTGCCCTCGGACCACCTCTCTGCAATCCAGCTGTGTGGCGCTTACTGGAGGTACCTGGTGGGCTAGTTGGCCCCCAGGGACCCTCAGTATTCAAGGGGACTTAATTCCCCAACTTAGAACGCGCATGGGGAGGGGGCGGGGCCTCCGGCGTGATGCCAGCTTGTTTTTTTTATATATATATTTTTAGAAGCGGGGCTGTGTGGCCCCCCTTCTTTTAGTATTTTTGGGGCCCTGGGGACCCCATCCCCCAGGGCCTGACCCTTTTTAAAAAAAAAAGAAAATTAAAAACGGGAAGGGGGCCGCGTGGCCCCCCAATCGGCCCCGGGGACCCCATCCCCCGGGGCATGGCCTCCTTTTTTGTATATATATTTATAGGGAAGGGGGCCGCGTTGCCCCCCTTCCCTGGGCCAGTTTTGGCCCCGGGGACCCCATCCCCCAGGGCATGGCCTCTTTAAAAAAAAATATTTATAGGGAAGGGGGGCCGCATGGCCCCCCTTCCCTGGGCCACTATTGGCCCCAGGGACCCCATCCCCCGGGGTTTGGCCATTTTTAAAATTATTTTTATAGTGAGGAGGGGGTTGCGTGGCCCCCCTCCCCAGGCTAATTTCGGCCCCGGAGACCCCATCCCCCAGCCATTCTTTTTTTTTTTTTTTTTTTAAATAAAGGGGAGGGGGGCCCCCCTCCCTGGCAACTTCTGGCCCCGGGGACTCCATCCCCCGGGGCCGGCCCTTAGCGTTTGGGACCGTGGGGGGAGCTCCAATGCCCCCACGGTCCCTGCCGGTTCCCCGCCTCCTGCGGGAGCCGGCATTGCTTTTGGGCAAGGGGAGCTGCTAACATGCAGCTCCCCTTGCCCAAAAGCAATTCTGTTTTGCTTCGTTGAAGCAAGAGCAGGTTTCCTGCTCTCGCTTCAACGAAGCAAAGCAGAGTTTGCTAAGGCAGGGCGGGAGCCTCACGGCTCCCGCCCTGCCATAGCAAACGGCAATGTCCCGGGGTGGGCACCCGGGACATTGCAGGAGCCGGCCCTGGGGGTGGCGGTCCCCAGGGCCATGAAGTGCTCCAGGAGGGGGCCGCGCAGCCCCTCCCAACATTTTCAAAGCCCCGGGGAGGTGGTGGTCCCCGGGGCTCCGCAACGGATCCCCATATGTAAACAATTAGTGCCCCGGGGAGGTGGTGGTCCCCGGGGCGTGTGGGGCCCCCGCTACATAACTGGCTATTGCCCCCGGGACCTGGCCCACCCGGGGCCTTAAAAAGAACGAAGCGCGGGAGTCCGCGCTTCGTTTTTTTTAATTTTCTCGGCTGGAATCGCGCACCCAGCGCAAATTCGGCCGATTTGTTTTTTTTTTTTTGTAATGCTTTTTTTGGCCCTGGGGGTCCTTGTGGGACCCCTGAGCACAGGCCTAGGGGGTCAGGGTGTTTCTACCCTCCCCCCTTTTCTTGTTTTTCATCTTTTTTTACTGTTTTCTTGTGACTCGGTTACCGAGTCACAAGATGGCTGCCAACACTTCCTGGTTTGGAGTGTTGGCAGCCAATCAGAAGTCAGCTCGTGCTCGGGAGGAGTCGCGACTCCTCCTCGGTGCTCAGATATTGATATTTTTATTTTTTGAATTTCTCAGCAACTACTGAACGGATTTACACCATTTTTTAAAAAGCACGCTTTCTAGACCAAGACCTACCTTTATGCCAAATTTGGTGTAATTCCGTTCAGCAGTTCGGGCTGTAGCTTTGTCTAAAGTATCCTATGTAAATTAACATGGAGAAAACGCGTTTTGGGGCCCCCTTTTTTCTCAGCCCCCGCTTGACGAATCACCCCGAAACTTTCAAGACAGGAACTGACCGGAGCGCCCCATTAGTTTTGAAAATTTCGCGAAGATTCGTCAACCGGCGCCAAAGATATTGGCAAATCAAAAAACGCTTTTCCTATGGATAATGGGTCCTAACTATAACTACCTACTGGCGACTGCCAGTAGGTTATTTATATATATATAGATATAGATATATATATATATATATATATATATATATATATATATATATATATATATATATATATTTCGTTCAATACCGAAGCATGTCATACTGTTCTTTAACTTTAATTCGTATCACCTTATCCTAGAACACATCGTCATTTTGTCCTCGTATTTAACCCTTCTTTTCACAATCAGTCATTTGGCAATGTTCACGTTTTTGTCACATGGTGGAGAGGAAACATGTGTGGACGTGTAATGTACCGTCAGGCTGCTTACTTATATTATTATTTGCTACGTACATTTGCTAATGACTGTTTTGATCACCATGGCGACAAATATTGACGACCCCTCGCGTTGAAACTCTCCATACCTGCGTGCAAGGGTCTTTATTTATTTTTAAAATGAGGAAAATGACAGAGAATGACTCATTGCGAAATCAGCCCGCACGCCATGCCCTCCGCCGACTACATCCTCCTAGGGGACCTCAACTTCCACCTGGAGAACAACAACGACAGAAACACCACCGCCCTGCTGGACAACCTCGCCAACCTCGGACTCAAGCAACTGGTGAACACGCCCACCCACTACGCCGGCCACACGCTTGACCCCGTCTTCTCGTCCAGCAAGCACATCTCCTTCAGCCACGCCACCGGACTCCACTGGACCGACCACAGCTGCGTCCACTTCAGCTTCAGAAAGATTGCGACCCACCACCACCCGCAACAGGTTCCCCGCCGGAGCTGGAGCAAGATCACCACCGAGCAGCTCACCGCCTCCCTCAGCCAGAACACACCCACCAACACAACGGACCCAAACGAAGCAGCCAGCAACCTCGCCAAGTGGCTGACCGCCTGCGCCGACGACCTCGCACCACTAAAAACCCTCCCAGCAGACCCGGAAGCAAGAAAACCCCTTGGTTCACCAACGAACTCAAGGAATCCAAGAAGAACTGCCGCACTCTCGAGAAAACCTGGCGACTCGACCAGACCACAGACAACAGGACCGCCCTCAAACACGCCACCCGCAAACACCACCAGCCGATCCGTGCCACCAAGAAGTCGGCACTCAAAGAACGACTGGACAACAACGCCCATGACAGCAAGGAACTTTTCAGCATCGTCAAAGAGTTCTCCAACCCCAGCGCCGGAAACAACGACATCACCCCCTCGCAAGACCTCTGCAACTCACTCTCCGCGTTCTTCCACCGCAAGATCACCGACATACATAACAGCTTCGACGCACAAACCACGCACCCTACCGCCGAACCAACGCCCGCCACCACCACCCTCTGCAACTGGACCCCGATCAGCACCGAAGACACCACCCGCACGATGAACTCCATCCACTCCGGATCACCAACCGACCCCTGCCCACACCACGTCTTCAACAAAGCCGACGCCACCATCGCACCCCATCTCCGGGACATCATCAACTCCTCCTTCCACACCGCCACCTTCCCGGAGAGCTGGAAGCACGCCGAGCTTACCGCCCTCCTGAAGAAACCAACGGCGGACCCCACCGACCTCAAGAACTACCGTCCCATCTCGCTCCTTCCGTTTCCGGCCAAAGTCATCGAGAAGACCGCCAACAGACAGCTTGCCGCCTTCCTCGAGATGAATGGATCCTCGACCCCTCGCAGTCCGGGTTTCGGGCCAACCACAGCACCGAGACCGCCCTTATCGCAGCCACCGACGACATCAGAACCCTAACCGACAACGGGGAAACAGCTGCCCTCATCCTCTTGGACCTCTCCGCGGCGTTCGACACCGTCTGCCACCGCACCCTAGTGAAGCGCCTCAGCAACATCGGAATCCGAGAGAAAGCACTGGAATGGATCATCTCGTTCCTCGCCGGTAGAACCCAGAGAGTCCGCCTCCCCCCGTTCAGATCCGAAGCCACCGAAGTCATCTGCGGCGTTCCACAAGGATCTTCACTCAGCCCAACCCTCTTCAACGTCTACATGAGCCCCCTCGCAGCCATCGCACGCCAACACAACCTCAACATCATCTCCTACGCCAACGACACCCAGCTGATCCTCTCCCTCACCAACGACCCCACCACCGCCAGAGCCAACCTACACGACGGGATGAGAGATGTCGCCGACTGGATGAGGAACAGCCGCCTTAAACTGAACTCAGACAAAACGGAAGTCCTCATCCTGGGCTCATCACCCTCCGCCTGGGACGACTCCTGGTGGCCCCCGGCCCTGGGCACCGCGCCCAAGCCAACGGACCACGCACGCAACCTGGGCTTCATCCTGGACTCCTCCCTGTCGATGACCAGACAAGTCAACGCCGTCTCATCTTCATGCTTCAACACCCTGCGCATGCTCCGCAAGATCTTCAGATGGATCCCCACTGAAACCAGGAAGACCGTCACCCAGGCACTCGTCACCAGCCGACTGGACTATGGGAACACCCTCTACGCCGGAACCACAGCCAAACTTCAAAAAGACTCCAGCGCATCCAGAACGGCTCCGCACGACTCATCCTGGACATCCCCCGACACAGCCACATCACCGGACACCTGAAAGACCTGCACTGGCTCCCCGTCAGCAAGAGAATCACGTTCAGACTCCTCACCCACGCACACAAGGCCCTCCACGACCTGGGCCCAAAGTACCTCAACGACCGCGTGACCTTCTACACGCCCACACGCCAGCTACGATCAACCAGCCACGCCCTCGCCACCGTACCACGCATCCGCAGAACCACCGCCGGAGGAAGATCCTTCTCCTACCTGGCAGCCAAGACCTGGAACTCCCTCCCCACTCACCTTCGGCGAACCCAGGACCATCTCTCCTTCAGGAAGCAGCTCAAGACCTGGCTGTTCGAGCAGTAACTTACCCCCTCCCCCAGCGCCTTGAGACCCTCCCGGGTGAGTAGCGCGCTCTATAAATGCCGTGATTGATTGATTGATTGAAATGCCGTTGTTTCTTCCAAAATTAAGACACACAACTACATAGTCGAGGAAGTAATTAGGGAAAACGTGTGTTTTGCAGACATACACGTATAGACACAGTTAAGCGCGCGTGCACATATACACACACGCACATTCAATCACCCAAACTGAGATATCCGGAATAAAATCCCCACACACACACAAGGGTTAACCAACTTATTGACTCAAACACTCACGTTCAGATATTCACAGGCACACTCATACAGACACTCAAAAAACTCAAACAGGCGCATATTGATAATCAAGCGTATTCGCTCCCATACTCACTCACACATGAAGACACACACATAATTATTGCACGTGAAGTATTTGAATGCAAGAGTTACAATAAATAGCGCCAAGAATTACACAAATTATACAAAACATCATTCCGAAAAACAGTTCCTCAAAAGGGTTACCCATGAGCTTTGTTTTGGAAGTAACATACCCTTTTCACAAGGGCTTCAGTAAATGTGTTTCTTCAAGTATAGGAGACTATTGGGTGTCAGCTTTAAGCTACTTTTTCACAAACTCGTTAAATTAAATTGAAGCACGTTGGTTTCTGGCATAGCCCTCTGCTTGGGGGTGTTTTTCAACGCGCAGTGCATTTTGAACCGGATCACAGTTTGTATTTCTTTGTGTGAATTCGTTTGCAAGATGTAAAGTGTATTTTCCTAAAAGGCCCGCGGAGTACATGCACGGGAAGGCCGTGGTTTGAGAGTGGTCTGGTCTGTACGGACTTGTCACCGTCTCCAGCAGGCCTGGCCCTGAGGGGTGAAGCAGCCGGCAATGAACTCGCACAAGAACAGGGTGACAAACCTCTAACTGCGGCACAAGCTTATGTCGGTTTCATGTCAAGGGGGACAAGTCCTGATCAGTTTATTTGTGCCTTGTGTGATTACTCCACACCAGTGACCCAAGTGTTCTGTGTGCGTGAGGGGTGTTTGTGTTTATTGTGGATATCTGCTTCTGTGTACGTGCGTCTATGTCTGCATGTGTTTGCCAATGACCGTGTGTGTTTGGTTGTGGGATCCGTGTGTGTCTCTCTTAAACTAGGTGTAAGGGTGTATAGTTGTATCCAAATCGGTGCGTGTCAGTGTAGTTGTCTGTGTTTGGGTCTGCGAGTGCTTTGCGCTGTTGTGTGTCCATCTGTCGCGCTCTGGGATGTTGGACCCGTGGCAGTCCGTACAGCCCCGTATCCACAGACACCCCAGGGCCGTGCCCTTGAACAGCGGATTCCTTCTTCTTCGGTACCAATCATTTGACCCTACCATGAGACCCCAAGTTATTGGCTCTGGAGTGCAAGAAATATAATGCGGGGCGCGCGCCCTACACAGAGCACGCTAAAGTGTGAATCGATAATCCAGCGCATTTATACGGGGCAATGCCTAACTAAACACATAATAGGAACAGTAATAATAATAATTTTAGTATTCATATTATCACTAGCAATAATAATATTTTTAGAGTCCTTGCTATTTCTATTATTTTAACGGGAGCCCGCGCTTCGTTTTAAAAAAAAAAAAATCATCCGGATTCGCGCACCCAGCACGAACTGGCCGATTTTTTTTTTTTTTAAATGCTTTTTTTTGGCCCTGGGGGTCATTGTGGGACCCCCTGAGCAGGCCTAGGGGGTCAGGGTGTTTGTACACTGCCCCCTTTTCTTGTTTTTGTATCATTTTTTAAACTGTTTTCTTGTGACTCGGTTACAGAGTCACAAGATGGCTGCCAACACTTCCTGGTTTGGAGTGTTGGCAGCCAATCAGAATGAAGTTCGTGCTCAGGAGGGTTCGCGAATCCTCCTCGGTGCTTGTAGGAGAGTAGGATCTGCTTCTTATAGTTACCCCCACTTTTTGCTGATGTTTCACTGTTTTTCGACTTAGCCAGACTGAGGCCCTGCTAATCAGGACCCCAGTCTATCTGCTTTCTACTCTAAATTGATTGTATGTACTTTAGATACACTCCAGATTGGATTCTGGGGTACCCTTATAAGTCCCTAGTATATGGTATACTATGTACCCAGGGCATAGGTACCCCAGAGGCCTACCAGGGGCTGCAGCATGTATTGTGCCACCCCTGGGAAGCCTTTTAAAATGACACAACAGGTCTGCTACAGCAGCCTGTGTAAAGTGGTGTATGCACCCCTTACTGAGACATAGGTTCCCTATATCTCTCCATATCACTGCACATGTAAACCTATCAGTCACCCCTATGGCAGGCCTTAACAATCCTGAAGGCAGGGTGATGGGTTTCATGTGAGAGGGTGCTCATGCATGAGCAGAGCACCTCTGCAGCTTTCGGAATCTTCATTCCGGGGTTGTTTGTGATGCAGCCAGACCATATACTCTTAACTGCATTATGACCTCGCGGTAAATGCTAACTTGAGAGTGGCTGCATGGAAACATGTTGTGTTTGGTGTCAAACACCTTGGAATCATACCTCCACCCCAGTAACTGGGGTGGGAGGTATGATCCCACCCTACTAGAGGGAGAAACATGGCACCACCGGTACAGCCGGTACCAGCTTAACAGAACTCTGGCATCACAAAATGGATGCTGCAGCCACAGACACAAGTCTGCCCTCCTGCTGCTGGACGAAACTCCGGCAGGGGAGGCCTGGACAATAGGTTTCCTGTCACAGGGAGGTGTGACCACCTCCCAGACAGGCTTTAGTGTATTGGGGCTGGGTGGGTGCACTCCAAGAGTGCTTTGAAGTCTGCACTGGGGGCACATTTGGTGTCCCTGTGCATAGTCCAGCTCAAACCGGTTGCAGGGGCTACCAGCCCCTGCTCTGGCGCGAAACTGGACAAAGGAAATGGGTGTAGCCACTCCTCTTTCCTGACCCTCCCATAGGTGGGTCCCCAGAGTTTGTCCCACCCTTTCCTTGGGTATAAAGTAGGAACCCCTGACTACAGGACTTTAGATTTACCTGGACGAAACTCTGATACAGAATCAAAGAACTTCAACTATCTATACGACGTTGGATGACCGAAGAATATCCCTTGGAGTAAAGGAGTTACTCCCCTGCTTGGCAGGCACCAAAGACGCAACTGACCGGTTGGCATCTCCGAAGCTCCTGAGGACTCCGAAGAATATTGTCACACAGGAGGTGGGTTCCCGAGGTCTCTGAGGTCGATCTGTGTGCTCAGCAAGTCTGAGGCCTGTATCCCTCGTGGAGACCGTGCAACCCGAACTCCTGGACACAGCAACCATTTGCAGAAGCATCAGCTTTGAGGCGACCTCTGAGGCTGAGCTTTGGGTTACTTGTAGCCCCGACCCCGAGCAGCAATTCCACCGAAGATTGCCAGCCTACACTCCACGAGTGTTCCGTGAGCTGGCCCTTTGTGTTTTCTCTCGCGGTCCCATCGCGATCCCTGGTCCGTCGACTGGTGGGTCCCTGTGAAGGCAACACTAAGATTAATTGGGCTACCCTGGTTGTTCCAGATGTGCCCTGACTCTCCATTGCTTGGGGAGTCCCCCGGACCTTGCTGGTCCGCACCAAAGCATCTTTACTCTTCCTGCGTGGGTTGCTGTTGCCAAGGCTTGTTGTGTTCAATCCGAGCACCGACACCCCAGCACTCAACATCCTTTGTGGGACAGCTCGAATCCGGCTCCTGGTCGTCCTCGACGTCTCCTGGACCCCGTGGCTGCAGAGTCAAGCTTCACCTCTTCACACCTGAAGCACCCGACATCGGTGGGCATTCGATTGCTCCGCTCCTGGTCACTGACTAGTGACCCAGACTCTGTCCCCTCTGCTTTCAGGTTCTTCACATCTTCGATCCAGGCTTGGATCATCCCGGACACTTTTCTTCTTCACGGCAGCAGCACTTTGCAGCAGATCGCCATTGAAATCAACGACGATTCCCGACACCCTTTGACACCTATGCACCCGGCTTCCCTGGGTGAGGTAACTCGAGTACTCCGGTACTCCTGTGGGTGTTGGCCCTAGAACCTCTTAAGTCTAAAGGGGTTTGCTCAAAGTCCTCTCCTAAGTGTCCTTTATCTTTAAAATTCCAACCGCGACTTTCCTCATAGAATCCTACGGCGCTCGCGGCTGTGTTCTCACACTGCACACGTCCCCCGTGGGTCTCCTGTGTCACTACCTTGAGTGGTTCCTTGGGGTCCCAGTGATTCTACGTGCTCTAAGCACTGTGTCTAGTCAAGTCGTGGTTCTTATACCACTTTCTTAATATATGGTTTGGTCCCCCCCTGGGGCCCATTGTATATTGTGCTATTTACTGTCGTTTTAGTACTGTGATATTGTGTATCTTGGACTCTAATCTCATAAAGAGATTAGTAGTGAGTGTTTAGAATTAAATACTTATATTTTATATATATACCTGGTGTGGTTCTCCTTTCATTAGGTCATTCAAGAGGTTATAATCTGGTAAACCAAGCTGCTTTACACTCCTTCAAGACTTAGCCTGAAGGCTGCTCTCCATAGCTACCACTAGGATAGCTTTCAATAAAGGTTGTCTTTAAACCTATCATCAATAAGGGTCGTTTGGACTGGTGCAAGGTGCCCACTATAACTAGTGGACAGCATATGCCAGGCCAACTTCTCACAGTGCTCAGATATATAAATTTTTATTTTTTGAATTTCTCAGCAACTACTGAATGGATTTACACCATTTTTAAAAAAGCACGCTTTCTGGACCATGACCTACCTTTTTGCCAAATTTGGTGTAATTCTGTTCAGCAGTTCGGGCTGTAACTTTGTCTAAAGTTCCTATGGAAATTAACATGGGGAAAATGCATTTTGGGACCCCCCTTTTTCTCGGCCCCCGCTTGACAAATCCCCCCGAAACTTTCAGGACAGGAGCTGACCTGAGTGAACCATTAGTTTTGGAAAATTTCGCGAAGATTCGTAAAACGGCGCCAAAGATATTGGCAAAAGAAAAAAAGCTTTTTCAATAGAAACAAGGTCCTAACTATAACTACCTACTGGCCACCGCCAGTAGGTAATATATATATATATATATATATATATATATTCCAACAACAAAAGGGTGTCCCCTCGAGGAAGCCACACGCTAGAAGGTAGGTATCAGCGCTTTTATTTCAGAAAGCAGCAGCTCAGAGGACAGAAATCTGCACAACAGTCTCGAGCCCAGCCCGACGCGTTTCGTGCAAACATGCACTTAATCATGGGCTGATGTGTAAAACACTCGCTTCACCGTCACAGCACTAAATAGCCATAAGACCCGCCCCAGTGGGCGTAGACAGTGCAACTGCCTGCTGGTCCCTGTAGTGCTGGTAGTTTTCTCCAGTGAGTGGTGCCAGCGGTGTCATCGTGAAAACAAAGTTAAAACCCCAGTGGGTGGTGAACAGTTCAAAATCATCAAAGCTGCTCCGTAGAACTTTCATGGCGCCCCTCAAGCCCGACAAATTGCTTAACTCCATCACGGTGTCAGCAGCGGTCCGCTGCAACGCGGCGGGGCTTCTCTCACGGCAGGACTGGCCGTAATCAATTCCAACAACAAAAGGGTGTCCCCTCGAGGAAGCCACACGCTAGAAGGTAGGTATCAGCGCTTTTATTTCAGAAAGCAGCAGCTCAGAGGACAGAAATCTGCACAACAGTCTCGAGCCCAGCCCGACGCGTTTCGTGCAAACATGCACTTAATCATGGGCTGATGTGTAAAACACTCGCTTCACCGTCACAGCACTAAATAGCCATAAGACCCGCTCCAGTGGGCGTAGACAGTGCAACTGCCTGCTGGTCCCTGTAGTGCTGGTAGTTTTCTCCAGTGAGTGGTGCCAGCGGTGTCATCGTGAAAACAAAGTTAAAACCCCAGTGGGTGGTGAACAGTTCAAAATCATCAAAGCTGCTCCGTAGAACTTTCATGGCGCCCCTCAAGCCCGACAAATTGCTTAACTCCATCACGGTGTCAGCAGCGGTCCGCTGCAACGCGCGGGCTTCTCTCACGGCAGGACTGGCCGTAATCAATTCCAACAACAAGGGTGTCCCTCGAGGAAGCCACACGCTAGAAGGTAGGTATCAGCGCTTTTATTTCAGAAGCAGCAGCTCAGAGGACAGAAATCTGCACAACAGTCTCGAGCCCAGCCCGGCGCGTTTCGTGCAAACATGCACTTAATCATGGGCTGATGTGTAAAACACTTGCTTCACCGTCAGCTCTACAGGGACCAGCAGGCAGTTGCACTGTCTACGCCCACTGGGGCGGGTCTTATGGCTATTTAGTGCTGTGACGGTGAAGCGAGTGTTTTACACATCAGCCCATGATTAAGTGCATGTTTGCACGAAACGCGTCGGGCTGGGCCTCGAGACTGTTGTGCAGATTTCTGTCCTCTGAGCTGCTGCTTTCTGAAATAAAGCGCTGATACCTACCTTCTAGCGTGTGGCTTCTCGAGGGACACCCTTGTTGTTGGAATTGATTACGGCTAGTCCTGCCGTGGGAGAAGCCCCGCCACGTTGCAGCGGACCGCTGCTGACACCGTGATGGAGTTAAGCAATTTGTCGGGCTTGAGGGGCGCCATGAAAGTTCTACGGAGCAGCTTTGATGATTTTGAACTGTTCACCACCCACTGGGGTTTTAACTTTGTTTTCACGATGACACCGCTGGCACCACTCACTGGAGAAAACTACCAGCACTACAGGGACCAGCAGGCAGTTGCACTGTCTACGCCCACTGGGGCGGGTCTTATGGCTATTTAGTGCTGTGACGGTGAAGCGAGTGTTTTACACATCAGCCCATGATTAAGTGCATGTTTGCACGAAACGCGTCGGGCTGGGCTCGAGACTGTTGTGCAGATTTCTGTCCTCTGAGCTGCTGCTTTCTGAAATAAAGCGCGGATACCTACCTTCTAGCGTGTGGCTTCCTCAGGGGACACCCTTTGTTGTTGGAATTGATTACGGCTAGTCCTGCCGTGGGAGAAGCCCCGCCGCGCTGCAGCGGACCGCTGCTGACACCGTGATGGAGTTAAGCAATTTGTCAGGCTTGAGGGGCGCCATGAAAGTTCTACGGAGCAGCTTTGATGATTTTGAACTGTTCACCACCCACTGGGGTTTTAACTTTGTTTTCACGATGACACCGCTGGCACCACTCACTGGAGAAAACTACCAGCACTACAGGGACCAGCAGGCAGTTGCGCTGTCTACGCCCACTGGGGCGGATCTTATGGCTATTTAGTGCTGTGACGGTGAAGCGAGTGTTTTACACATCAGCCCATGATTAAGTGCATGTTTGCACGAAACGCGTCGGGCTGGGCTCGAGACTGTTGTGCAGATTTCTGTCCTCTGAGCTGCTGCTTTCTGAAATAAAAGCGCTGATACCTACCTTCTAGCGTGTGGCTTCTCGAGGGACACCCTTTGTTGTTGGAATATATATATATATATATATATATATATATATATATATATATATATATATATTATCGCTCCACTGTCACCATAAATATAGAGCACTCACGAGCGGGTGCCGGTAACACGGTGGTGCCCCGTGTATACATAAACGCTCCAATGCTCCTTTATCCACAGAACAAAGCCGGCACTCGCGGGGCAAGTTGCAAAGATGACTTTATTTTATCCTAGCAACAACAAATGCATTTCGGCATTGGCGCCTTCGTCGGTGTTACTGACGCGGCAGTGGCGCTCATTTTTAAACACATTTCCATAATGTAAATAAACATGAAAGAGGGACCATTACTTAATCAACCTTGAGCGCCATCTTTGAATGGCCCAATGTTATCAACATATTAGACAACATATAGCAAGCAGTATTGGCACAAATACAGTATCCTTAATAGCGCCGATTATCGGCTAAACTATGCTCAATAATGCATTATTTTACGTCAATATAGCAGTCACTGTAAATATATAAATATATAAATACATACACACTATCGGTCACAATATAATCTCGCCGTGTATCGGCCAAATGCCCTTCATGGGCCTAATTTTTTGCTATTTGTGAACAGTTGCCTATTATACATTAGACTGAATTGGCGAAATTATAACTGCATAATATAAGAGACATTACAAATTATTAAACCTGTCATGCCGTGTATCGGCATTTTGTACCAATAATACCTGCTATCAAAACCAATGATTATAGGTCATCATCAATCATGTTATATATGGACATCATAAACAAACACATCATTTCTAATACCTCGATTAATCTCCTAAATGCACTACCAATTCTTCCCCACTATTAAGACCCTTCGGGGTTTTGGTCTGCAAATCAATGATAAAACGAGATTCGAGTCTACGTAGCCTCTGGATTCTGTCCCCTCCTCTGATGTTAACTGGGACATGGTCCAGGCCAAAGAACATTAACAGGTCTCTATTGCTTTGATGAATGCTAGCAAAGTGTCTTGCTACAGGGTATGTTTGATCTTGCTTTGAGATAGCTCGCATATGTTCTAAAATACGGACCTTCACCGGATGGATAGTGCTACCCACGTACCTTAATCCGCACGGGCACACCAGACAATACACTGCATATGCAGTGTTGCAGGTTATGAACTTGGTTATATTCCTTTTTATTGTGGTTTCCGGAATACTATATCCCAGAACCCTTTTGCTGTTTTTGCAAGCCTTACACTTACCACACGGAAAAACCCCTCATCTCTTTAAGAGTCCCTGTTCTAGGCATATCCTTTGCTTGATGACTATGAACCAGCATGTCTTTAATCGCTCTAGCTTTCCTGAAAGTCACTAATGGTACGTTAGGTAGATCCTCGCTAATAGTCGTATCCGTTTTTAGAATATGCCAATTCCTCCTAAGAATCCTCTTTAGAGTCATGGCACCTTCTGAGAAAGTGGTAATTACTCTAAATTTGCCACCCCTCAGATCTTTCTTACGCCTGATGTTATCACTTATGAGGCTCTGTCTGGGAATATGTCGAACCTTTTCAAGAGTTTTAATCAAAGGGTGTTGTCATAACCCCTATTTATAAATCTGGCGATACATTCTTGCGCTGCCCTCTCAAAATCACAATTCCGAGAATTGTTTCTTTTTAATCTCAGAAGTTCGCCAAATGGAATGCTCTGTACAAGTTTTGACGGATGGCTACTCGACGCATAAAGTGTCGAATTACCCGCTGTTGGCTTTCTATATAAAGCAGTGTGAATTTTGTCTTCATTTATAAACACCTTCAGGTCCAGGTAGTTCACTGCCACTGAACTAACCTCACCTGAAAAGTGTAAATTTAGAGTGTTATCATTGAGGATTTCAATATATTCATGTGCAGATTCCACTGATCCTTTCCAAATCAGGAACAGGTCATCAATGTATCTGTTCCATACGATGACTTCTCCAAAACCCTGTATACCTTGATGCGACCTGGGTACCCGCTCCTCCCACCAGCCAACAAACAGGTTCGCATAGCTGGGGGCAAAGCAAGTACCCATCGCAGTTCCAGAGATCTGTTTATAATAATCCTCTTGAAAGAGAAAAATGTTATTCGTTAAACAGAACTCTGAAAATTCCAACAGCATCTGATTGTGTACTGCATATTTCAATGGGCGTTTATTCAAATAGTACTGAATAGCTCTTAGTCCATCAGAATGTCCTATACAGGTATATAAGCTGGTTATATCTAATACCACCAGCTTATAGGATGGATCCCACTTGAATGTCTCAATTTGAATTAAAAAATCTCTCGTATCTTTAATATAAGATGACAACTGTATCACTGCCTGAGATAGAAAATGGTCAATAAACATAGATAGATGTTCCGTCAATCCTCCTTGCGAAGATATCTTCGCAAGGAGGATTGACAGAACATCTATCTATGTTTATTGACCATTTTCTATCTCAGGCAGTGATACAGTTGTCATCTTATATTAAAAGATACGAGAGATTTTTAATTCAAATTGAGACATTCAAGTGGGATCCATCCTATAAGCTGGTGGTATTAGATATAACCAGCTTATATACCTGTATAGGACATTCTGATGGACTCAAGAGCTATTCAGTACTATTTGAATAAACGCCCATTGAAATATGCAGTACACAATCAGATGCTGTTGGAATTTTCAGAGTTCTGTTTAACCAGATAACATTTTTCTCTTTCAAGAGGATTATTATAAACAGATCTCTGGAACTGCGATGAGTACTTGCTTTGCCCCAGCTATGCGAACCTGTTTGTTGGCTGGTGGGAGGAGCGTACCAGGTGCATCAAGGTATACAGGGTTTTGGAGAAGTCATCGTATGGAACAGATACATTGATGACCTGTTCCTGATTTGGAAAGGATCAGTGGAATCTGCACATGAATATATTGAAATCCTCAATGATAACACTCTAAATTTACACTTTTCAGGTGAGGTTAGTTCAGTGGCAGTGAACTACCTGGACCTGAAGGTGTTTATAAATGAAGACAAAATTCACACCGCTTATATAGAAAGCCAACAGCGAGTAATTCGACACTTTATGCGTCGAGTAGCCATCCGTCAAAACTTGTACAGAGCATTCCATTTGGCGAACTTCTGAGATTAAAAGAAACAATTCTCGAATTGTGATTTTGAGAGGGCAGCGTAAGAATGTATCGCAGATTTATAAATAGGGGTTATGACAACACCCTTGATTAAAACTCTTGAAAAGGTTCGACATATTCCCAGACAGAGCCTCATAAGTGATGACATCAGGCGTAAGAAGATCTGAGGGGTGGCAAATTTAGAGTAATTACCACTTTCTCAGAAGGTGCCATGACTCTAAAGAGGATTCTTAGGAGGAATTGGCATATTCTAAAAGCGGATACGACTATTAGCGAGGATCTACCTAACGTACCATTAGTGACTTTCAGGAAAGCTAGAGCGATGAAGACATGCTGGTTCATAGTCATCAAGCAAAGGATATGCCTAGAACAGGGACTCTTAAAGAGATGAGGGGTTTTTCCGTGTGGTAAGTGTAAGGCTTGCAAAACAGCAAAGGGTTCTGGGATACAATATTCCGGAAACCACAATAAAAAGGAATATAACCAAGTTCATAACCTGCAACACTGCATATGCAGTGTATTGTCTGGTGTGCCTGCATGGATTAAGGTGCGTGGGTAGCACTATCCATCCGGTGAAGGTCCGTATTTTAGAACATATGCGAGCTATCTCAAAGCAAGATCAAACATACCCTGTAGCAAGACACTTTGCTAGCATTCATCAAAGCAATAGAGACCTGTTAATGTTCTTTGGCCTGGACCATGTCCCAGTTAACATCAGAGGAGGACAGAATCCAGAGGCTACGTAGACTCGAATCTCGTTTTATCATTGATTTGCAGACCAAAACGAAGGGTCTTAATAGTGGGGAAGAATGGTAGTGCATTTAGGAGATTAATCGAGTATTAGAAATGATGTGTTTGTTTATGATGTCCATATATAACATGATTGATGATGACCTATAATCATTGGTTTTGATAGCAGGTATTATTAGGTACAAAATGCCGATGCACGGCATGACAGGTTTAATAATTTGTAATGTCTCTTATATTATGCAGTTATAATTTCGCCAATTCAGTCTAATGTATAATAGGCAACTGTTCACAAATAGCAAAAATTAGGCCCATGAAGGGCATTTGGCGATACACGGCGAGATTATATTGTGACCGACAGTGTGTATGTATTTATATATTTATATATTTACATTGACTGCTATATTGACGTAAATAATGCATTATTGAGCATAGTTTAGCCGATAATCGGCGCTATTAAGATACTGTATTTGTGCCAATACTGCTTGCTATATGTTGTCTAATATGTTGATAACATTGGGCCATTCAAAGATGGCGCTCAAGGTTGATTAAGTAATGGTCCCTCTTTCATGTTTATTTACATTATGGAAATGTGTTTAAAAATGAGCGCCACTGCGCGTCAGTAACTACCGCGAACACGCCAATGCCGAAACGCGTTTGTTATTGCTAGGATAAAATAAAGTCATCTTTGCAACTTGCCCACGAGTGCCGGCTTTGTTCTGTGGATAAAGGAGCATTGGAGCGTTTATATATATATATATATATATATTTATATATATATGCAAAAAGAAGCAGAGAACTCTGGGTAGTTCTCAAGTTTAGGTGGAAAGCAGCTCCAGTATAGAGCACTCTCATGGAATATCCATGTGTCACCCATTGTATGCCCCATTGACTCAAAATGGCACTAAGAAGTGCAAAGCGCTACTTTGTGTTACCTTTGTAAAGCATGCTTTGCGCTGGAAAGTACATTTCCAAAATCAACACTTTGTGACGGGTTTTCATCACAAAACTGATGGAAACTGATGCAAAGGTGGTAGTCTGCATTTCCAGGTACCATCTCACCTTTGTCTTTTTTTTTTATTGAGATCGCAGCCATTTAACAGTTGCAACTTATCAACTTACAGAACTATTAGGTCATTCTGCATCGGCGTTGTGTGCGTCCTCTATAGCGCATGTGGCGATTACCATGTACGCTTTATCTGTTTAAATGTACTGTCTCTGATACATTGTGCATAGTCACGGTAGCGGAGCACTTCAATAGGAGCATGATTCATACACCATTTGTGGGGTCCTCCGTGTACGAAATCGAGGGGCCGAGGCTTCAGCCTTTTACTGTCATTTGTCATGCCTTTGTGTCATACTGTCTGCATTATGAAGAGTAATTGAGAGTGTTGCTTTGATTGTCCCACACCTCATACTGTGCACTTCTAACCAGACATATCTTAGTCAGCATCAGCTTCTACCGATAAGCTATCCTGCTGTGAGTGGAAGGCCAATAGTACTTCATCCCACTGATGTGTAATGGTTTTTTCCTTTAAGGTTGAAACTTCTTTCCTACGCAATGTCACACTTTCAACTACGGCCCATTTTTGTATCCATCACCTCCAGTGATTCAGAGGGAGTTCTGTGGAAGATTTCCAGGCCATGGTCAACAATCTTTTGCTAAATAGAAGGGCCGGCTTTATAAATCTGGTTCCTGTTTTATTAGCCGTGGGTCACAGTAGGCAGCGGCCGGGTGTGCCCAGGTTCACTCTCCCTGTTTAGTGCTTAAGCCCTCTGAATAGTCGGTAAGCATCTAGAGCATGTAAAGGTGATTGTTTCACTTATCCTATATAGTTTTATGGGAGGAAAGTATGAAGTAGGAAATTCAACTATTTATATTTAAAGCAAGCATTTCTTGATACTCTGTGCGTATATTGTAATATGTCTCCCCATTTTCTGTCATCAAGGTTCCTAGCCAAGTCCATTTCCCATTTTGCTTTCTGGTCATTTAGATTAGTTTTGGTCACATTAGTTAGTAATTTGCAGAACCAAGTCACAGGTTTTTTTCTGTGCCCCATTGTGTATATGAATCCTAGCAACCCATGTGTTTGTGGCTCAGCGTTTACCCCTCCTCACTCCCTATAGCCCACTATAGTTACAAGATAGCGCATGGATGGAGCAGGCTTATCTACTTTTTGAAGGCTGGTAACATTAAAGCTCAGCAACCATATGTCAAAGTTATTTCTTATCGTTTCCTGGCCAGCTGGGCTACTGAGTGACCGTAGTCCACTGGAACGTCTTCCACACACATGCTCCAGTCAGCTGGCAACTGTGCAGGTATTCCCAAGATCAAGTTGGCTCCTCCTAACAGGCACAGTCTCTCTCCTTGTGCAGGCAGATAAGCTATCTTTTTCTCCTCAAGTCACAGCAGTAATTTCATATAGGATTCATATACTTTGGCCACTTCAGAGGGAAAGTAGTAACTCAGCAGGGATACGGTCTATGTAGAATATCCTTTCCTGTACTGATGTACAGGCCTCCTCGTGGTACAGATGATGCACCAAATAATAACTCAGGTTTTTGTCCTCTAGTGGCCAAAGTGCATCTCCCAGTCATTGTTCAGTTTTCGTGGGCTACAAAGCCATGTGTCACAGGTCAAAGCAGTAGTGACTGGTCCTGGTGGTTTGTGGATTGTAGATCTAACAAAATTCTCCATTTGCTGCCATTTCCTGGAAGACTAGCAATAGTGCTGGAAGCTGAGAATGGGCGGGTTTCACTCAGGCAGTAAGGTACCAGGATATCATACTTAAACAATATGGACGAACCCACTGATTGTAGGTAGAAAAGTCACTATATGTAGTCTAAACTTGAACCCATTCGGTGTTGTTAAAAGACCCCTCACACACCAACCTAGTTGGTGTCATGCTTCATCATTGGGGTCCCAACCGGGCGGCCGAATGCCTCCCGGTTGTGCTGCGACGCCTGATTACAGCGGAGCTGGTGTTGATGCATAAAATGTGATGTGAAGTGAGGTTACAGTTAAAAATATCTCTGAGAATCCTTGCCTCTAATTTTAATGTTGGCGGCTCAGGATATGACTAAAAATATATATGTGTAGTGCAACTAATCATGGAATATTACCATTAAGTTGACTATGTGATGGTCTACATGTTTCAGCCCCCAAGGGGAGATATCTGGGGCTTTCTTCAGGACCAAGTGAGTGGTAGGTGAGTGTCAAAATAATGCCACGTGAAGATCAGTGCAATACCTACACACGCGCTAAGGTGTGTGGTAAAAAAGTCGGCGTACTCACTGATATTTTAAAAAGCAAAAAATTCAATGCTATTGGGTTTTAGGCAGGTATCGAGGCTCGGGGTGGGGTACTCATCCAAGTGTTCCAATTTGGAAGTGGTGAGGCGTCCGCTGTTAACCTGATCTGGTCCCCCGGAGTCCCGGCTGGACTACACATATATATTTTTAGTCATATCCTGAGCCGCCAACATTAAAATTAGAGGCAAGGATTCTCAGAGATATTTTTAACTGTAACCTCACTTCACATCACATTTTATGCATCAACACCAGCTCCGCTGTAATCAGGCGTCGCAGCACAACCGGGAGGCATTCGGCCGCCCGGTTGGGACTCAATGATGAAGCATGACACCAACTAGGTTGGTGTGTGAGGGTCTTTAACATCACCGAATGGGTTCAAGTTTAGACTACATATAGTGACTTTTCTACCTACAATCAGTGGGTTCGTCCATATTGTTTAAGTTTAATACACTTCAGGGGAACAGGACGCGCCCCTTAGCCTTATCCCTTGCTCTCCCATTGTTTTTTCAAAAAAAAAAAAACAGGATATCATAACCAAAATATTGTCCGACAGAAATACTGAATCCTAAGTATAGTTTACTAAAATATCTTTCCACTGGAGTGTATAGTAGAAAATCTACACCTAATGGCAGAATATTTTTGTATCCAGTATTTAAGACACATGTGAGGAAATGCCCTTTTTTGTATGGTCACCCCCAAGTTTTTCGACTGATGCTGCTGGATTTTTTACTCTGAAAATGCACTGAGGCCTGCTAACCAGTCCTCAGTGCCAGTGCTCTGACCTTAAAGTGTGTATGTTGAATTGGCTGTATACAATTGGAAATGGCTAACTTACCTGTAAGTCCCTGGTAAATGGTACCCTGATACCCAGGGTAAGTAAGTTAGAAGGGTGCCCCAGGGCTCGCAGCACTGATTGTGCCACCCTGGAGGTCCCCCAATTTCAACAAGTCCCTCAGTCTGCCACTGCAGACTGATTGAGCAGTTGTGCACTCCTAGCCTGACTTTACCATTGAAAGCAATGGCAAAGCCACCCCTTCTACTGGACATGTGTGTAAGTGACCCCACTAGCAGACCTATGGAGTCCTAAAGACAGGGTGGAACATATGACACAGGCAGGACATGTACTTTGCACGTCCTGACAGTAAAACATGTAAAACTGTTGTTTTACTGTGGAAAGGCTTGGTTGCCCAGTTGGTGAGTACAGGGTTACATGCTGACCCCTCTGCTGTGCTAACTTCTGACGATCAAAGCAGGCACTCCAAGCTCTCAAATAACTTGTTGGTTTAAGCACAACTTGTATTTCAAGTTGAAATTAATGTAACTTGTTGCAGTGTGCTGCTTTAGCAAAGCTGCCACATTGTTGCCTTTAAATCTCCTGTGCCTTCCCGGGCACGCATGAAGCCTGCTGCACGAGACAGCTCTCTGCCCTCCTGGAGAGACATGCCAACGGCTCTCAGGAAGGAGAACAATGAGGGATTGCAGGCCAGGGAGGTGTCACCTCCCTCCTGCAGTAAGCCACCTGGGTGTTAGCCCCAAAAGGCAGGCTTCAAAGATGAGGCCACCTTTGAAGGGCAAATGTGTAACACTAGGAGAGAGGGCTGCCCCATTGTTGAGGTAGACAGGCTGGCACGTGAAGCAGAAAGAGGAGAGCAGTTGCCAAACCGGTTTCCCTGAGGGCATGTAGCCCTCAGGTAGCCACACCCGGGGGTGGGCTACTGAGGTCTGAACACCAAGAGAGAGGTCTCGCTATATTGCAAGTGGGCAGAGTGATGCATCCTGGGATAGCCGGATGCCACACTCCACAGAAAGTGATGACCAGAGGGAGCCAATGGGCTACCAACTGCATCCTGCCCTGAGGCACTCTCCAGGCATTAAGAGGGCACCCCTAGCACCTAGACCTCAGATCTCGATCAACTTGGAAGAAGGGCCGAAGAAGGACTGCCCTGCTGCACCGAGGGACCAGCAAAGAGAGGCATCACTAAGACTGCACCTGCTGCACCTGGTGGCTAGCGAAGAGAGGGACTATGCCTGCTGTGTTCTGCTCAAGGAGAAGCTGTCTCCAGAGTCCACTCAAGCCAAGAGAACTCCAAGGGCCAGCTGGCTGGCCACCTGTTCGCAGTACAGGGACACAACAGCTGAAGAAGCATGCTGGGGCAAGTTGGTAACCCAAAGTATTCAAACCACTACCCCTGCCGCCATGCAGCACCGAGGATCAAGATCCAAGTTCGGTGAGACCATAGTTGCACCCGAGTTTGGTGAGCCCAGCAGTAGCTTCGGAGAGTTGCTGGGACCCTCAGAAGGGAAGTTATTGACCCAGGAAGTATTGGCCTGTGACGATGAAAACGGGTGACTTGAAGTCCAGTGGTGACTGGACTTCGGCCAGACAGGAGAGGGCTTCGTGGGACATTGACCTTGCATACAGGAGGAAAGGCCCTTTCTCATCTTGGCCCCCGTTACTGGAACGAACTCCCTATACTCTTGAGACAATGCCCTGATCATTTGCATTTCAGGAAGCTGCTCAAGACTACTCTTTTCTGTTCTTGATCCAGCTGTAGTTGCACTTTATCCATGCTGCCCGTTCAAAGCGCAGAGATACCCCTTCGGGGGTCGATTCAGGCGCTATATAAATAAATAAATAAATTCAGGACCCCCTCACCATCTTTGTGGTTCAAGGAATCCCTAAAGGAAGACCCCCATCGACCACGTTGCATCCACAGCATCCTTCAGCGGCGGCGCCCCACTGGCTCTGAGCTAGCAGCTAAAATATAAAACAATATTTTATTATTGTTTTATTTTTCAGCTACTAGCTGAGCCAGCATGTGTAGGGAGGGGCGGGGCTGGGCCATGGGAGGGAGAAGGAATGGAGTGTTATGTGCACTTCTAAGTGCTCATGTCTGTTTAGCCGGCCGTCTTAGGCAAGCCAAACAGACATGCGCAGTTAGGTTTCTCCAACCCAGCTGTACTGCACAGCCGGGTTGGAGAAACAGCACAGGCTCCCTGAGAGCAGCGCAGGGATTGCTCAGGGAGTCTCTGATGCTGTCCCAGTGTCTGCTGGGACCAGGAAGCAGAGGGACACCGAGGCGCAAGGCCGCTGGCAGCTTCAGGTAAGTCTTATTAATTTTTTTATTAAACCCCTGTGCTCACCCTCCCACGCTCCCCCGTGCCCCCTCCTTCCACTGCACCACTTTTTGTTTGTGTCGGCTGCCACTGACATCCTTAGAGCAATTTCAGCATACTTCATCTCTTGCATCAAAACCACTTCATAGGAATCCTCTGCAACGTGGAAAAAGTACCTGGAACTGCTGAAGGACTTCTGTGAAGGTAACTGTTCTCGAGGACCTTGCTAGTCCCCCTGCTAGCTCCCTGTCGGAGTTAGTCGCCCCAAGTACTTCTAACCAACTGCATTGACACTTACCTAAGTTTCCTTTGAAAACGTTTCTCAGTGTCCAATTCATTGACTTTGCCAAGCCTTGTTCGCTTGTGAGTGAAACTGCTTTGATTTATTATTACTGTAACTTTGATTTATTATTACTGTAAAATCAATATCTCCGGAACCCTCCGGTAGATGTGTTTTGTACTAGTGCCTAAATTCTTATTAAAAAACTTCTATTTTTTTATAAATTGGTATTGGATTTCTTGAGTGTCGTGTCAATGTCTTCTTCAATTGTTTAGGTCCTGTTTAAATGCTTTCCACTTGTTCCTCTGTGTAGGCCTTGCTGCTCAGTGCCGCAGCTTCTCAGGGTTGAGGGTTTTACATACGAAACCTGCTGGACCTAAAAGGGATGGTAAATGTATTACACGTGGAGGCCGCACAACCACAGCATATAATGCACACCATTTCCTCACAACACAGTATTTCTGTCTGATGATATATTTACTAACGATATTCTGACATACTACTTCCAGCAAAGCAACGGGCTAGTGACCTAACACAGTTCTTCAGGTAGAACAGGTTTTGGGGAGGTTGGCCTGGGAAGGAAAATTCTTAGGCTAGGAAAAGCCAGCCTACCCAAAAGAGTCACCATCTTATGCACGGGGTCGAATTGGAACTACAATGAACTCTTTCTTGTGTAACCCACATACAAATCAATACACAATTTTCACATATGCCAACACATGATGAAGGCAAGTAAACCAATTAATAGGGACTTGATGGATATTTAACTAGGGCGTGCCAGCGGGCATCCTCCACCCACAGGTATAGAATCAAAGGCCTTTGCCCCTTGACTAAGACGCCAATGCCACCAGCTCCAGCCACAACATAGTCCAGGTTGAAGAGGCAGCAGCAACTGGATTAGGTAGTACACATAGGGCGACTATAATAATAATAAGTCATTTATAAAGCGCCTGGCTACACCAATTAGTGTGTCCCTGCGCTAGAAGCAGTTACAGCGAGAGTCAGGTGGAAGACAGGACTATAGCTGGTAAAGCCAGGTTCTCAGGCCTCTACGAAAGACGGACTCAGATTTTTCTGCACGCAGCAGGGGTGGCAATGTGTTCCAATTTTTGGCTGCCAGATAGCCAAATGAGCGTGCTCCCATCCTTGCCCTTTTAATCTTCGGTATTTTGAGCAGGTGAGCTCCTGTCGATCTTAGCTGCCGAGTGGGGTTATAGGGGGTCAAGAGATCATGAAGGTAGCTGGGACCTTTCCCCTGTATACTCCGGTGACAGAAGCACAAGGCTTTGAAGAGAATTCTTTTCCCAACTTTCAGCCAGTGAAGGGATTCAAGGGCTTTCGTCGCTGAGGCCCGCCTAGGTAGATTGAGAACTAGGCGTGCCGCCGCATTCTGAATGCGTTGAAGGCGTTGCAGGCTACCCTTTGACGCTCCCACATATAGGACATTCCCATAGTCCAGCTGCAAGGTCACTAGGGTGTGGACAAGAGTTTTCCTTGCCGATACGGGAAGAATGTCTAAGGTTTTTCTTAGCATTTTGAGGGTGCCAAAGCATCTCCCTGCGACCTTCCTAGTGTGGGACTCGAAGGATAATTTTGGATCGAGCCACACTCCAAGATTTTTTACCTCTGTTTTTGGCGTGGGGACGGGCCCAAGCCTCTGGGGCCACCAGGCTGAGCACCAGATGGAGGGGGATTTCCCAATGACCATAACCTCCGTCTTACTGCCATTCAGCTTTAGGCAGTTATTAGACATCCATGAGGCTAGATCATTGAGACAGGAGGAAAACTGCACAGCTGACTCACTAGAGTCTGGCTACCCAAGCACCACATGGATAGCAAACAGCAACAAAACAGATGGCACTGTTCCAGTGGATTTGCATGATTGTTAAGTTCTCTAGAGGAAAACAAAGGGCAACAGACTTTTTTCCTACCGCCTTTATTTCTGAAAATTGGCATTGTTTTTTGTGGGCGTAGGGGGAAGAGAGGCGGATGCCACATATATGGGTCTTTAGGGTTGGCTTGGAGGTAGAAGGATGCAGTGAATGATCTTTTGGTAGATACTAGCTCACTGAACTATATACAAAGATGAAAAACAGTTACATTTTTATCACTGAATTTGCAGTTAAAATGCCACAATAAATGCAATTGTGTGCTGCAACATTTCCATGTTTATGCCTAAAATGCGTAAAATGCCACAATATCCAGGGGGTCTGCCTTATAAGCTGTATTCATTACACAACCTTTTTACTGCATCATTTAATTTAATAAGAATAAAAGTCTCATGTTTTTCAGAAAGAAATGACAGTGATTGGACAGATGTATTGTGTGCTATCTTTGTGTTACCTATATCTGAGGTTCTACCCCACGCCCCCTCCAAGAGTAAGTAAGCCTTGAGTTTTTAATCTTGCTACGTTGTTAAAGCCAGAGCCTGACAAGCATTGGCAAAGCCATTAGGTCTGGAGTTGGTTGCCAGCTTTTTGGTTTTGGCAATTCTTGTTTTGTCATGGTTTACAGTTTGGAGTATCTACTGGGACCTGGACAATACAAAAAAAGAAAACATTGTCTAAAAGCAGAAATATTTTTAGGTCTGAGAAAGTGCATATTGCTATATTGGTCGTTAGTTCTGAAGGGAGCTTCTTTGTCTGCTGCTGTGCGCCTTGTGAATGAGCAAAATGCCGCCATTCACAGTGACCTTAACCAATGGCTGAAGTGGGTTTACCCACTGCCCCAAGCTGTATGCTGCAGTGGGCTGAAGAAAAATATGAATGACACAGCAAGAGGCCAATGGATGAAGAAAGCGGACACTAAACCCCTACGAGTATTTTATGTATTAGTAATTGTAGTAAAATCAGGTGGCCTTGGCTAATGCGAGACCTAAAAAGGGAGTCCGAGAGGTTGCAGTGGTAGCTGGCTCCTGCGGGCCTGGGGAAACTAAAATACTTGTTAAAGCCCATTTGCTGTTTTGATACCCCCTCGGCCCCGGGCAACTGACCTCACACTCTCTCTCGCCTTCCATCTGTCTCCCTCTGCCATGTACACTCTATTGTCTTATGCTGTCACCATACCCGTTTCGTCTAGGAGCTGCATGAGGCTTCGAGACACTCCCAGGACTACAAGAGTGACGGACATGCAGCAGGAGGGGACAGGACTGAAACCAATGAACGAGACGACTGCGGCTGGAGCATCAGACATGCCTAGCAGGAATGAGAACACAGAGATGACTGACCGCGCGAGAAGGCTGGCAGCAGTGAGCGTGCAAGGATGTCTAACAGCAGTGAAGGCGCATGGTGTCTGACAGGAGCGACAGCGCAGAGGTGGCCTACAGACATGCTTCCCGTCAGAGAGAGCCCGTGATCTCTGACAGGAGCGACAGCGCAGAGGTGGCCTACAGACATGCTTCCCGTCAGAGAGAGCCCGTGATCTCTGACAGGAGCGACACGCAGAGGTGGCCTACAGACATGCTTCCCGTCAGAGAGAGCCCGTGATCTCTGACAGGAGCGACAGCGCAGAGGAGGCCTACAGACATGCTTCCCGTCAGAGAGAGCCCGTGATCTCTGACAGGAGCGACAGCGCAGAGGAGGCCTACAGACATGCTTCCCGTCAGAGAGAGCCCGTGATCTCTGACAGGAGCGACAGCGCAGAGGTGGCCTACAGACACGCTTAAAGTCAGAGAGAGCGCGACTGACAGGTGTGAAAGTAAAGGGGCGTGATCTCTGACAGGTGTGAAAGTAAAGGGATGCCCCAAACTAATGAAAGCGCAGAAGGTCTGCTACCAATGACTGCGCAGGGATAACGACAGCGGCGAGAACACAGAAGCGCCTGGAGCAGTGGTTTCAGTCATGAGCGTCGCAGCAGATAGAATGGCGGGATGTCGCACATGGAGGGGTGTTTGTTTCCCAGGAATGGAAGCATGGATATGGCTGACAAGCTTCAGAGAGCGGGACACGGGCGTAACACGGGCCCCTGCGACGCGAGAGGGCCCCCAACTCTTCAGGGGCCCTCAAACTCTTGAGAGGGGCCCTATTCCACCCAAGGCCAATGAATATCTGTGAGATACGGGAAATTCAGGGGTCCCACTTGACATTCAACATGGGGGGGGGGGGGGCATCATTTTACGTTACGCCACAGGTGCTGGAGTGTCTCGCATTGCAACACATACATTTCTCACAGTCTTCAGATACCAAGGATGACTCACACGAACGCCTCGCAGCAGTGAGCACAAAGATGCTGGAAAGCCATGAGAATGCGGGGATGTCTCACAGCAGTGAGTGAGCGGCCTGGCCCAGGAGTGACAGTCTGAAACACTCACCATGTCTCTTAGAAGAAAGTGTCCCGGCGCGGCTGCCTCTCCTCCGCCTCTGAGTTCTCTCAGCTTCCTCTGATGAGATGGGACAGGAAACCAGGAACTCAGACCGAGAGCGCTCTCGGTCGCTCCTATTGGTCCGCTGAGAGGATATGAGAGGTGTGCGGTGTGTAGGGCGGGGGACCACTGGGGCATCTATGTGCTCTCAAAGAGAGAACCAATCCCAGCACGAGAAGCAAGTGCAGCTCGGCACCCACCTGTCTGTGCTGACCTACATGGCCTGTCCCTCAGCTGCAATCCTTCACTCTGCTTCCCCTCTGATCTGTTTCTTACGCATTACGTGTTCTGAGTTGTGTGTGCAATAATGCTTTATTAATGACTTGATAGTTTGTATGTACATAAGCCTCATTTAAATCAAATTATAATTTTCTACTGATGGTTGACAACGATAATGAAACTTATTTAACCACTTTGTTACTATTGCAATTCAAATATTTAAATATGTTAAGTGCATTTGTACGCTCTGCATGCTGCACAAGATTTTCAAGTGGCTCCCATCAGCACCAGGAAGCCAGTAACGCAGGCCCTCATCACCAGCCGACTGGACTATGGCAACGTACTCTATGCAGGCACCACCACCGAACTCATGCAAAGACTCCAGACGATCCCGAACACAGCCGCCGGACTGAACCTCAACCTGCCCAAGAGAACCCACATCACCTAGCACCTGAAAGACCTCCAATGGCTCCCTGTCCAGAAGAGATGCCATTTCAACCTCCTGACCCATGCCTACAAAACCCTCCACGAGCAAAAACCCACCACCTGGACCACCGGCTACACTTCCACCGTCCCCTCAGAAACCCCCACTCTGCACACCTCGCCCTCACGCAGATCCCTCGCATACGCCACTGCCGCACTGGAGGACGCGTCTTCTCCCATCTTGCCGCCAAAGCCACCTCCGCACCTTGACCTCGCAGACCGACTTCAGGAAGGGGCTCAAGACCTGGCTCTTCGAATGAGACCTGCAGCAAGCGCCTGGATACCCTCGCGGGTGACAAGCCTCGCTCTATAAGTACTACTTGATTGATTGATTGATTGATTGATTGTATAGCGCATTGCCACATTCCCGCCATTTGCCCAGCTTTAAAGCGCTTTTACATCTAACTACGGTTTTGCCAGTTCACACCACGTTTCCTACAACCCATTTTCAGTTACAAGGTCCTGAGAACGGGCATCCAAATCTAGGGGCTGATGTACTGTTCCCATTCACAAAGCAGGAATGCCTTCGGGGTAGCTGTGCGCACTACAAGTTGCTTTAATAATAATAATAGTTAGCACACGACTGGGTTGTGAATTGGAATGCAATTTGCAATGTGACCTAACAGGCCGCACTGAAAAGTTTCCTTTTGCAGGGATCACAAAACGACCTGCCTAATCAGTACTAATTAGGTAGGTTAAAATTTGCAACCCCAGTGTTTATCTGATGCCTGCAAAGGACATAATTTTTTTTATGAAGGCATCAGAGGGGAGCAGACTGTGGTCCAGAGTTTTGGCTCCCGGCTCTCCTGAGGGAGCCGGATCGATTCCCAGAGTGGAAGCTTCCTATTTGCGAATATTTACCACCCCAACTCAAGGGTTAGTAACCGATGATTTGAGGTCACAACCCACTGACCCATCCCTTTCCAAATTGCAATTAGGAAGGGGACACCCCTTTTCAGGCTCAACCCTATTTCCTATTTGGAAAGTGTCACAAAATTAGGAGCTGCAAACCCTGTGATTTTGCAAACTGTACGGTTTGTGACCACAATAGCGCTTTGTACCTCTGGCCCCTAGTCACATTCATGAAAGGTACATGATCCTCTTTGAAAATCTTTCATCCAGTGGCATACCTCAGGAAGTTTACGGTGTGGGCAGTATGGGATTCCCGACAGTGACTACAGTGTAACCGGCTAAAAAAATAAAAATGGTGCGACAAGGGTAAGAGGAGGGTGGGTAGCGATAAGGGTTATTAAGAGGTTAGAAGGTTGGGGTATCAGTGGAAAGGAGGATGATATTTTGTAAAGGAAGTAACCTTTTTGAAGCACTTCAAATCTATCTAAGCCTTGAGGTCTTTGTACATTGCATAAAAATAATTTAAGGAAAGCAGGTAATAAGTAGATCAGTGAGTTGAGCACTTGCCACAGAAGCTGTGAGATCTGCAGGTGATAAGCTTTAATCGGGGTGAGATACCTCAAGCTGCTGAGTGCCTGCTGCAGTGATCTGTTGGTAACCTAACTGATAATAATTGCGGTTGTTTGTGTTTTTTTTAACTGAGACAAGTTTTATGACCTGTTTAATCCTGATATAGCAGTCGATGTCTTCTAGGAAGGCCGTAAACTACCTCATTGCGACCGGGCTGTCCTTCGAGGTGGAGGCATTGCTGTTATCTTTGAAGACTTGCTTGATTGCAGGCAAGTCAATTCCTAGGACTCCCTTTGCTCCGAGTTTCTGACCTTCCTTTTGTGACATTTCTTCTGAACGTGCAATTACCTTTTATGGTAATGCATCAAACTTTAGGTCTGGACAAATTCATCTAGATAAACTAATTAAAGTCTCTAGCCAAGAAATTCCACAGTTGTCTAAAGCTGGTATGGATGGTGGCTTCATCTTTCATCTTGGTGATCAACCTGAGGCATCATGGTAGATTTGTCAACAGCCTTGAACCATTCGGCCTGGATTTGTTGTTTCAAGATCCATTCATAAAACTAGCCTTGTACTTGATTCAGTGATTGCTTCCCGGATCCAGGCGGTAACCGGATATATCATACAACTGGACACATCACTCCTTGGTCCCCTTTACCACCAATCTTCTCGTCAAAAGGGGATATGTTCTGGAGCTAGTGTATAATTCATATGCTTGTGGGGGAAAAATGAATTTATCAAGGGCTTTAGAGGCCGAAACCAAATACGCATTCTGCTAATATCAGTTCTTCCCTGGAGCTCATGGTCAGTTGTCAGTGTCATACGTGGTAACCGAGGTTCCCTCCAAGTCTGGAGACCATGAGAAAAGTAAACCATCTAACGTTTGTTTCAAAATGGCAAAAAGCTTTACCCACCTGGAGGCTTGAAGATGGCGGAAATCCTATTCTCTTAAAGATCTGCTAAGTTATAAAGTCCAACATAAAAACACAAAAGTTCTTTATTAGAAGAAATACCTGTTTTTTTATTTATAATTCAGAAAATGTCCCTCGGCACTTGTTTAACTTGCTACAGTTTATTATTGTAGCCAGGCTACTTTTATACATAAAATCCTCGCAGGCCTTTTGTGAGGAATTAGCTTTCTTCTCGAATCAAAAATCCAGAATATTTGCACTTCATAAAAAGCCTTCAAAACCCTGTAGGTGCTGCACTCCTCTCACTTCCTGGTGAGAGCTTCTGGGTCCTCTCTTCCCCTTGTAAGCAAGGATGGGCTTTGCTCCCAGCCCCTTAGACTGCGATCAGGATCTCCGGATGGTGTGTGCCCCTTCTTCCAAGCTCTAGATCCCGCCCTTCATGGTAGACACCCAAACTAAGTTGCTACTATGTGTGTCCCAAGCAATGGAGCAGGAGTGGCCTCTGCCTTACTGAGCAAGACCTGGCAAAGCCAATAGGCAGAGCACTGGAATTACGCGATTCTGTCGCCGCTGCATTTGTCGCATAGTTATAGATTTGCCACCTTTACCACGTAATACATCATCTGCTCCTTAATTTGCAGATTTTAACAAAAAAATAGTTTCCAGATCAAAAGTTAATAAAAATGCAGCGATGTGTTGCCGCACACTGGAATGCTACCTTTCAGTAGCATATTGCTCCTTTTGAGTGATACTAATGAGGTGAAACCTTTGCTAAGACAGTGTTAACATGGATAAAAATGGCAAAAAATGGAAGTAATACTGTCGCAAAATGTGCAGCATTATGCCCGATTATTTGCCCTTTTTTTGGCTTATTATTTAATTATCATATCATTTGGTCCTCTCCTGCCACATAATTCCAGTGGCTCTGCCAAAAGGGGCTGCCTTTGAAAGACAGCCGACGTTTTGGCTTTGCCAGTGGTTGTTGCTGATAATAAATAGCATTAACAAAAAAAGCCAAATTGACTGGCCCTTGCATTTTTTTGTCCTCCTCACCTCTAAAGTTCGGTGCCCAACATTGCTCACTGTGCCAAGGCCCAGTGGGTAGTTTGTATCCATACCAGTGGTGTTAAGATCGAGTTCTGCGTCTTTCGCGTTAACAAAATGGAGCAACTTCTTATCCAATGTGAAAAGTCGAACATTGATGCTGGTGTAATCATTGGACCAGAAACCTTAATATTTATGCCCAGCTATTCAGCCCTCAGGCCCCAATATTTAGCCTTCTTCTTGTTTATGCTCATTATTTCGAGGTTACAAATTCTTCACGCCTAATTAATCCATTCCCTATTCTGCGGAGGGATAGAGCCTACCCACTTTTTGCAGATCACGACTTGCTATCAATATCAGAGACCTTTTGTTGTACACATTCAGTTCTATTCCAAATATTATGAGAGATGGGCTAACCTTAAATTCTTGTCCTATCACTTCTGAGATTACCTTACTCATCTCATCTTAGAATTGCTTCAAAGCAGGGCACGGCACAAACATATGTTTGTCGTCTGCGTCAGGGGCAGCACGCTTCTTTCACAGGAGTCCTTGCCTCCTGCCAATCTCGAGATCTTATACTGAGTCCAGTCTGGAATGTGCATAGTGAAAAGATGGTTCCTCTTAAGTGTAGCAGGCTTAACAATAAAGTATGGAATTTTAAGAGATTCTTGCCATAAATTCTCCAGCAGTTGATTCCACAAATATCCTTCCCACGGTGCATAGTATGGAGATCTTGTTAGATCTTCAGCCTCACAGAGAAAGTCGTACCATTTTGTTCTTTCTTTTTTTATCGTGCCCGCAGCTTGACATATTTTTTCCACCTCTGGCACCACATTTTGCCCCCTTATTTGTGCTGCACTCTTTTAATGTGGTTGAAATAAACTTCAATTTGCAAAGATTGGTCTTTAAGCAGTCCCACGATTTCAGGTCATCTTCCTCAATCAATTTGTACCAAGTGGTTAAACTAGCTTCTTTAAGCGGCTCACTCTGGGCATTCTTTAAATATTCTTGAGTACCTGGGGAGTCCAATAGGAAACTCACTATAGTAAGGTATCACCCATCTAGGCCTGATGTTATACCAAAGGATTGTGCTGCTCTAAGAGTCTCTAGTCTGATTTTTTTGTAAAGCTTAGGAGTGCCAAATATATACAAGAAACCATTTTCTGACATTTTGGTTTTTTAGCATTAACTGCCACATTAGCCCTCTGCCTGATAGGTCAGGGGATCTTAAGGGCATTCTGAAGGATTTATATTTGAAAGCCCAACAGTAAAATTGGGTGTCTGGTAGCTGCAACCCCCTCTTTTAAGTTAAGTCCTTAATGTTTAGATATCTAGATGGTTAGACCCACAAGAGTCTTGAGAGACTCTCAAGGGAGTGCCAATTTAAAAATTGAGGGCCTCATTTATGAGAAGTTGCGCATCGCTGCATGAAAGCAGCGATGCAACACTTCTCACTGCGCCCTCCTTGCGACACCAATGATGCGTCATATTTACAGTATGACGCATCATGTCGCAAGGAATGACAGATACGTCAGTATTACTGACGTATCTGTCGGCGCAAAAGTGGCGCATTGCTGGAGTTGTGTCGGAAGCATGACACAACTCCAGCAATGTTCCTTTCACATGGAGCAAGCCCCATGTGAAAGGGCCTGCGTCACCCTTACACCTGCCATGAGGCAGGCGTAAGGTTTTGACGCATTGGCGTCCTAGAAGTGGCGCAGCGAAATCTCATAGATTTCGCAGCACCACTCCTACGACCCTTTCTTGCGGGGGACCGCCCACCCTGCATACATTATACCTGACGCAGGTATAATGTAGCGCAGGTGTTTATGAAGTGACGCATCTGCCTAGATGCGTCACTTCGTAAATATGGCGCATTATTTACGCCACCACAGCGTCACAAAAAGTGACGCAACGGCGGCGTAAATGTGACGCAGGCCTTCATAAATAAGGCCCTGAGCGTTCTAATTGGCTCAGGGAACTTTATTTCCCTTAGGTCCTCTTTCTCCTGCGGGAGTGAGACTCCTGCGACAGCGAGTGCTCTGATTGGCTGCCAGCAACATGAGAAAAAGGTTGCTGGCAGCCATTACAGGACTCTGGGACTTTGTCCCCTGTCCTGAAGTTATGAAACAAAAATAAGATAAGGGGGCAGGGTAGGGATGCCCTGGCCCCCTAGGTCCCATGGTAGGGTCCCAGAGGGAGCACCCCCCCATCTCCCTCCCGGGCGCAAAATGGCAAAAAATGCGGCGAGACTCTCACTGGATAAAAAAAAGAAAAATGGCAGGCGGGCCACATTTATTTAGAAAAAGCTCAGGGAGCCTACTCCCAGGGCTGTGCTCATAAAGGGGAGGGGGGCTGTGTGACCCCCTTCCAAAGCTGCCAAAGGCCCTGGGAAGTCCACCCCAGGGCCAAAATTACCTTATTTCAGAAGGGGGCTGAGCAGCCCCCCTCCCCGTGCTTGCCCAGGCCTCTGGAAGCCCACCCCTGGGGCAGAAATGTGCTTATAATGCGAGGGGGCTGCATGGCTCCCCTCCCCATACCTCTAAAGGCACTGGGAAACCCATCCCACACCCCAGGGGCAACATTTCAGAAAATGGGAGGGGGACTGCGCTACCCGCCTCCCCATGCCTCAAAAGGCCGTGGAGCCCACCCCTAGGGCTGACAATTCACAAAATGGGAAAAGGGGCCACGTGGCCTCCCTCCCCAAGCCTCAAAAGGCCCTGGAGAGCCCACCCCGGGGTCGATTCCTGTAAGGGACGGGGCCCGCACGGCCTCCTACCTGAGCCCTTAATGGCCCCAGGGACCCCATTCCCTGGGGCCGGCTCACAGGGGTGTACTCCCGGGACATAGCGGTTTCCCTGCCTGCAGCGTCGCAGGCAGGGAAACCTGTGTTTGATCTTGCTTGTGGGATCATTTTAAATCTCCCACCAAGCGGGAGCAAACACCAAGTCCGCAGTCAGTGGGCAGGTGCTTCAAAAATGCTCCCGACCACTGGGAGCGATCGTTAGATCTGTTTCCCTGCCCGCAGTGATAAATGGCCCTGGGGTATAGGGTCAATGTTGCTCATAATGCATGCATAATACACCTAAGGGAGTTGTATCTAAGATGACATTAATGATGGTCAATATTCTCCTGGGCTATTTTGTACTTACTGTCAGGCCTCTAATGCCATAGTAATTTATAGAGCAATATGTGGGAAAACGAAACATGGATGACGTCATCAGTAATGTCATCAATTATCTCAGCTAAGATGTAAGTGATGTCATAAATTATGTCATAGAGCATGTCATGAGTGATGTCATATGTGAGGTCATAAGCAGTGCATGGCGGGGCGCAAGTTATAGTTAGTGCTGTTAACTATAATTGGTGAATTTCTGTGTTTGTTTTTAGTTCAAAACGTTAGTTTTGTCATTGACAAATTTGCCTAACTATAATGTTACTTTAACTTCTGTTTTTTTCAGTGAAATATATATATATGGGATTAGGGTAAGGGGTTTAGGGGCGGGTAAGGGTTCAGGGCGGTAAGAGTGATTTTAGGGTGCAGGAGTGGGTAAGGGTATTGGGATGTAAGAGTACTTTTTGGGTTTAGGGTATTGGGTGGTAAAGGTGTTTTTAGGGATTTGGGGTGGGTACGGGTATTGGGTGCTAAGGGTATGTTTAGAGTTTAGGAGTGGCTAAGGGTATTAGGTTGCAAAGGTATTTTTAGGGTTTAGGGGTGGTCAAGGGTATTGGGTGGTAAGGGTGTTTCTAGGGTTTTGGGGTGGGCAAGGGTATTGGGTGGTAAGGGTGTTTTTAGGATTTAGGGGTTTAAGGGTATTGGGTGTTTTTAGTGTCTAGGGGTGGGTATGGCTATTGGGTGGTAAGATAATTTTTAGGGTTTGGGGTGAGTTAGTGTATTGGGTAGTAAAGGTGTTTTTAGGGTTTAGGGGTGGTAGGGATATTGGGAGGTATGGGCATTTTCAGGGTTTAGGGATGGGTAAAGGTATTGGGTTGTAACCTGTTATATACTTACCATTTTGTTGTAAAGGCATTGCTTGGTAAAGGCATTGCTTGGTAAAGACATGCGTGGTAAATGCACTCGTTGTAATGTCATACAACCATATGGAAGGATTGCTGAAGGCTCTCCAGTCGCCGAAAGAAGAGGGCTATCACAAAGATTTGCCGAAGAAAACGCAGAAGTTCTGGACAGAAACCATTGATACCATGACCGATTTATGAAGAATCCAGTTGAGTTTTCCACAGCACAGAGAAGGAAGTGTAGTGCGAGATTACACATCGAAAGAAGACCAGAGAATGCATGGACAGGGGGCCACCTGCTCCGAGTGATATGAAGAACACACCTTTTCGATTCTGCCCATTGTGCCATCATGAGTTTGCGCAGAAGGAAAGTCATCAGATGTGCAACCTTTGCTTACCAAGAGACCACAGCACTCACAACTGCAAGGCCTGTGCCGAATTCAAACTAAAGACCTTAAGAGCAAGGGTGAAACAAAGGCAGGCACACTACGCCATGCAGGGGTAGAAGTGTACTTCCTTGGTGAGAGACCTGGGGTTGTCGAGTGAGGATGAGGTCAACATTGCCGAAGGAGCCGAGGGAGATGGCTCAGATGTCAAAAAGGAGGTCATCGATGTTGAATCAGACCACTGAAAACATAAGGATAAACGGCCACAGGTTTCATTGAAAAAGCAGAGTGCGGGCGAGTCTTGAACAGCAAACTATATAACACCAAAATCTGCCTCAGTGCCAAAGTTCTCGCTGACCGAAGGCAAGCAGAAACCAAATGAGCCCTCGGGTCCCACATCAAGGACACGTCAGCAGGATGCGCCGCCGAAAAGACCCCGGTGTCAAAAGATGACCAAAGTCGAGAGAAGGCAAAGCAAGGGTAGAGTGAAACACTGACACCAGAGACCTTGACATCGAAAAAGAGATCGACATCCACCCTCGACGCGGGAGAGCACGTGCTTGAATGGAAGAAAAGGCTTCTTAAAAGCGAAATGGCTGCAATCCTCCAGAAAAAGAAGGATTTTGATACATCTTTCAGGGAGTTCAGAATTCCGTCGAAACCTTTGATGGGCAACACACAAAAGGACAAGGATTCAGGAGAACTAGAGCCTCCAATGGCCACAGGAAGAAGAGGATCAGGAGATCTTCTATGAGGAAGAGGACCCAGAATCCCAGGGCTTGTTTCAAGATACGGAAGGGTCGGAATGCCTCGAAACACATTTGCAGGACCTCAATACAGATTCGCCAGAGGAGAGAATAGACAAATATCTGTCAAGGCCTTCACCTCTGTACGATATTGCCATGTTCAACCACCTAATAAAGAGGGCTGCAAACAAGTATTGTATATAATTGGAGAAGTCGCAAACTTTTATTTTACTAGCGACATTGCTACCCTCACAGAGTAAGAGTCAGTAACTACCCATGCTGCTAAGCATACTGGACCAGGGGAGGGAGGCATTCAAGGAACCGGTAACCTGCAGGTCAGTGACAACCAGGGCCAAAAATAAGAACAAAAACTCTTTGAAGGACCCGCTAAGGTAATGTGCCAGTGGACTCCATCATCACAGCCACTGCCAGTAAGAGGGGAAATGTGCCAACTACCTCCAGACCGCCTCTGGATAAGGAGAGTAAGAGAATGGATATAGTGAGGAGAAAATCTGAAAGGGGAGCAGAAATACTTATCAACAAGGAGGGGGGGGGGGGTGAGAACACTGCCTCTGATCCCAGCACAGTTCACCCCCATTGCATTCTGATAAATGCAGTACGTTTCCTTCAAAGTTGCTGTCGTTTTTCACCAACGTTGGTGCAGGTAGTGATGTTATCTCTAGACACATTTTTCTGGGTTTAGCCCTTTATCAGTAGAGATCAAGAAAAAGTCATCTGGGGTTGCTTAAATGCTTCCCAAGTCTTCACAGGTCACAGTACCACTCCACAGGTACACAGGTGCATCCCAGGTGAACTCATTGGCTCAATGGAGTCTTTTAAACACAAGGGCAAACTGTGCTGGGATGAGAGGCAGTGTGCTCCCTCCCCCCTTGTGATTAAAAGGCTTCCTTGAGCCAACGAGCTGACAAGCTCACCTGGGATGCACCTGTGTTCCTGTGGAATAAAAGGGCACCCCTGTTGAACACCTCTATTTATAGAAAGTTTATCAGACAGAATTCCGTTTACCAGGATTCTTGCTAGTGCATTTGAATAGAAAGTTTTGACTGCATTGATTAGAAAAAAAAGTAGGTATCCCAAATTTTTCCAGACAGGCCCATAATAACTGCCAATAAACCTGTTTGAAAGCTTTGGCCACACCAAACATTACTACTGCGAGCAGAGATTTAAATGTTGTTTCCAAATCAATAGTGCTAACCAGTTGTTAAACTAAATCGGTTAGCTTCTCTCCCAGGGATAAATCCCTGCTGATCTTTGCAGCCCAGTTTCCCCATTACCACTAATAGCCTTTTTGCTAACATCCCTGCAAAACATATATAGTCCGTGTAAATAGGGAGATAAGTCAGTACGATTTGCACTTCCTAGAGGTCTTATTTGCCTTTAACCGCTTAACCGCGGCGGCAATTCCGCCGCGGTGCGGCGGTTTTATTGAGTGGGCGGGGCCGCGTCGGCCAACGGACGTGCGCAGCACTACGGAGGTAGTGCTCGCGACGGCCGTTGGCCGACGGGCACATCGAAGGGGTTAAGATGATAACAATATATGCTTCACCCTACGATGTGGGCAAAGAATCTTCTTTATGTAAAATGTTTTTAAACATTGTTCTCCAAAATGGACATCATTTTTTTGTCAAAAACGTATTTGCTGGCTTTATTTGTTTTAGGCTGTCAAGCTTGAGTTTGTCCCTCCCGTGGAGCATAGCCTACTTATTGTATTCTTCCACGAGTGCTCGCTTTCTGTAAACAGGCCTTTAAATCGTGTTCTTATCTTTTCACATTTACTGTGCATTCAAAGACAGATGCCAAACGTCAGGCCCTGTCTTCCGAGGGAGCTTGGTGTTTACTTTTCTTTCTCTGACTTCAAAGTCAGAGGATTTATGTGACAATCTTGCTGTGAAAAGAAAGTTTTTTTCCTAGCACACAACAAAATTTAAATGTCTGTAAATTAACTGCAGATATTTCAGAATATATCAGAGTTAGGAAAGCACAAATGAAGCTCTTTTTTTGTAATTCAGAAGTCTGGTGGGAACGAAATGATAATATGATGAAAACAATCAATACACTAGGTGATGACATTTCCACTCTGTGCTCCTCCACTCTACGCCACTCTACTCCACTCTGACACGCCACTCCGTTGTATGACACACCACTGCACCCTATGATATGCCACTCCTCTCTATAATGTGCCACTCCACAAAACTCCACTCCCCGACACTCCACGCCACTCTACAACACGCCCCTTCACTCTATGATACGGCACACCACTCCACTCTACGACATGCAACTCCTCTCTACGATACTCCACTTGATGCCCCTCCAGTCTAAGACACTCTACGATACACCATTCTACGTCACAGTACTCCACTCTACTACACACCAGTCCACTCTACTCTACAACACGACACAGCACTCTACGCCATTCCACTCCACTGTATGCCACTCCACTCTACGACATTCCACTCTACGACATGCCCCTCCACTCTGTGTCCCTTCACTCTTCGCCCCTCCACTATACACCATGACACTCTACGATACGACAATCTACAACACTCCACTCTACGATAAGACAATCTAAGATATGACACTCCACTCTACAACACTCTATTCTATGGCTCTCTACTGCACTCTACTCTGACACTTTACTCCACTCTGCGCTACGCCACTCTACTCCACTCCACTTTCTGGCATTTTACTCCACTCTACGCCACTCCACTCTACTCCCCGACATTAACTCCACTCTATGCCACTCCACTCTACAACACTCTACTCCACTGTATGCCACTCTGCAACACTCTACCCCACTCTACGTAACTCCCTCTTTGCCAGGCCACTTTATTGTACTCTACTCCACACTATTCTACTCTACTCCACTACTCCACCCTACACCACGCCACTCTGGCACTCTACTTCACTCCACTCTACAACCCTCGTCTCCACTCTGTCACTCCACTACATTAAAAGACACTCCACTCGACGATACTCCAATCTATGACACTCCAATCTACAACACTCCACTCCACTCTTCAAAACTCCACTCCACTCTACGATATTCTACTCCACTCTATGGCACTCCACTCTATGACAATCTACTCCACTCTACACCACTCTACTCTACAACACTCTGATTCACTCTACGCAACTCCCTCTAGTCTACTCAATACCACTTTACTCCATTCTACTCCATGATACTCTTACACCACTCCACTCTACAACACTCTATGCCACTCCACGACACTCTACTCCACTCTGCATCCCTCTGCTTTTGCGCTCCTCCACTCTACTCCCTCCTCTCCTTTCTATGACACTCTACTCTGCTCTATGCCATTCCACTCTATGAAACTCTACTCCACTCTGCTCTATGACAATGTACTCCATTGTACGCAACTCCCTCTGTCACTCCACAACACCCTACAACACTTTATGCCACTCCACTGTACCTCACTCTACTCCACTCTACACCAATCCATGCTTCTCCACTCTACTCCCTCCACTCCACTCTACACACTCTACTCCACTCATCTCCACCCCACTCTATGCCACTCCACGACACTCCACTCTGATCTACTCCACTCTATGCCACTCCACAACACTCTACACCACTCCACAGCACTCTAGGGCACTCCAGGACACTTCACAACACTCCACTCTACGACACTCTCTCCCACGCCACTTACTTTTAGCCATGCTGACCAGCAGCCATGGTGGTGTACAACATGACTAAAACACATTGGCAAAGCTAATAGCTCTTGCATAGGCGATATCTATTGGTTTTGCCAATGCTTGTTTCATTTTGCTAAAGCTGCATATATATATTTGCGCCGCATCAGAAAGGCAATGGGTGTCGGGGAAGAAATTGACCAAGATGCATAGTTGGGGGATAAAGATTAACTTAAAGCTTCCAGCAACTTTAAAAGCCATGTGGAATCATAAAATGTTATTTTTAAAAAGTGTGGAGGAAGCTAAAGCATTAATTAAGAAGATTAATTCAGGGTAAACAAAGTAGTCTAAGGATGTGTGGGTATATAATACTAATGACGGAAGCATAGGATATTTTAAGTAAGATACAAGCAAGCTATGCTTGAGACGGGGGAAGAGGAAGAGAACTCAAACTGCTCAAAGAAGTCGAAGGAGTTTTGGAGGTTTCCTTGGGGAGGATGCATTTTAGGTGAGGAGTATGTGGGGAAAAAGCAGAAAAAATAGTCCTCATTCTTTAGCTAAATACTGTGCCGGGTCTGGGATAGGAGGTACGTTTTCATGGGCTGATGAGTGGGAATAAAAGTCTGGCTAACTTCTTATCCCGGAATCTGAACTGGACAAGATAAAAAAAAAAAGACAGAGTGCTGTCCTATATTTCCTGAGTGAGTCTGGTGCCCCGTTAATAACACTTCAGGAGGTATACCTGTCTGAACAGGATTGTAGAATTGCCTTTCACAGTCAGCCATGGATCCAGTCGTTAATCTGTACATCACAATTGTGTATTATTAAGGGGGTAGCAATTTTAATGAGAAGTAACTCATGAATTCAGGTTATAAGGTCAGAGGTGGATGAGAAGGGGAGATGGGTTATCACATAAATGAGGATAAGGCACACCCATTTACGAGTGTAGGTTATTATGACCCAAATGTCGATGACCCAGAACCTCTGCAGCAGTTATTTAATGGATTATTAGAACATTGGAATGTTGGGAGCTCCATTGAAGACAATGGAGTGCTCCGGGCTTCTAATGGCCGGTAGAAGCCTGGAGCTCCAACATTCGAATGTGGTTCACAGCTCTTGCTGTGAACAAAGGCTTCACGAAGCCTGAGGGGATTTCAGTCCCCTGGGCTCTGTGAGGCCTTTTTTTTGTTTGTTAGAACATTCTGCCCTCTAGTGGCGGAATGTTCCGATAGCCTTATAGCCCTACGTAGCTGGGCTATACCGGCCATTAAAGTCCTGCTCCCTTGTTAAATGCCTTTGCCTTCAGCTCAGGCCTTTAACACTGGAGCGGGCCGTTACTGGCCTGTATATCCCACTACGGCGGGCTCTAACGCTATATAGGTTTGGATTGTAGGACCCAATAGTTTGGGGGGGGAACTTTAACATTTTAATGAATAATACAGTAGACCGATCTCCTCATCCACCACATCCGAACCCCACAAAAGATGACACAGGCTCTAAACAATATTTTAGAAGACGTAGGTCTCATTGAGACCTGGAGAATGAAGTTAGCTTAGCAGAGGGTGTACACATTTCATAGCAAGAAATATGGGCACAGATCCAGACTTGATTATTGGTTTGTAGATCAGAGATGTGTAGATCAAATGACAAGTATTATTATTATTTATTTATTCACGTTTGATTAATTAAAATCATTACATGTATGGAACCTTGCAGTGCAATTACATATAGATACAATAACCAGCGGTTATTGATGAAAGCTTATAAGAGAATATAAAATACAATCAGTAATATTTCTAAGAAGAGAAGATCACCCTGTAAAAAGAGTTTCAAATTATTTAGAAGTAAAAAGAAAGATCAAAATTAGTCTGAAGAGTTTTGACAGTTTTGTGTTGTAGAGGTAGCGTTCAGGGTTGTGGGAACAGGAAAGACAGTGCTAAGTGCAGGCTAGTTGGCCCTTGTGCGGTTTTGGAAGTCAGGGTACTTAGCACATGGTAGTATCGGGGTGTTAGTCTAGGCTAGTTTAACATCCCGGCCCCTACTGAGTAAGGCCCACGAAGATGGTACAGGGAAGTAGAAGATACAAAACAGTTGTCTTGTGGTGCACAAAACCGCACGGACTACGGGTGCTTTTTCATGTGGCCTTTGCAGTAGTCAGTGGGGGCTGACTGCGACCCCTGGGGGATGAATAGAGAGCCTATAGTGCACTACAAAAAAGCCAGTGTTACCCTGTCAGGGTGTTGAGGAGTGTGAGTCAGATGGAATCTGTGAATTTCCTCAGTCTATCTAGGGACCTTGGTGTGTTGTCAGAAAAGCACAGATCCGAGGCCTCTCTGCACCGTTTGATGCCATTGGCCCAGAATAGGGGAAGAAGCAGTCAGTGGTGATAATCAGCAAGTTTAGAGCAGCAGCACAGCAGATGGAGCCAAGAATCTGAGCGATAATTACATAACCTGCATGTGGTTGCATCCATGCAACGGGCCCAGGCGAGGTTAAAGTCAGAAACTGGCAAGGCGATGAGCCCCATGTAGAAGATTTTCCTAAGTGCCTGGGCCGAGAGTGCATGATGAAAGCAGGGCTGGGCCTTTCCCGGGGTGTAGGATGCGTCCAATGACTTGTCGTGGAGCTGGACCGTAGCCTTTCAGTATCCCACTCAAAAGCGGTTTGCATTACCTGCCTGTTCACAGCTTTTTTCTGGGCTGAGTATGGTAGTTACTGGGTATGCAAGTTGACAGCCACAATGTTCAGCCTGCTGATTGCCTTTGCTAAGCGTATTTACCATGGGGCGCCCTCTCCTTCGAAGACTGATTTAAGATGAAATTTGTAGGAAACCTCTGGAGCCTGAAGTACCCTAAGGTAGTATTTTATTAAGTCCCCCTGACACACAAGGCTGGGCTCCCACAACCCAACTCCAGTCACGGCCTTGTTCTTCTGGCTTGCCAGGGAGCAAGCAAGACTTTCTTATACACAGTGATCTGGGAGTTCTTAAGAAGCATGTCAAAGGCACTGGGAAAGGCTAAGTGGCTGTAGTTAAGAGTCGGGATCAAGTTTGCTCTCAAGACTTTCAGCATTGGATCAGCAGTTGGGCTTTGTAAGTGGTTGCTTAGGCATTTCAGGCTGTGGATGTTGCTGCAAAACGTGTTTCTAAGGTGCCTTAGCTGGGCTGCCGGTTTGGCTCCCTCCGTGAACCAGACGTCGAAGTAATATAGGTTGGAGTTGCCAGTGAATTTGGTTTTTGTGTGGGTATTTGCCAAAAATGATGACCTTGGTTTTTCCCTGATTCACCTGGAGTTTGTTCTCCTAATTGTAACAGTGGAGGGCGTTGAGGGCTCTCTGTAGGCCAGCTCTGGGGTGATCCATGGTTGCAGTGTCATCTGCATACTGCAAGATGGGAAGGCGCACTCTACCCAGCCTTGGGGTGATTAAGCTGGCTCCTTCCAATGCAGTGCGCAGTTCAGAGGTGTATAGGTTAAAATGGAGGGGAGCCAACACACAGCCCTCTGTGAGCCTGTTGTTGGTTGGCACCCTAGCAGTGGCTGTAGTAGGGCTTGTTTTTACCTGGACACAGGTCTCCAGATATAAGGATATTATTGCCTTAAGGAGCAGGGGAGGAATTCCCCATGCAGTTAGCTGCCCCCATAGCCTGCCCTGATCTACCCTATCGAAAGCTGCGCTATAGTCAACAAAGCAGCAGAACGGGGGGTTGCTTGCTCCTTACGGCTCAATGGGATAGATGCGCCAGTGCAAAGATGTTATCCATCGTGGAGCAGTCAGGCCTGAATCCAAATTGGAAACAAGCATTGGCATAGCCAATAGGTCTCGCCTTCGGGACCTTATAAGTGTTTAGCCATGCAGCACATTATCCTGTTAATAATCCGGCCACACAATTTTACGCCCTATGATGTTTAAGGACGCGATCCCTGTGTGTCATGGACAGAAACATGCTTTGTAATGTACTGTGGTAACACTGGGCTGCAGAAGTCAGTGCAGACTATCAGTCTATGCAGTTCGACCAGTGGAGATGTCTGTTAAAAAAACATATCTTCCACTCATGTGGTAAAATGCAGGCGTGTGCAAATGGTGGCAACACATCATACTGTAAGTACACCAGCCGGAACATGTGAGGGTTTGGGCGAGTGGAGGACACGTCTTCAGGAAGAGGGGAGCAGAGGGTTTTAGAAGCAGGACAGGGGACGGGAGGGGACCACGGGGTGGGGGGGCAGGTGTATGGGGAAAAGGGAAGAGAGGAGATCGGAGGAGGGAAGAAGATGGAACCAGGAGGAGAGGACGGGAGCAGATCCGGAGGAGAGCGAGGATGTTCAGTAGAGAGGAGAGAAGTGGGGAGTATCGGAAGGAGGAAAGTGTGGGAGAGGAGGAGGGGAAGAGAGGATATTTGGAGAGGTGGAGGGCGGGAGAGAGGATCAGAGGAAGGGTGGGACGTGGGAGAAGGAATCAGAAGGAGTGCTCCAGAGAGGGTCTGTGAGAGAGGAAAGAGGATCAGGTGGAGGGGATATGAGGGGATGGTGGGGGAGAGAATTGTCAGGGTTCAGGGGAATAAGGGCAGGTGTTCAGGAGGGGATAAAAGGCTATGAGGAGGAGGAGGAAAGTGGAGGGGGACAGCACGGGAAGGAAAGAGAATCACGAGGAGGGACAGAGAGCGGATCAGAGGCTAGGAAGAAGAGGAGAGGGAAGGGGGCGGGAGGACAGGTGTGCAGGAAGGAGAGAGGCCAGGGAATCACGGACGGACAGAGAGCGGGTCGGTTGAGAGGGGGCGAGTGAGGATTAGTGAAGGGGGAGCCAGGGAATGGTAACGGAGCAGGAAGTGGGGAAAGGGAATGAGAGGGGGAGGGGGGGCAGAGATGACTCATACGGAGGGTGGAGGGGAGGGCAGGACGGAGAGCCGGTGAGGATTATTTCCGAGGATGGAGCGAGATGACAAGAGGATAGGAGGGGTGAAGGATGAGGGGGGCAGCGGAGACATGAGAGGAGACACGTAAGGGTGGCGCGTGAGCCCAGGCAGTGAAAGGAAACTGAAACAAAGGCCGGGACCGTGAGTGCCGTCAGCGTATTAAGAGGCTGATATCAGATCTATGCTTTCCCAGTAATATCCCCGTGTTCCTCCACATGGCGCCAGGACTTTATCAACATTGTTTTCAAAAAGCAAGCCATTTCTGTGACTCAGAGCGGTGCAGCGCAATCTGAGGATGAAACGTATTTTTCCATCTGGGGCTCTTGGGTCCGAGCTGACGTCATCGCTGGGCCACAGATGTGAAATGAAAGGCGGAGAGAGCCCTTGGCGGACACGTGCCATGCGCCTCCAGCGCACAAGCAAAGGCACAAGCGCAGTGCATTGTGGGATAAGTGTTACTCTAGCGAGGTAAACAAGCCCGGGAGTGGTGCGCGCACGCTTGTGCCCGCCGCTGCACACGAGCGCGAGATGACAAGAGGATAGGAGGGTGAAGGATGAGGGGGGGCAGAGGAGACATGAGAGGAAACACGTAAGGGTGGCATGTGAGCCCAGGCAGTGAAAGGAAACTGAAACAAAGGCCGGGACCGTGAGTGCTGTCAGCGTATTAAGAGGCTGATATCAGATCTATGCTTTCCCAGTAATATCCCAGTGTCCTCCACATGGCGCCAGGACTTTATCAACATTGTTTTCAAAAAGCAAGCCATTTCTGTGACTCCGAGCGGTGCAGCGTAATCTGAGGATGAAACGTATTTTTCCATCTGGGGCTCTTGGGTCCGAGCTGACGTTATCGCTGGGCCACAGATGTGAGATGAAAGGCGGAGAGAGCCCTTGGCGGACACGTGCCGTGCGCCTCCAGCGCACGAGCAAAGGCACAAGCGCAGTGCATTGTGGGATAAGTGTTACTCTAGCGAGGTAAACAAGCCCAGGAGTGGTGTGTGTGCACGCGCTTGTGCCCGCCGCTGCACGCGAATAACAGATGGCACACTGCACGCCGCTGCTCGTAACCGCAAGCCGTAGACCGTGGGTGGATACATTTCCTGGGAAAGGTGGGACATGCACCCGCCTTTGCCCAATTGCGTGCTGTCTTGGCACGCAAAGCCCAATAGAAAAAAAGCAACAACAAAAAAACACACGTCCAGTTTGATTCCAAGAGGTCGTTTTCCTAGACAGCGCATGCGCGCTGCGCTAGGCTCGACCTAAAAAGGGAGGATTATGTTTGCTGAGGCCCAGGTTTCCAGCTCCTCCAAAAGGATTAAGGCATAGACTTTGGCTTTCAGATCAAGGAGGGCAATGAGCCGATAGTTTGCCTGATTGGAGCGGTCTCCCTTTCTATGAATTGAGAAGAGAATTGACCCCCTCTAACAGATCTGTGTCGTTGTGGTGGCAAAAGCATAGTTAATCAAGTGAAACAGGTCAAGTATGAGGTAACCTTACTCTCTGATCATGCAATTTTATGGATGGGATTAGAAGTGAAAGGAAACCCTTTGAGTAATGAATGGACTCTAGAGAGGCGTTTGTTAACTCCGCTACAGGTGAGGACGGTTGAGTTTATGAATTTTAATATAGGCAGTTGCCCGGAGAGTAGAGTGTGGGACACTAATAAGGCCTATATAAGAGGCATACTTACCAAATGGTCGAAGAGTATTAATACAATCAGAGAAGGAAAGGGAGAGCGAATTGTGGGAAGAAATGAGCAAGCTGGATAGTTTGACCCGATCCGAGCCCTGGGTGGCAATATGACTGAGTTAGCGCTGAGTTGAAACCCTGCATGCAAAAGCAAGGAAGCAAAAAATCAGCAATATTTTGAGTATGGTGATAAGGTAGGTAAACTACTTGCATGGGAGGTTACAGGGCATAACAATATAGTCTGTATATATGACAGTCAGGGCGGGGTTGAGTTGACACAATCTGAAGATATAAGGAAGATCTTTAAGAAGTTTTACCAGGAACTGTACCATGAGGGAGCAGCTTTTAATAAACAGGACTTAAAGGTATGGCTAGCACCTCACAATCTACCTCCTCTGGGCGAAGACGAGGAAAATGATCTGATGCAAGAGATTACAGATGAAGACATATATGCACCTTTGAGCGGCCCCTGCATGATGTATATACGAACACACGTCACCACGTAGACGGTGAGCACACCTGAGCATGTAACTTTTCAGGAGCTGCTTTCTGTAAGCAGAGTAGCAGGAAGGATGTTTGGAACAGAGCTTTTCTAACTCCTGTCCCTTGGCAATGTGGATATATTTGAGCTTCTAGGAGCTTACCGAGAAACTCTGCCGGTGGCACCTTAGGCGGCCGTCTAATATTGCCTTGTTAGCAGTGGCAATTACTGCGAGAGATGCCATAAGGAAACAATTCACAGTGATGGAGATAGTGGACTGGAAGGAAGTTGTCCTGAAGGAAAAAGCAGTTAGTTGCCAATATGTAAAAGAGGTAGTCCCTGCCCTATTCTTCTGGCTTCATTTCTAAAGCTGAGTTATGACTCCCCCCTTTTTGCATGTTGGGGTTTTCCTCTGGGTCCTTTTGCAGCAATTTAAGGACCATGTTCAGTTGATAGGAGTACCACCCTTCACTATCACATCCGTGCTCACCACACAAAACTGCTGAGACCATGCTGGCAGTCACAGCGGACACCAGTAAAATGCTTCTGCTTGCATTTTGTTACTTGATTGTTTATTCATCTGTGTTCTAGCGCAATTCTGCAGTTTCTTTCTCCTACAAGGCCACTGTTATGCCTTTTTAGGAGATCTACTGGGACTCCCATGGATGCTTTTGTGGAGCCTGGTCTGGTTGTGCAAGACATGGGTCTCATTCTAACCTCAGAAGTATGAAATTCCGAGCCAGCTCTGCCTGAACGAGAACCTGTGACTTGCAGGCAACATGCAGTATTGCTCGGTGGTGAGCCTGTGTATTGCCAGGTGCCAGTGCTGTGTATTGCTCGTGGTAACCCTGTGTGTTTCCAGGTGCTGGGGTGTGTATTGCTCGGTGGTGAGACTGTGTTTTTCTTGGTGCTGATGTGTGTATTGCTCGTGGTAAGCCTGTGTATTTCTCGGTTCTGAGGGTGTGTGTTTCCCTGTGGTAAGCTTGTGTATTTTCAGGTGCTGGTGTGTGTATTGCTCAGTGGTGAGCCAGTTTATTCCTTAATGCTGGTGTGTGTATTGCTCAGTGGTGAGCCTGTTTATTCCTTAGTGCTGGTGTGTGTATTGCTCGGTGGTGAGCCTGTTTATTCCTTAGTGCTGGTGTGAGTATTGCTCGTGGCAAGCCTGTGTATTTCCTGGTGCTGATGTGTGTCTTGCTCGGGGGTACGCCTCTGTATTTTCAGGTACTGGAGTGTGTTTTGTTCGATGGTAAGCCTGTGTATTTCCTGGTGCTGATGTGTGTTTTGCTCCCGGTAAGCCTGTGTATTTCCAGGTGCTGGGGTGTGTATTGCTCGGTGGTGAGACTGTGTATTTGCTGGTGTGTGTCTTGCTCGGGGGTAAGCCTCTGTATTCAGGTGCTGGAGTGTGTTTTGTTCGATGGTAAGCCTGTGTATTTCCTGGTGCTGATGTGTGTTTTGCTCCTGGTAAGCCTGTGTATTTCCTGGTGCTGATGTGTGTATTGCTCCTGGAAAGCCTGTGTATTTCCAGGTGCTGGGGTGTGCATTGCTCGGTGGTGAGACTGTGTATTTGCTGGTGTGTGTATTGCTCGGTGGTAAGCCTCTGTATTTGCAGGTGCTGGAGTGTGTTTTTTCGATGGTAAGCCTGTGTATTTCCCGGTGCTGTGTGTTGCTGCATGCTGGACTTTTATAGAGCGGGGTTCTGTGCTTTGTGTGGTTTTTTTAAATTATTTGTAGTACTTTTGTGTTGCTGGGGCCGGACTTTTGTAACCGCTGGGCTCTGAACTTGTGGATTGCTTGCCACTGGGCTCTGAGTTGCTGGGTCTGCTTATAGCGGAGTTGCTGGTTTATATAATACTGTGTTTATTTCTCTTTGACTTTAACCCTCATTGCAGAATGAATTTCTTGCAGGGCATTTTGAGTGGCCTTTTTTTGTAAGGGAGGGGTCTTGGTTAAATCGCTCTGTTGTCCCTGTTTGTTCCTGGTTGGCGTGCCTGTGCACTGCTACGCTGGTGCATAGCTGTTCCAGTGTGTAACTGAGTGGTTTTCATGTGTATTGCTGTCTGCTCTCCTTGTGTATTGCTGGAAGCTAAGCCCGTGTTGCTGGGTATTAGAGCCAGGGCCGGCTTTAGGGCAGTGCGACTGGTGCCGTTGCACTGGGCGCTGACCTGTGGAGGGGCGCTGACCTCAGGGGCGGGCGATGTGTTTAGCAATAACTTATGATTGGAGAGATGAGGGGCACTTTTGCCTGGTGGTAGTGAGAGAATCTGAAGAGGCGGTCATAGGGTGTGGGGGCACATGAAATGATTGTCGCACCGGGCGCCGCCAGCGCTAAAGCCGGCCCTGACTAGAGCTGTGCATTGCTGTGCCTTTGTATAACTGCCCTTTGACCTCCGGTTTCTGTATTTTGGGCTTGCCTATTACTGTGTCAGGCACAGGTATTGCTCGTGATCTGCCGGATGTTGGGACTGTGTTTTACTGGGGGATGGCCTATGCCTTGCTATTTTTTGTCTGTGGTTTACGGTGCACTTGCTGGGTCTTGTTTGTGTACAAATACTTTCCTCACTCCCAGTGAATTAAACGTTACACTTGATTTCTGTAAAACATGTGGTTTTGATGCACACTAACCACAGTTTAATGGGGACTCCTGTTTTGATTCAGGTGCTTGGTTTTTGTTTGTATCAGACTCACTAATGTTTCCGCAACTTGCACAAATGATAAGCGCATACTGCATAACATGCTCTTTTTTTACGAAGATTGTCATTGTGCCTGGTCACCTGATGCTTTTAATTTTCTCTAGCCTGTGCACTTTTGTGCGCGTGCAACCCCACGCGCTCATAAATTAATCCATTTGCCCATCCTTAAAAGTCCGTTAACTGTCATATGTATATAAATCGAGTATTTCCATAAAATCCTGCACTCCCTAAATTAGCCACAAAAGGTCGCTGCTGTACCGTATTAACTGCCTGAATCGCATTTTTCCGTCTAAATAAACATTTGTGTCTGCCTGGTACCAAGTGCCTAGTTGTTTTTTCCATATTGTATATTGTAGTGTAATTGCAATCATCTAGCGCTTGCAATCCCTACTCCACTTTTTGTAGTTTAGTCAATTGCTAGAGGTTAGCTGTGATCATTATTGGGAGATATGCAAATTCATGCAGATGGCTGGTGAGGTGAGTAGATGGGCTAGAGGAGACCAAGTATTGTTAGGTTGCAGGGATGTGGTCTCAAAGAAGGAGAAGTTGTAATCTATGAAATGAGGTGTGGGCAATTTGCAAAAATATAATTATACAGAATAAAGGCAGACAGTTATTCAACTCAAAGTAGGCTATACTCAGAGAAAAAAAGGATGAAGAGGATAGAAGGTAAGGAGAGGGTCATTCAGAAAGAAAGGGGAGGGAAGCAAGAAAGGAGAGGGAAACAATCAGTGGTTTAAAGTCAAGGACAATTTTTAATTCAAGGTTTTAGGAATACAGTGGGCAGAGACATTTTGAGATAGCATGCAATCTAAGGATGTACAACAGTAAAACGAAATACCAGCATTTTCATGGGAGATAGTGTATTGCATTGTAGCATTTGTATAGCGCTCATTTCGACATGTGGGACACTGAAGAGCTTAGGCAAACAGTTGGCGCGCTACACTGTGTGTGTGTGTGTGTGTGTGTGTGTGTGTGTGTGTGTGTGTGTGTGTGTGTGTGGTTGAAAGGGTGTTGTTTTTGCTTTGAGCCTGTGTGGGAAGTGTTTCCATGTTGTGCATGATAACCACTAAGGTGCGATTAGGGCCGGTTAACCTCTGTGCTGCATCCATAGTACTGTGCAAGTACAGAGGCAAAGCAATTCTCTCATTTGCATGGGGCCGTGCTCCTATGCAAATGAGTGAGAGCCCTCTGAGGATTGCACTGGCACTACATGTGCGCCAGCGCTATCAGTATTACAGAAGAGGCTGCACAAGCGTCTGTGGCTCCTTCTGTGATACAATAGTGCCCCGGGTGCATCGGAGGAGTGTCGCCCCACTGCTTCACAGCAGTAAAGTAAAGGAAACATAAAATGATAATAACTCACGTTATTGTTATTTTATGTTTTCTTCTGCTGCAGCAGCTTTCTGGGCAGGGCAGGGTTGCTCCAACTACAGAGGAGCAGGGGAGGAGTGGTTTGCCCCCTCCTAAATGCACATGACTGTTTGTCCGGCCCTCCCGGGCCGGCCAAACATTCATGCACACTTCGCATCTTCTCCATGCAGGCTGCATTACAGCCTGCATGAAGAACATGCCCAAGGCCCCAATACCTGACTGAGGGCCGATCCACGACGCTCAGACCAATCACAACGCTGCATTGCAGAGTTGTGATTGACTATCAGGAGGCTGGGTGCGTGCTTCCTGCTGATTCCTGCATCCTGCTGAAGACCGGAGACAGGAAGAAGAGGACAGAGGAGAGGCGGCGGCCGTCCGGCCGTCACAGGTAAGTGTTTTTAAAAAACTTTTTCTTCCCTCTTGTGCCTCAGAATTCTGGGCAACCTGTGGCATATATGGCAAAGTGCCATATTTTTCCCAGAAGGTTGTGACACAACAGGGGCAGTTTGAATCATTTCACACTCATATTAAAGACCTTTATGGGGAAATGACCTGTTCCTCATTCGTTCTTACGGAATATGCAAATGCTTCCCTCCAGATTTCTGAAGCTGAAATCAAGTTACTCATCAAACATTGTCGCTCTTCAAAGGCAGCAGGCCCTAATAAAATCCCAATTGATGTGATAAAATTAGATCTTGATTTGTGGGCATCTCTTTTGCGCATTCTCTTTTCAACAGTTCTTGCTGCTGGTCAAATACCTCCATCTTGGCAAAGAGCGATTGTTCAGCCAATTCATAAAAAAGGGGATAAGTCGATCCCAAAAGACTATTGGTTCATAACTCTGCTAGATTCCGAGGGAAAGCTCTTCGGTAAATACCTATTGAATGTTTTATACACATGCACAATGGAATCCAACCTCTTACCATTTCACCAATCTGGATTTAGACCAAACCAACAGGAAATCAGTGGCGGCTCCTCCATTGGGGCGTGGGGGTGTCGCCCCACTGCCTTCTCGCAGTGCGAGAAGCAGAAACATAAAATGGTAAAACTACCATTTTATGTTTCTGCTTCTCGCACTGCGAGAAAGCAGAAGTGCCTGGTTGGGGGCAGGCGGGTGGGCGGTCCTGCTCGAGAGCAGGGGGGGAGTGGCTTGCCCAATGTTATGGGCCCTGACTGTTTGGTCGGCCCCAGGGCCGACCAAACCAGTCATGCGCACTCTCCATTTTCTCTATGTAGGCAGAGAAAATGGCCTCCCTACAGGCGCCCGGCTGGGACGCTGTCTGCTGCACCGCACCAATCACAACGCTGCCATTGCAGCGTTGTGATTGGCTTAGGGGAGTAGGAGGAGGGAGGCTGCCTAAAACACGCCAGGAGCAGCAGGAGCTGAGGCGGCGGCGCGTGATGCGGTCGCGGAGGAAGGTAAGTTTTTTATTTTATATTGATTACCGTCCCACTTCCCTCCCCCCCACCCGAACCCACCCGCCCGTTTTGCCAGCCGTGACTGTTTAAGGCAGCTCGCTATTTGGAGACCCTTCGTTTAAAGCCTATGCTGTTTCAGCCGCTTCCGAGGTGACTAATTATATATAGTCGCTAAGTTTGTTGTGTTATTTGTATCCTGTCACATGTTTGCTATCTGCAAAATCATTAAAATGTTTATAACAAAAAGGCTATGATGGGTCAGAATAATTCATATTTTGACTGTAGACGTGATTCGCAACCGCGCTATTGCCGCTCTAGAGCAGCATCTCTTCATTCAAACATATTCGGCGAAAACTATTCTGGGTTTTTGCATACTCTCCGACCTTTATTTTGTCGCTGTTTGCCTTTATTATAATATTGTGCTTGTTTGAAGTACCCTACGCCAGTGAACGGAGGAGGTTTAGATGAGCTGGTTATCAGTTATTCGGAGTGAAGTACTGCATATACATTCTGTATGCCCCCTTTTACACTACTCTTGGTTTATATGTGTGTTGAAGTAGAGAGATGTTGTAAGGCATGGGCAAAGTGGGCAGTTGCCACCCCTCCTTTCAGTTGGCCCACTGGCAAGTGATCGGGACAGTCTTACGGTACCTGTGTTAAATCAAAGACGCTTCCTGTGACTAATTCTCTTTTTAATTTGTGTTATTATGAGACCGAGAAATACTCGAATTTTAGACTACGTGATTAATTTAATTATTTTTGGGACATACATTAATGTGGCGCTAACCTGGAGTGAAATGATTAAGATTAATGCTTCTTTAAGTATTTAATAATTCATTGTTGTGTTTGGAGTTTATTTTTTGTGTATTAACTTGATGATTTAAACTAACTAAACATAAATGTTGTTCAAATGTTAAACTACATCACTGACACACAGCTTTTGCACAGTTGTTAGAGCGCTGCAGGCGTTAAACAGGCTACTGTTGTGTGCGGCATGCGCATTAACCTTTGATGAAGTGCACATGCCCAACAGCCAAATCGAACCAGGGATGCTGGTGCAGTTGTCTGACCTAGAGTCAGGCTACCCAGCGGGAGGGAACTATTGGGGAAGGACCGGAGAACTGGGCAAGTAGAACACGACAACTTGCAGTTGGTGTTCATATTCCATTGCCCCTGAATTACCCACGGTTATGAAAAAGTAGCTCCTGGGAGCCAGATATTAGAGAACAGTGTGCTAATGTGACAGTTTCCTCTATATGGAGATTTAAGGGTCGAACTCATGTTTTTATGAGCTCTTTCACTTTTATTGGCAACTTTGATCTTTGGTGGTTGTCTGGGTTTTTTGTGTTCTTTTGAGTGCTCCCTTTATCTACATTTATATTGTGCGTGTTTCCGTGTAATTGTTTGTCATAAGGCAACTGACGGCCATATTCATAGCACTGCAGGATTCTGGCATCCCTTACAATGAGCTTAGCACTTTTTGGAATTATGTCCGATTTGAATTACGAATTCGTGGGGAAACGAACATGTGTAATTCATGTAAGATTGAATTAGTTACAATCGGATGGAGTTTGTAATTCAGCTGCAGATTACTGCAGTAAAAGTCCGTTAATGGGACGGGCCTGCTGTAAAGATCTGTGGTCGACTTGTGGCTTAGTGCGTCGTCCAACTAGGCCTCTGAAGTAACTGAAACGAGATGCGCAGCACTCTATAAAATGTGCAGTTGCAAAAACAAAGCAACTGTACAGTTTAAATAAAATGCCAACTAAACCGGTTAGATACAAAAACAGGAATGATAAGTTTTGGGGGCAACTACTAGATGACGACAAATACTGTATGTGTGTGCCATCTATTTTCACGCAGTTCTTTTTTTTTTTTTAACTTAGAAACAGGTGCTCCTTTTATGGTAGGACCCCTTGGTGTTGTTAAACCTTTGGCAATGGCTCTTACAACACTCGGGGATCATATGCCGCCAGCGCTGTCCACATGCCCATCTTGAATGACGTGCTTTCCTTCTTGTCACCTTCCTTTGAATTGTGCGTGTCCAGGAGCCATTTACACTGAATTAAGTATGCGGTTGTTGTGAAAAGCCAACAGGGGTGAAAGCTGCAAAAACAATGACTGGCAAACTTTGAAATGTCAGTGCTCACAAAACAACTCTGTTTCCCAAGCTCAAATGTCACCACACGTTTACGTTTCCATGACAGGAGAAAATGCAAGTGGCGTGACGCAGCGCTGCTTTTTGTCAGTGCTCACAAAACAACTCTGTTTCCCAAGCTCAAATGTCACCACACGTTTACGTTTCCATGACAGGAGAAAATGCAAGTGGCGTGACGCAGCGCTGCTTTTTGCTCAAACCAGTACAAGATTTGGACTATTTTATTTTTTTTTACATTTATTTTGAAGGTTTTATATAGAGCGGACAAGACCCTTGCGGGTATCAGAGCGCTTTACAACAAATAAAGGAAATAGACATAAACATACAAAATATTATTGGTTATATTAGTCCAAACAATGGTAACTGTTCCAACATAGCAAATATCTACAAGCCTGCATCTAATAGTTCAAGTGAATTTGGCCAGGAGAATCGATTTCACTTTATTTATTGAGTTTTATATAGCGCTGGCTAGACCCGGAGGTATCGGAGCGCTTTACATGAGGAAGAAACATTGTTTCAGAGCATGGTTACATCAGTTACTGGAGCTTAGTTGCAGGAATTACATGAGTACAAAAGCATAGCATAAACATGAGGAAAAAATAGGCAAGGGGAGAGAAGAATAGGGGAGAGAGGGAAGGAATAGGGGAGGTGGAGGAGAATAATGGGGGAAGAGGAGGGGAGGGTATAGGAGGCACAACGGGAGACGAGGAAAAACAGTGTCCGACGTCCGGCTGGGTAGGTGACGGCCGAGGGGTGAACCAGAGCCAAAAAGGATGCCGCGTGAGGGTTCTGTCTTGTTTTTGGGGATAAGGCATTCCAGATCCTAGGGGCCATTCCTGAGAAGGAGCGGTTATAAGTTTTCTTTTTGGTAAATCGTTGTGGCTTCAGTAGAAGGTTATAAGAACTCCTGTTGGTTCTGTTACCACCCGATGGTGCTAATTTCTCTGCAAGGTATCGTGGTGTTTTGTGATGCAATGCCTTGTGTGTCATACAGGCGATTTTCAAATGGATTCTGGCCTCAAAGGGTAGCCAGTTAAGGAGCACGCAGGTCCGGGGAGATGTGACAGTTTCTTTTGGAGCCTGTGATTAGTCTGGCGGCTGCGTTGATTGATGCTCTTAGTGGGGCTGTCGTTGATCTGGGAAGGCCGCAGAGAGCGACACTCCCATATTCCACTCTGGGGATTACTAGAGTTTGGACTGCCTGTTTAAAGTCATTTGCGGGTATGAAGGGTTTCAGTCTTCTTAAGGTGTTCATTTGAAAGTTTGCTCCTTTAGTTGCTGCGCTGATGTGCTTCTGCATATTTAGCTTATTATCCAGAGTTATGCCTAGCGATTTGGCAGAATCGATCATGAGCGGTTGGCCGTCGAGTGCTGTTAAGTGCTTCATCCATTCCATGATGGTGGTTGTTTGGACTATGTAGCAAAGTATCTTAAAAACATGTATGTACAAAAACCATCCGCACCGCTGGGCGAATGTTATTAAGATCGTTTATTAGTCGCACATGCTACTTGGAAACTGCTCTAGGTTGCCAAACCCTTGAGAAAGTAAACATGGCGCAGCATTGAGGACCCGCACTGCAGGGATAAGATTAGCATTTAAGAACCCCTTAGTAGGACCCACGGGGTGCGGGGTGTGGAGGGACCGGGCCAGGGACTGGACGGGGTCATCAGACCTCAGAGTGGTTGACACCTTCCTGCTTTCTCAAATTTGCTTGAAAAGGCACCATTTGCCCACTCTTTTTTCAAAATTTTCTCGAGGGGGAGAACCCCCCGTAGGTGGTTTGGGCTCGCTCGCTACGCCAGCTCGCCGCAGTGCAGTACGACAATTGTTTTATGCCCCACCACTTTCAAATGTCACCATCCGCCACTGCAAGTAATTGATAACATTGTCAGCTTAATCTTACTTGTTGACAAAACACTAAAAAGGGATATTTATTTATATACATGCTTTGTCAGCTCCTCAATATTTTATGACCAAATAAACTGAAAAAAGCTGTTGGAAACAATGTCTAACTGGGGCTTTCATCAAACATTACTATACTTCCAAGTCTTGTTTCAGGAAAATACATGGCTTCAAATCAAATGAGCAAATAACATCCTCTCTCCCAGGGTGACCACCAACAATGGTCTGAAACAAGGCTGTAAGGCTGTATTCTACCTCCATGCTTTTTTCAGTATGTATATCTGACAACATCATATCTGGATCATCCAAGTGGTCTTGCTCCAACACTGGGAAAACATTCCATTTCATACTTGACTTAAGAACAACTTACAAATAACAATTGATAAAACAAAAATAATGACCTTTGGGGAGCCAGGAAAGGCCTGAGATGGCTTATTGATGGAAGACGTGTCAGAGAATTACAGACATATGACTGTCTGGGGGTAACCGTCAACAAAAACCTATCCTGGTTTCCCCATATAGAAGGTAAGCAGAGAAAGTATCCCCTGGAGGTAGAATCACATGCACTCAAAAACCTTTTTCACACACTCAAAATGGCTCTGTATCAGCAATTTCAGAATTCCAACTATCAATCACCAATAAACCCCCATTCTGTGGCATAAAAACTAGACCCCAAGCTGAAATGTAGTGCTCGCACAATTTTATTCTTCCAATATGGCCGCGGGACATGCGCAGCAAGGGGATATGCCGCGTTGAGAACGCTAGAGTTCTCGCGTGGCTTAGAATAGTAGAGACGCATAAAAATGGGGCACTGAGTAACCGCATTTACTTCGGAGGTGGTAGAAGAAGGACATTGCCAGATGAAGGTAAGAACACGGTTCGGGACTAGTTATAATCTTTTGTTCGGCAAGGGTCCGTTTGAGGAATAGAAAGGACACGTGACCATCCGGGGAGTGTAACATGGTACGGCAGATCGGTCCTAGAAGTGTGGTTATAAATGGGTCAATAAAGTTTTTTTTAATAAAAAAAGAGGGCTTTCCACGTACATAGTCTAGTGTGAGTACATAAAGGGTGGCGAACATAGCGTTGCATGCAGTATGAGCTAGCAGGGTATTGTCCTAAGAAATGTAGTTGAGTGACCGATTTAAGAGATGGTAGGAACATGATACATTTAAAAGTATTGAGGAAAGAAGAAATAAAAGTTGATATATCTTCACCATCCACAGATATTTTGATAACCTGTGAACCCAGATAGACATATCAGAAGTCTACTGGGAGATTGCAGTACGTGGGCAGAATAACGGACCCCCACGAAACGCAGTGCAAAACAAACTAGTATTTTAAGTTAAGGTAAGCGATTCAAGCGACCATAGAGAAGGAATTCCAATAATTATACGAAAATAGAGATAAAATGAGTCCTCTTTTTCCTCCCTCTATAATGCTTTTACTGAAGGTGCATCTGTCAAATTGCGACATACAGGGCACCAGGTGCATTTGATAAGACGAAAGGCGGGGCACTCCAGCGGTGATACATAACAAGCGGAGGCACATGCTATAGACACCTGGCCCCGAGGTAAGAGATATGTGGAAGTAGTATAAACGATAGTACTTTATTTAATAAAATTAGGAAGATTTAATAAGAGATCCTCTTATCCTATTTTTCTTATATTCCCCGATATAGATTCAATGGGGTATAGTGGCCTCCCTCGCAGGAAGGTTTAGAAAGAAGATAATGCGTACATGGACTGGAGTATATCATTCTCCAATTGCTACGGTTAGTAAAATCAATAAGGAAAGAAACCTATTGAAGTATGGATGATGTAGCATGGGATGAAAGAATGTAAAATAGGGATGAATAAGGGTAATATGCAATATGAGGGAGTGGCACCCTTTTGGTTTTGCTCTAAATTGAAATGTAGTGCATGTAGGTATGAATTCCTCTAGAGGGAGGAATGGGTGCCTAGAAGGCATGCATTTTTGAATATCTGTTTATATAGGGCACGGGGACAATTGGAATGTGAAAATAACAACTTTACATGTGATGGGAGAATACACATTGTTTGCAGCATGGCTGATACCTTTCTTTTCTCATGTAGATAAAATATTGATAACGTGGAGAAACCTGACCCTCTAAAAAAATCTTGTCCTGAAGAAGGTGTTTTTTTTTAAACAAGCTCCGGCACAACCGAAACGCGTCAACGCACTCTCCTATAAAGAATCCAAAAAACAAGGGACATTTGGATAAGAATAATATTTTTTACCAAAAGTTCTCTGTGTATAATGTACTGTGTTTGGATCTCATTGAGTTAAAACAGAATATGATAACTGTATTTTATGGGTCTCCTTTTTCTGAAAAATGTGTTTTTTAATGTAATAATGTTTTTTTAAAAAAAAGTATATTGTTTATTTCATGCTTATCCTTCTAAGTTTTCATGAAATATTTTAATATGTGTATGGATTGAGGCATATTTTGCTTCTTTTTTATAAATAAAATTGTGCGAGCACTACATTTCAGCTTGGGGTCTAGTTTTTATGCCACAGAATGGGGGTTTATTGGTGATTGATAGTTGGAATTCTGAAATTGCTGATACAGAGCCATTTTGAGTGTGTGAAAAAGGTTTTTGAGTGCATGTGATTCTACCTCCAGGGGATACTTTCTCTGATTACTGTTTATAAGAGTTCGGTTCCCTGGAACTTTTTGGGCTACCTCTCTTGTTGTTTACTTCCCCATATAGAAAACAGGTGGAAGAAAGCTGCCATTGTCACAAATGGTAGAGATTTACTAACATCTATGGTAAGCGGGCCATCATTCAAACACTTAAAATAATTAATTTGAAACTGATACCAACCCTCTTATGTGTGTCTGTTATCTTCTATGACAATGTAGTGTACAATCTTAATAAAATTTACATAAATTAAATTAAATCTTTGCTGAATATGTGTCACTAGAATCCAGAGGTATGACTCTGACTTGAACTCACAGTACCTTCCTTAATTGGCTTGCACCATATGCCTAAGTTAAACTACATTTGCGATTGTATATCAACCACAGAGGAGCCATTACAATGGATTATCATTGATGAACTTATATCTACTGAAAGCCGAATTCCTTCATTGAGCCCAGAATTAATCACCAAAATAATAATACAAAACAAATTGCCGCCTTAATCTGTTATGGCAAATATTCTTCAGCAGCAGCGTAAAACTTACGGAATACTTTAATAACTAACAGCAGATCAGTCAATCTAGATCACTTTAGGAAGATACAAATACTCAAATTATACAATAAATTCATATTTTCATACAACCAGGGGTATCTTTCATCTGCCTTGGTACCTACCTGTAAAATCAAGTATTTACGATTTGGACTTTTCCACAATCCAATCGCACAATTTGAAAGCACATAGAACACGGATTGTTTAGCAACGAAAGCCTGTTGACTGCGATTTTAAGGAGGAAACCATTAAATATATCTTAAGCATATGCCTGGCACTTTTTGAACTGAGAAAAAAATACTTAAAGCCTTTATTGGGCAAAATCTACTTACGGTCAATGAAGCAGTAATGTACTGCTTTAGAGCACAAGACTCTCAAGCCATAGGGAGCCTGACCTCATTTTTAGATCTAGCTTATTGCCTTTTCTTAACAAGGTACTCTTATAAATGATAACCAGTGTTATGAACTGGAATTTTATCTTTTATACTGCATTTTTAATATTTATTGTACCAATATTTTATTATTTCCAATACAATAAAATGTATTATTCATTCATTCAACAGGGGGCACTGCTTCTTTCACATAATATTGCACTAGCTGCTACTTAGTAACTTGCACTGCCTATTTCCCTAAAAGCTCAGCAAGCCTGAAATAACCGGCCTAGTAAACACTTAAATTGTATTCCTTCTGTCTTAGAAGACTCAGTAACCAATCCTAAGCTGGGTCTGGTGACTCAGTGGACTAATGTACCCACTGCAAGGGCCTGTGTTTGCCCTCAAAGTCACAGGTTTAAATCCCGGCAGGTCCACTCAGTCTTCCATCCATCTGAGGTCAATAAAACGAGTACCATTGAGATGGGTAATAATAAACATATGTTATTCAGTGCCAAGATGCCTACTGGTGAATGTGCGTTTACAAATACACATTATGTTATAGTGGGCGCCTCAATCTCTTAAATTTTTTTTTTTTTCCAAGAGCGGTAGACAAGCTGTTTCACAGCTTACATGGTGGCTTTCTTGTGTTGTTTTCCTTGTTATTAGTGTTCAGGTGATTATCTGGTGAACATCAGCGACAGTGAAGAAGGAAGGTCGTTGTGTCAGCGATTGCTAAACATTTGAGGGGTGTTCCCCTAAAATGGCAGCTCCCCTCGTCAAATGAACACTCAGTGCACAGATTCACAATAATCTAAATTTATCAGCGTGTTGGAGAAACTTAAACTAGGCTAGCTATATCATGTTGACCTTCCATTTGCCCGTGGCCAGGGAGATAGCCAATTTGCCCAAGAAAAAAAGTGGGTGCCAGTTGGAGCTGAGGATCCACTCCTGGGTTTTCACACCACTTTCTCCAGAACCCATCTTTGTGCTGGGCTGGGCCCTTGCTCGCCACTGCGGTCGCAGGGTGGTTACCATCACCCCCAGGTCCCCTTTATAGTACAAGCCTGGGAACGGAAACATGACTGGGCCACACCAAAGCAAAAGGCGTAGCGCGAGTGCCATCGGAGAACGAGAAGCAGGCTTTCTGCGAGGTCACAGCCAGGACACCGCACTTCTGCAAAGCGATGGAGCCCGAGCGAGCGGTTTCACACCCCGGCCGTGGACAATGCTGTGCTTGTTTACTTCCGGTTTCTCTCTCAATCTGCTGATTTCATGTTTTCCTGAAGTGAATCTGTGTTTCTAAACGCACCCTAGCAATCCGAAGTCTTCGTGTCCTGCCCTCGCTCTCAACAGTTTCATATTATGCAATGCTAAGGCTGGCAGCGCGTGGCACGCGCGCACACTCCTAACCTACCCTCTGCCTCGCAGATGACTCAGCCTAAGCCCAGCACAACACCGGAGAGCGCGCCACTACAGCACATACAATTCCTGGACGTGAGATGCAGGTTAATCCTGCCAAGCCTAACAAGCATTGGCATAGCCAATAGGTCTCGCCTTTGGGACCTTATAAGTGTTTAGCTGTGCAACATTTGATGTTGTTGACGAAAGGATATTGTGCTGCAGAAGTAAATACTTATAAGGTCATAAAGGGGAGATATATTGGATATGGTAATGATTGTTTTTTTTTTAAGGACAAGAAGTGATTTTAGGCTGCGGCTGCCACTTAGCGTACCGTATTATACGTAGACGTTGTAGCTATATTTGAGAGAGGTAGAAAGAGGTATAGAGAGAGGTAGAGAAGTATAGAGAGAGGTAGCGAGGTAGAGAGAGGTAGAGAGGTGTATAGAGGTAGAGAGAGAGCTAGACAGATGTAGAGAGAGGTAGAGAGGTGGACAGAGGTAGAGAGAGGTAGAGAGGTGGACAGAGGTAGAGAGGTGGACAGAGGTAGAGAGGTAGAGAGAGGTAGAGAGAGAGGTAGAGAGAGAGGTAGAGAGAGAGGTAGAGAGAGAGGTGTAGAGGTAGAGAAAGAGATGTAGAGAGGTAGAGAGAGAGGTAGAAAGTGAGAGAGGTAGTGAGGTAGAGAGAGAGAGAGAGAGAGAGAGAGGTAGAGAGAGAGAGGTAGAGAGAGAGAGAGAGGTAGAGAGAGAGAGGTGGAGAGAGAGAGAGGTAGAGAGAGAAAGAGAGAGGTAGACGTAGAGATAGAGAGAGAGAGGGAGAGAGGTAGAGAGAGAGAGGGAGAGAGGTGGAGAGGTAGAGAGAGAGTTAGAGAGAGAGAGTTAGAGAGAGAGAGGTAGAGAGATACAGGGGTAGAGTCAGAGGTAGAGTGGCAGTGAGGTAGAGAGGGAGAGGTAGAGAGAGTGGTAGAGAGAGATAGGTAGAGTGGTAGAGAGAGATAGGTAGAGTGGTAGAGAGAGATAGGTAGAGTGGTAGAGAGAGATAGGTAGAGTGGTAGAGAGAGAGTGGTAGAGAGAGAGTGGTAGAGAGAGAGTGGTAGAGAGAGAGTGGTAGAGAGAGAGTGGTAGAGAGAGAGAGGTAGAGAGAGAGAGGTAGAGAGAGAGAGGTAGAGAGAGAGAGGTAGAGAGAGAGCGGAAGAGAGAGAGAGGTAGAGAGATAGGTAGAGAGTTAGAGAGGTAGAAGGAGATGGTATAGAGGTAGTGAGGTAGAGAGGTAGACAGAGAGAGAGGTAGAGAGAGAGAGGTAGAGAGAGAGGTAGAGAGAGAGGTAGAGAGAGAGAGAATTAGAGAGAGAGAGAGAGGTAGAGAGAGAGGGAGGTAGAGAGAGGTAGAGTGAGAGAGAGGTAGAGAGAGAGGTAGAGGGAGAGGGAGAGAGGTGGAGAGGTAGAGAGAGAGGTAGAGAGAGAGGTAGAGAGATACAGGGGTAGAGTCAGAGGTAGAGTGGCAGTGAGGTAGAGAGGGAGAGGTAGAGCGAGAGGGAGAGGTAGAGGGAGAGGTAGAGAGAGAGGTAGTGAGAGATAGGTAGAGTGGTAGAGAGAGATAGGTAGAGTGGTAGAGAGAGAGGTAGAGAGAGAGAGAGGTAGAGAGAGAGAGGTAGAGAGAGAGAGGTAGAGATAGAGAGAGGGCGAGAGGGAGAGAGGGCGAGAGGGAGAGGTAGAGAGAGAGAGGTAGAGAGGTAGAGAGAGAGGTAGAGGGAGAGGTAGAGAGGTAGAGAAGTATAGAGAGAGGTAACGAGGTAGAGAGAGCTAGACAGATGTAGAGAGGTGGACAGAGGTAGAGAGGGGTAGAGAGGTGGACAGAGGTAGAGAGGGGTAGAGAGGTGGACAGAGGTAGAGAGGGGTAGAGAGGGGTAGAGTGGTGGACAGAGGTAGAGAGGTGGACAGAGGTAGAGAGGTGGACAGAGGTAGAGAGGTGGACAGAGGTAGAGAGGTGGACAGAGGTAGAGAGGTGGACAGAGGTAGAGAGGTGGACAGAGGTAGAGAGGTGGACAGAGGTAGAGAGAGGTGGACAGAGGTAGAGAGGTGGACAGAGGTAGAGAGGTAGAGAGGTGGACAGGGGTAGAGAGAGGTAGAGAGAGAGGTAGAGAGGTAGAGAGAGAGAGGTAGAGAGAGAGAGGTAGAGAGAGAGGTAGAGAGAGAGAGTTAGAGAGAGAGAGAGATACAGGGGTAGAGGTAGAGTGGCAGTGAGGTAGAGAGAGAGAGGGAGAGGTAGAGAGAGAGGTAGAGAGAGATAGGTAGAGTGGTAGAGAAAGAGAGGTAGAGAGAGAGGTAGAGAGAGAGGTAGAGAGGTAGAGAGCGGTAGAGAGAGAGAGAGGTAGAGAGGTGTAGAGAGGTAGAGAGAGAGGTAGAGCGGGAGAGGTAGAGAGATAGGTAGAGAGAGAGAGGTAGAGAGAGAGAGGTGTAGAGAGGTAGAGAGAGAGGTAGAGAGGTAGAGAGAGAGGGAGAGGTAGCGGGAGAGGTAGCGAGAGATAGGTAGAGAGTTAGAGAGGTAGAAGGAGATGGTAGAGTGGTAGTGAGGTAGAGAGAGAGGCAGAGAGGTAGAGAGAGAGGTAGTGAGGTAGAGAGGTAGAGAGAGAGAGAGAGAGGTAGAGAGAGGTAGAGAGGTAGAGAGGTGGAGAGAGAGGTAGAGAGAGAGAGAGAGTTAGAGAGAGAGGTAGAGAGAGAGTTAGAGAGAGAGAGGTAGAGAGATACAGGGGTAGAGGCAGAGGTAGAGTGGCAGTGAGGTAGAGAGAGAGAGGGAGAGGTAGAGAGAGATAGGTAGAGTGGTAGAGAAAGAGAGGTAGAGAGAGAGGGATAGAGAGAGAGGGATAGAGAGAGAGGGATAGAGAGAGAGGGATAGAGAGAGAGGTAGAGAGAGAGAGGTAGAGAGAGATAGGTAGAGAGAGATAGGTAGGTAGAGAGGTAGAAGGAGATGGTAGAGTGGTAGTGAGATAGAGAGGTAGAGAGGTTGAGAGAGAGAGGTAGAGAGAGTTAGGGAGGTGGAGAGAGAGAGAGGTAGAGAGAGAGGTAGAGAGAGAGAGAGAGGTAGAGAGAGAGAGAGAGGTAGAGAGAGAGAGAGAGAGAGAGAGAGGTAGAGAGAGAGAGAGGTAGAGAGAGAGAGAGGTAGAGAGAGAGAGAGGGAGAGAGAGAGAGGTAGAGAGAGAGAGGTAGAGAGAGAGGTAGAGAGAGAGGTAGAGAGAGAGGTAGAGAGAGAGGTAGAGAGAGAGAGGTAGAGAGAGGGAGGTAGAGAGAGAGAGGTAGAGAGAGGTAGAGAGAGGTAGAGAGAGGTAGAGAGAGGTAGAGAGAGGTAGAGAGAGGTAGAGAGAGGGAGAGGGAGAGGGAGAGAGAGGTAGAGAGTTAGAGAGGTAGAAGGAGATGGTAGAGTGGTAGTGAGGTAGAGAGAGAGGCAGAGAGGTAGAGAGAGAGAGGTAGAGAGAGAGAGGGGTAGAGGGGTAGAGAGGTGGAGAGAGGTAGAGAGGTGGAGAGAGGTAGAGAGGTGGAGAGAGGTAGAGAGAGAGAGGTAGAGAGAGAGAGGTAGAGAGAGAGAGGTAGAGAGAGAGAGATAGAGAGGTAGAGAGGTAACGAGAGAGAGGGAGAGAGGTAGAGGCAGAGGGAGAGAGAGAGAGGTAGAGAGAGAGAGGTAGAGAGTTAGAGGTAGAGAGTTAAAGAGGTAGAAGGAGATGGTAGAGTGGTAGTGAGGTAGAGAGAGAGGCAGAGAGGCAGAGAGGCAGAGAGGTAGAGAGAGGGAGAGGTAGAGAGAGAGGGAGAGGTAGAGAGAGAGGGAGAGGTAGAGAGAGAGGTAGAGAGAGAGGTAGAGAGAGAGGTAGAGAGAGAGGTGGAGAGAGGGAGGTAGAGAGAGAGGTAGAGGTAGAGGTAGAGAGAGAGGTAGAGGTAGAGAGAGGTATAGAGAGAGGTATAGAGAGAGGTATAGAGAGAGAGGTAGAGAGGTGGAGAGAGAGAGGTAGAGAGAGAGAGGTAGAGAGAGAGAGAGAGAGAGAGAGAGAGAGAGAGAGAGAGAGGTAGAGAGATAGAGGGGTAGAGGCAGAGGTAGAGTGGCAGTGAGGTAGAGAGAGAGAGGTAGAGAGAGAGGTAGAGAGAGAGGTAGAGAGAGAGGTAGAGAGAGAGGTAGAGAGAGCGGAAGAGAGAGAGCGGAAGAGAGAGGTAGAGAGATAGGTAGAGAGTTAGAGAGGTAGAAGGAGATGGTATAGAGGTAGTGAGGTAGAGGAGAGGTAGAGAGAGAGAGGTAGAGAGAGAGAGGTAGAGAGAGAGAGGTAGAGAGAGAGAGGTAGAGAGAGAGAGGTAGAGAGAGAGGGAGAGAGGTGGAGAGAGGGAGAGGTAGAGAGAGGTGTAGAGAGAGGTGTAGAGAGAGGTGTAGAGAGAGGTGTAGAGAGAGGTGTAGAGAGAGGTGTAGAGAGAGGTAGAGAGATAGAGGGGTAGAGGCAGAGATAGAGTGGCAGTGAGGTAGAGAGGGAGAGGGAGAGAGAGAGAGGGAGAGGTAGAGAGAGAGGTTAATTCGCAGAGAGTTTGGCAGGAGAATGAGCAATAAACAAGCATTTATTGTAGTTTTTTTTTGCAGCAAGTGACATACTTTTAGGCAGTCAGAGGCTGGAACTGTTTCCAACAAACCACTGTTAAGTCCCATGTCAGATGTGTGCTTTCATCTCATCCTGAAATGCCCACGTTCGTTCACAGTGCGTATCCGGTTATGCTTTATTCATTTCGGGCATTTGATACTGCACACACCTAATTTGAAGGAGAAGCCGGGCACTTTACATTGAACACAAGAAGGGCTGGGCGAAGGGAGGGGGAATGCCAGCAGCAGAGGAGCTTCATCAAAGCCGAAAGGGGAGGGGAGAAGGGAGGAGAGATGCGAAGCAGGCTGGCAAATGGTGTGCGATGTGCGCGCACCATGACGAGAGAGGAAAGCCATATGGCACCTCCGCTCGTCCTTGTGCGCGTAACCGCACACTCGATGCCAGCCAAAAAGAGTGGTTGCATTTCTGCAACCACACTACAAAATGTCTCGCTCAGAGCCAGCGCTGGCTTTCAGAGCGAGACCTAAAAACGTAGAGTGCCACACACACCCTGACACCGCAAGGTGGCGCAACTGCACGTTGCTTCTGTGAGGGCTTGGGCAGGCTGCCAGTCATGGGGGGCATATGCCCCTAAAAGTTATATAAAAGATGAAGGCTACAATGCCTGGTGCTTGGCCTTGCGGAGCAACGCATACAAAGGCACGCACAGTTCATAAATACGTTAATTTGAGACGTTTTCTCCGAAACAGTTTAATAACAATTCCTCGAAGCCGTAGGTTTATAAAAACATAAAAAATGTACTGCAGTGTAATACAATACCATAAATATATGAAACAGTTAACAAACTCGTAACACGGGTACAAATCATTTGAAACCAATAAGCATCAGCCAAAGCACAGGCTACGTCCATCTATTGCTTCAAAAAAAAGAAGATCCCTAACTGCCGATCCTGACCTTATATTGTACTTTAAAAAAATGTGGTTTTAAAAATCCGCGATCCGCACTTAGAAAATAAAGGCAGTCAAATTCAATGTGCCCTTTTGTAATGTGCATTTTCAGGCCACAACCACATAACCCTTCTGAGATCTTAAAGGGTGCCAACCTGGAAGGTTGAGAGTGGAGGGGTGGAGACAAATTCTAAACCTTAGAATTATATTACACATCACTGGATTGGGAAGACCATGAAGATACTGAAAAGAGGAATGGGTTCCCAAGATCCGCGTAGGTCAGCTACCAAAGTCTTTTGTCTCAGATACTCAAGGTCTCTTTCTCTCCCAACCAACGCACTCCGCTTCGTCAGCTCACTTTTTGAAAAGGCTGTGGGGACAGCAACATTATAGTTGTTTATTTGAAGTATTTTAGTGACACCTTGAAGCTGCTTCTTAATTTCCTTACCCCAACTAATTCACTTTTAATTATTTCATCTTTACATAATGCTGCTACTTTTGGTTGCACCGAGAGTATCAATTTGTCCCAATATCTTATCGATCGAACAAGAGCAATAGAAGCCAGAATAGTAGACCAGATTCCATTCTGATTGCTTGGGCCATAGCACTTTTCAGAAGGGACAGGAGCTTTTTGAACAAAGACCTTCCATCTTTTCTTAATCATGGTGGCCACACAGACCTAGGACCCTCTACCTCATACAGGAATTGCGGAGGGACCGTTGCATTATAGGCCGCAAATACTGGATGAAGCGAGGGACCGCCATTATCATTTCTGAATTTTCTCAGGCCTCCAAGGGTTGATAGTGCTTTGAGTTTTAGTGCATCCGTAGGTAAATTCCAAGACGGAGATCTATTAAAAATCAGCCCCAGATACTTATATTCTGATACTTCCTCAGCCGGGGTATTCTCTATGGCACATCCATACCCGACTTGCTTTCTACCAAATGTCATATTTTTGGTCTTATCAAGGTTGATCATTCATTTATTACTTTCGCAATAGTTATTGAATTCTGCTAATTTCCTTTAAAGTCCCACTGGGGTCCTGACCAATATGACTAAATCATCAGTGTAGAAAAGACATGGAATGTGGCGGCCCCCCATTTTGGGTGAGAATGAAGGTGTAGTCATTAATGTATTGAGGAGGTCAGCTAAATATGATGCAAAAAGGGTTGGGGCTAGAACAAATCTCCTGACACAGACCACTCTCCATTCTTATCTTTCTTGAGAACCCCCCCATTGAGCCAAAATTACTCTGGCCCAATTATTCGTGTTGAGTTCTTTCAAAATCCCTAGCATGCCACCTGGAATTTTCATGATTTCTATTTCTGACCACAAGGTTTCACGATTTACCAGGTCAAATGCAGAACAAAAATCGACAAAACACATATAGGGCGTGCCCCCCCCCACTTCCATTGATTTACGTACAATGGCCCAAAGGCTAAAACAATGGTCTATATTGGAGTGCCCTTCTTTAAATCCATCCTGCTGTATTGGGATCAGATTTTCCTCTTCGATCCACTTTTTGACACTTTGAAGTAATTTTTTTGCATATATATTTGCACCCACATCAATTAGGCTGATAAGACAATAGCATTTTGTGTCCGTCGGCTCACCCATTTCAAATATAGGCTTAATAATAGGCCCTTTCCAATTGGGAGTGTATGCACGTTAATGTGAATATTTTAAATATCTCTGATAGGAATTTTGCCCTCAAGTCCAGATACGATTTTATTATGATCAGCGACAAATTGTGAAGACCTGCTGCTCTTGTTTTTTTTTTTTTTTTTTAAAGTATTTTTATTGGCATTTTTAAATGTTCAACATATACATCGAATATTAGACAACATCACAGATGGAAACAAATTTCTCAGTGGCAATAGTAACGCATTGGAGAGGTACGCAGCTCGATGTTCCATAACTGAACCAGAGCAATGGCCCGATTACATATCGTACAGCCTATGTGTGTAGAGAGTTGCGTTCCAACCATTGTCCATCAAGGAACTGCCGCCTTCAAGTATTGGCCATAACTCTTAGTACATGTTACACCAAATATTGTTCACCATAAGTTACATGTGAGGATTTCCACCAGCGGTCCTGGGTATGAATATAACATGCGTATTTATTTAAATACTACTTCCTTTATTGAAAAACAATCCTAATTAAAGAGAAAAGAGGGAAAGCAAAGGAGAAAATAACACAACATAACCAACAAAGAAGTAAATAAGCCGTGTGCAGAGGGGTGAACTAATCTTAGTTAACATAGCCTGCGTTTTAGGGGAAGCACACCGTAGTGAAGCCTCCCAGGGGAGACGGAAGGGCAGGGGGAGAGGCCCCCGACCTTTGTCAAGGCTGCCACACAAGGGTCGAAAGATTGCATTGTTCATTACCCCTCAATCAGTGCCTTTCAAAGCGGCGCCCAGTGCGGCCTAAAGGCTTCAGTGGCGCTCGTGGATCATGTACCTTCGGGGTGGGGCCCTTGACCTGGATCCGAACCTGTCCCACTAGTCGTTTGTCCCTCCGGGTTCTCCCATGTCGCCATCACTTACCCCCATTGCCCAGCTATTGGATGCTTCCTCACGCCCTTAGATTCCTCCCAGCTGAGCGCTCTACCCTCCGCCCCAGCCCACATGATAACGTCCCGATTCCAGGCCTCGAACTGGGGTCCTCTCGGGGATTTCCATTCCAGTGCAATGCGCCTTTTAGCCAGCCCCAGTGCGGGGTCAATTAGCCTGTTCCCCACTTTCTGCTTTGGCGGTCTGGGGAAGAGACCCAGCAAGCAAGTCTGCGCAGTAGAGGGTATCACCCTGCCCAACACTTCTTTAAGCTTGCCAAGCACCGCCTCCCAAAAGGGCCGCAGTCCATGGCAGTCCCAAGTCATGTGTCCGAAGTCCGCATCTGGGTGCGTGCACCTGGGGCATGGACGGACCTCCCCCCCCCATAGGTCACATTAAGGGGGTGAGGCGTCATGTAAGCCATGTGGGTGTAGTTGAATTGTATGTATTTGAGGCGCGTAGTGCGAGAAATCTTCTTAGGGTAGTGCAGGACCCTTCGCCACTCTGCATCTGAGAGAACTCTGCCCCAGGTCTCATCCCGTTTTGCTCTCAGCCTACTTAGGGGGCACTCCGACGCCAATTGCAGAGCCACATAGAACCATTTCACTAGGTGTCCTGCCGTCCCAAGTGTGAACAGGGCATGCAATACTGGGTGTGTCTCTGGTTCGTCCCTCCCTTTCTTCCATAACTGCGCAAACGTACGTGTCAGGGCCTCATACCGCAGGAACTGGCCCGGGGGAAGACCACAGTCCTCCATTAGACCATCAAATGGGAGCAGGGAGTTATCCAGGAAGCAATCCCCGACATTATCTAGCCCTGCCTCCATCCAGTGGGCCAGTTGCTCACTTGTAAATATGGTCTGCGGATCGCCATGTGGCAGTCCCATGAGGGGCAACATAGGGGAATACTTGGCGAGTTGCCGCTCTCCGCCCTGGCATCGCCTCCAGGCTTGAAAGGCCGTGCGCTGCAGCACGGAGCAGTACGGGGTAGGCGAATTTGGTACCAATAGTTTCGCCATTACTAAGCTAGGATGGGAGTCCGGGTGCAACAGGAATGTTCCATCCTCATTCACCCCCTCTATCCACTGCACCAGCCATTGTAACTGAGCAGCAAACATATAGTATTCAAAATTCGGGACACCCAGCCCTCCCTCGGACACAGGGCGCTGCAACGTTTTAAGAGACACCCTGGGGGGCCCGTCCCCCCACACCAGGTCTCACAGCAAGGCATTCAAGGGACGAAACCAGCCGCTGGGCATGAGGACCGGGAGATTAACAAAAAAATACAATAAGCGCGGGAGCATGACCATTTTGGATAGGGAGATCCGAGCCATGACAGGCAACTGCAGTGTACGCCAGAAGTGTACACATGAACGTAACGAGCGCAGCGCTCTGCCCAGGTTACCCTCCTTCAGATCAGGAGTGGAATATTTGTATGCCCAAGTATTTGAACGAGTTCTGAGCCCATAGTATATCCACCAACGGGGCATCCAGCCGAGGCGTAGGGCCTGCTACCGGGAACAGATACGTCTTCGTTTTGTTAACTCGTAATCCAGAGAGGCCCGCAAACTCGTCTAGGATATGTATAGCCGCTGCGGTACCCACCACTGCATCTGACAAATATAACAGTAAGTCGTCCGCGTACAGGGAGACATGATGCGTTTGCCCTTCGATAGCCAACCCGATCCCGTCTCCTCCCCGGCAACGTCGCTCCGCGAGGGGCTCGGTCGCCATGGCGAACAGAAGGGGGAAGAGGGAACACCACTGTCTAGTCCCTTGAGATACCCTATACTCTCTGGAGATTGTTCTGCCTGTTCTGACCCATGCAGTAGGCACAACGTACAAGAGCCACACCCACTGCACCCAATCCTCTCCCAGGCCCAGGCGCAGCATCACCTCAAATAAGTAATCCCACCCCACCGTGTCAAAAGCTTTTTCTATGTCAACAGAGAGCACCGCGGCCTGGTGGCGGGTCGGGGCCTCCGCGTGGTAGAGAATAGAGTAGAGCCTGCGAAGATTAAAAGAGGTATTGCGTGAAGGGATAAACCCGTTCTGATCAGGATGTATCAATGTCGTCATGTGCGGGACTAGTCTACTGGCCAAGACCTTACTTAGGATCTTAAAGTCCATGTTAAGCATGGAGAGGGGTCTGTAGTCCTGAACACCTGCCTCCGGCTTCTTAGTTTTCGGAAGGGGAATCACCAGGGCCGTCTGGGTGGAGTTGGGCAGCACCCCAGCTTCGTACGCGTCGGCATACAACCTAACTAGGTGCGGCGCTAGCGTATCCGCGAAACATTGATAAAATTACGCCGGGAGACCGTCCGACCCCGGCGTCTTACCAGGCGCCAATGCATGGATGGCGGCCTTGATTTCTTGCAGGTTTATAGGTTCCCCCAGTTCTTCCCGGGCCTCTTCCTATAACACCCGGAGGGGCAGAGGCTCCAGATAGTCTCTCACAGCAGACCGGGGAGCCGGGGTCGGAGCCGCATAAAGGTGTTCATAGTACGTTAAAAAGGAATCGTTAATCGCATCCGGGTCATACACCACCTCCCCGGTAGCTAAACCCAGTTGTGTGATGGGAGATCCCCCTAATTCGGGTCTAATTAACCGCGCTAGCAGACGGCCTGCTCTTCCTTCCTCCCTCTGTACTTTGTCTAAGTAGCCCTTGTGGTCATAACAGCGCAGCCGTCTCAGAGCTTCATTATATTTTGCCCGTGCATCCTGCAATGCCACTCGGACAGCGTCGCCAGTGCCCTGAGCGTTATCGAAGCCGCGGATGCTCCCCTCCAGGGCTAAGATTTCCCAACGGAGCTCCCTGTGTGCTCCCGTCGCCTGTCCCATACAGTGACCCCGCACTACCACCTTGAATGCCTCCCATTCCACCTGGGAGGAGGATGATGTATTGACGTTGATGGGGAAGTAAGTGTCTAGGAGTATATGCAATGATGTGCGAAAGGGATCATCCTCAAGCAAGGCCGGGTTGAGTTTCCATGTGGGGATCGGGGGGCACCGACCCAAGGGTTGATGTGTCATTATTAAAGGGCTATGATCCGACAATGTGCGTCCCAGATACTCGGTATGTTTGATAGAGCCATTAAAGGTGGGGGAGCACAGGAATGTATCCAGTCGTGTATGCACTTGGTGTACCGGCGAGAAGAAGGAAAACTCCCTATGGCTGTTGTGTTGTAACCTCCAAGTGTCTTCAAGGCCCCGGTGTGTGATCCATGCACTGAACCCCGAGGATGTGCAGCGCGGCTGAGATCCCATTAAGGGAGGGTGCGACCGGTTAGCTACAACGTCCGCAACACAGTTAAAGTCCCCCCCAAGAATCAGGCTGCCCCTCAGGCTATCAGCCATTACCGCAGAAAAGGAGTCCAGGAAGCCAACCTTGCCTGGTTAGGAGCATAGATGTTACCTAAGGTGACCTCCTGGCCTGCCAGCCTCCCCGTAACCAGTATGTATCGGCCGCCTGCATCCAGCCGCGACCGCTCAACAGCAAAAGGGACTCCCGGCTTGACCCAGATCAGCACCCCCCTAGCAAAGACTGAGCTGGTGGTCGCGAAAACCTGGCCCCTCCATCGACGTTTCAGCTTCCCAGCTTCCTCACTATTCAAGTGGGTTTCCTGGAGGAACGCTATGTGGATGTCCCTACGCCTTAGGTATGAGTATATGTTATGGCGTTTTGCAATGGACCCGATTCCCCTGATGTTCCATGTTAGGAACCGAATAACACTACGAGCCTCTGCCATTCATGGTGGGTGTCACCAAACAACAGTCCGAAAAGGGACCCTCACCCAACCCCCCCCCCTCCCCCAGTCTCGTACTTTCCCACCCCTCTGCAAGCATTGAAAACCAAACGGACCCATGTGATGGTCAACTCCCCAAGCCCAGGGCAGTCCGACAACGGTCGGCCGCCCAAACATCATGTGGAACAATGTAGTACTAAATGAGGCCCTAACCTAGTACGGCACTCAACTGGGGCTAGGCAAGCAAAGTTAGAAAAAGACGCTCCCACCAGGCAGAGCACACCAGCCCCATATGTGGAAAAGCAGCTCGGGCCTAGAACAGCCATGTGCAGGTCCGCGCCCCTCTAAGTGTCATAGTCACCTTAGCTTACCAAGTATATCAAATAATATCGTCCGCAGTATTTGGCGTCACCACTGGCATCTTCACACTATTGCTGTGGGAGGTATCTGTTTCATTGCCCTCCGTCTCTCTTGAAGAACCGGCCTCAGCCCCCTGGGCAGGGCTCCGACCCTGCATCAGTGCCGCCACAGCCTGCAGCGCCTCAGGTCTCTCCTTCTCCGTCTGAGATGAGGATGGCTTCTTCGGGTTCCCCCTACGAGGTCAGCGTCTCGGGCGTTTCCCAGAGTCTGAAGTCTTCCGCCCGATGGCTCCAGAACCCAGGTTTCGTGGTGTCTCGCCCTTGTAGGCCTCCAGCCAGTCCCAGGCATCTTTGGGACAATCAAAGTAGTGAGTGTTCCCCTCCAACACTATATGTAGTCGAGGTGGGAACATCAGAGAGTATTGGAGTCCCTCCTCTCTCAATGCCTTTTTGACTTCCAGGTAGTAGGCCTGCTTCCTCTGCACCTCCAACGTATAGTCTGGGAAAAGAGAGACCTTGCTGTTGTCTACAGTGAAGGGGCCTTCTGCTCTCGCTTTTTGCAGGAGGAGATCTCTGTCCCGGAAGTGAAGCAGTCGGGCCACCACTGGTCTCGGAGGTCTCCCCGGGGCCAACGGCCTGGCAGGCACCCTATGGGCCCTCTCCAGTGTGTAAAAGGCGGACAGACCCTCGGGTGCCACCACGCTCCTGAACCAGCGTTCCAAGAAAGACACCATATCGCCTCCTTCCGTCCCTTCCGGCAGGCCCAGGACTCTAATATTGTTTCTTCTATTGCGCCCTTCCGCATCTTCAGCCCTGCGTTCCAACAAACACACCCTGTTCGTAAGGGCCCCCATCTGCTGCTCCAGTACCTTTTGCGCCGGCACCAGCTCCACAACATTAGACTCAGTCTCTTTAACCCACTCCGACAGTTTCTTGTGTTCTTCCCGCAGCAGGCCAAGCCCCACCGCAACAGTGCTGATATCTTGATGGAGGGTAGCCTTCGTGTCTGCTATGGCCTCCAGTATTTTACTGAGTAGTTGTTGTACCGGGTCATCCGGAGTGGTTTGCGACTGTTCCTGAGCACTGTCTTCTGGATCTTGGAGGGCCCCGGTCTGGCGGCCTCTAGGTTTGCCCATGATGCAGAGATTTCAATAGTCCAAAGCACTGCCTACGCACGACGGTGCGTAGTGGGTTCAGGGCACCCCGGAAACAGGAGCCAGCGTGAGACCTAGGTCTTCCTTCACCTCAATTCAGTCTGCACTGTGGTCCTCCAGTCCCGGCCGCCAGGGTCACCTCCTCACTTCCCTGGTGGTCTTGCCACGCGTCGCGGGCCCTGTATGCCGCTCTTCCTCGAGGCCAGAAGCTCCACCCAAGCCCCAATGGGATAGTCCTGTCCAAGCTAGCTGTGGGCGGTTCGGTCCCTCGGTCTACAGACTCCACCAGTGTACTAGATCCCCCGTCTCGGCGTCTCCCTTGGTGCACGCCACCAGGCGATCCGGCGTGTTACCACTGCAGGCTGCCTTCTTCGCTATGCTCCCGGCAATGCCCCACAGGCCATCCAGGCACTTCTCTGGCCACAGCCCGGGTCGGGCGCGTGGCTGCAGCCCGACTCTGCACAGGCTCCGTCTTGGGGTTTACAGGTGCCTCCCCCGTCCCGGCAGGCAGACAGGGTCCGCAGAGAGCACCCCAGTGCAGAGGCTCTGCCCTGCGAGACACCCAGCACCTCACAGGTAGCCGGCCCTTCGGGGTGATGTCCGCTCCTGGCACCCCGGAAAGATTCAGGCGTATATCGGGTGCGCACCTGCTGCCCAGCGCGCAGTGGCCACCGCCACACCACCTGATGTAGGCCCACCAAGGGAAAGGGTGGCGGCCGTCTGTCGCACAAATCCAACCCCCCGCATTCTCGGCTGATGGGGTCAACTGGGGGGCCCCCGCGCCGCTCCGGCAGCAGCCAAGCTCACCTCAGGATCACAATCGGCGGTCACCTCTTCGCAGTCCCCAGCTAGCAGTGACCAACTCAGCCGCACTCCTGCCGCCCAGTCCAGCTGCGGCTTCAATTTAGGGCCAGGGGGGCCACCACTACGCTCGTCGTCACCTGCAGGTCTGTTTCACCGGGGCTCCGCCAGCAGAGAAGCCCCTAGGCCTACTGACGCTCTTCGGCCTGCCAATTTGCTGCCGCCGGCTGGAACCACAGACGCAGCCGCTTCCCTCCAGCACAGCCGTTCCTCACCGCAGTTCCAGGCAGCAGTCCCACTTCACAGACGGTGCCCCAGCTCCGCCATCCTGCCGCACAGCGCGCCCGCGGCACTGCTCTCCCGGTCGTCGTCGCCGCCAAGGGGGGACCACCCACTTCACCGCGGGGGCGCTCAGGTCTCACCTCCTCAGCCACAGCACCCGCCTTGCTCGCAGGGGACCCCCCGTGCCTCACGCCGCTCAGGCTGTTCCGCAGTCCCCAAGTGCAGCAGCTCCTTACATGGAGGGGCGCCCGGGCCTCACGATTGCTCCCGGGGCCGCCATGACATCAGCTTCAGCTACGTACTTCTCGCAGCGGGCCGCTACTCCCGTCCAGCAGTTCCAACAATCCTCAATTTCCGTCCGGGTGCGCCCCTCGGCACTCGGGCCCCCCAGAGACTGCCGAGAGCTTGCAAATAGGCCCCGGCTGTGCAATTTACGAGGTTAAAAAAACGGGCTGGTGCGGAGCTCTAGGCTCACGCGTCCGCCATGATCCTCGGCTAAGCCACGCCCCCACCTGCTGCTCTTGTAAGCCGAATGTTGGTGATAGTATCTCTTACTGTTGCTTCAGAGAAGAGTGTGAGGACCTATTTTCTATTAGGACGATAACCTGGGTGGCAACATCGCCCCTTCCCTTACATAGTGTTGTTATATACTCCACCCATATTTCATGGAGGACCATACTGCCCCTTCTTTTGTCATAGCCGTGTGTGCCTAATCTCAACAATGAACCAAATTTTGGGAAATTTTTTACTAAGATTACAGATATCATTTCTTCCCAGGTTTCCTTATAATATGCCTTAGTACGATTGATTCTAGCTTTATACTGGTTAAGCAGTTCATAGTAAGCAGGACTATCCTTTGTAGGCTTGTTAGACCCCTTTAACTTCCCTTAAGTTTTCTTTTCAGAGACTAACATTCTGAGTCAAACCATCTGGTCATCTTTCACCCTTTGGAACTGGAAGATTTGACTTCTGCCATTCTATAGCCAAACACTTGACCAATGTTTTTATTGTGTTCACATACTTGTTAATCGGGTCCCTATCAATCGATTGTAAATAAATTGGCTCTATATTTTATTGAAGTCCACCAGCATCTATATGTGCTGGGCACTTATTCGAGTAGTAAGATGACTGTGGAATTCAATGTCCAGTGGCATAACTGCATCTCTTTGGGATGTTTCTAGTTAAAGCTTCGCTCTTCAAAGAAAATGGGCGCTCATTTGATGCGTTAGTACTTAAAAATCCTGGAATAATGGAAAATACCAGGCTTTTGTGTATATGTCATCTATTGGTCCAGACGCGTTACCATGACTGAATGTCCAGCCAGCAGGTGTATCAGAGGTGAAATGACCATTTAGGCAGACAAAACACCAGTTCTCTAAAATTCTTTGCATTCTCACATATAATTCTGACACAGTCTCACGTAAACTGTTTGCAGGCTAGCCTGGAAGACCCCGAAAGAGGCACCGGCATACCCTGTTATCAAGAACTCCAGTGTCACCAGACGCAACCAACAACCATCATTTTGAGGAGAGCTGGTTTGTAAAAGGGAGGGCACAGAAGATTCAGGCATGCACCGTCACAACACTATATTATCCCCCCCAAAAAGAAAGCTGAATCTAAACATAATATAGCCTTATAGTCCGCCGTAGCGGGCTATACCGGCTATTAAAGGCCCGCTCCAGCGTTAAAGGCCCGAGCCGAAGACGAGGGTCTTTAACAAGGGAGCGGGACTTTAATAGCCGGTATAGCCCAGCTACGAAGGGCTATAAGGCTATTAGAACATTCTGCCACTAGAGGGCAGAATGTTCTAACAAATAAAACAAAGGCCTCTCGGAGCCCGAGGGGGTTTAAATTCCCTCGGGCTCCGAGAGGCCTTTGTTCACAGCAGTAGCTGTGAACAAAAGCAACATTGGAATGTTGCTCTGCGGGCCTTTACCGGCCCGTAGAAGCTCGGAGCACTCCATTGTATTCAATGGAGTGCTCCACATTCCAATGTTCTAATAGACTTTACTGGAGAAAGTCTTGGTAACATTGAGAGGGCCGTGGGTCTCTCTCAGTTCACACTGTGAGTGAGCTGTTTGAGAAACCTCAAGGGGGACTGGGATGGAAAACATAGTTTGCCCCCTCGATATTCTGACCAGCAGCATGGGCTGCCTGGATGGACTTTGCAGTGCTTTCATAGACCGTCTTTCATTATAAAGGGGGCTGGAGGTTCATGTGGGTTAGCTGCATGACAACGAAGACAATTGTCAACTGTTACTTTCCCCATCTGGTCCAATCCATGAAGCCAGGCTAGCACAGAGCTGATTCTTTGTCCTTGCAATCCCAATGCCACCCAGGGGATTGTCCGCTAATGGTTTCCCCATCGGAGGCATCCTTCCAGCGTTATTTCTGGTAGCATAGCGAGTGTCATGAGCCCTAGCTCAAGGGAGAAAATGCCCCCGGGTACTTTTTGAATTGGAAATCAAGCAATAATAAGGTTCAGTGGGCCCTCAGGCCCCTGGACCCGAGTGCCACTGCACCGACTGCACCAAAGGAAGCTATGCCCCTGGTTATTGCTAGTTCATGGCATACATTATGGACCACGGAGGCAAGATTAGGAATCAAACATCTCTGATGATAAGCTACGGACACTTGTCAGCAGCCATAGCCGATACAATATCATCCAGGCATGAGCTTTGTTCTTGATCTTTCCACAATGGGTTTCACATATTCTTCTGTCTCAAGTGTTTCGTTTATTTCATGGAGGGTCACAGGCCAAGGGTGGCATAAGAGGAAGTCTGCCAGGTTGTTTGATCCAGGACAATGATTGATTCAGAATGAACATTCCTGGAGCTGAGCATCCATTTCTCAATCTGAGGCAGATGCTTCGACAATGACCCTTTGAGTAGTGGTTTGTGGTATGCGATTACACGGACTGGCTGGCCATAGAGGTACAGATGGAGAAGGAAACACCTCCACTATATGGCAATGGCCTTTTTCTCAATGTTTTAGTAGCATTGTTCCATGGGGGTCGAGAGATATACGGAACAGGGGCAGCACTTGGACCACCTGGAACGAGGGGCAATAGACAAATGAAAAAACAGTGGTCTCTCGGAGTACATAATTGCTGCACCACTGCTCTCTACGCCACTCTACTCTACACCACTTGACACCACTGCACTCTACGACACACTGCTCTGCAACACTGCACTCTCCGCCACTGAACTCTACACCACTCTACTCTGCACTACTGCACTCTACGCCACTACACTCTGCAGTACTCCACTCTGCACCACTGCACTCTACGCCACTGTATTCTACACCACAGCACTTTAAGCCAATCTATTCTGCACCACTGCACTCTACACCACTGCACTTTACTATGCACCACTCTAATCTACGCTACAACATCGACGCTGCTGAATTCTATGCCGCTGTACTCTACGTCACTATACTCTGCAACACTCTGCAGCACTCTACTCTGCTTCACGGCACTCTGCAGCACTCTACTCTGTACCATTCTACTTTGCGCCACTGCACTCTGCAGCACTCTACTCTGCAGCACTCTACTCCACAGCACTCCACTCTGCTGCACTCCACTTTGCTGCACTCCACTTTGCAACACTCCACCCTGCACCATTCCACTTGTCACCATTCCACTCTCCAACACTCCACTCAGCACCACAGCACTCTGCACCACTGTACTCTGCACCACGGCACTCTAAGATGCAGCATTCCACTGTACACCACTCTACTCTGCACTGCACCACTCCACTCTAAACCACTGTACTATACTCTGCATCACTTCAGTCTATGCCACTCTACTTTACTCTGCACCACTCCACACTAGGCTACTCTACTCTGCATCTCTCCACTGTACACCAATCTAATCTGCACCACTCCACGCCACTGCATTCTGTGACTCTGCATTGTACAAAGCTGAATTCTATGCCGCTGCACTGCTCGCCACTTTACTCTGCATCACTCTAATCCAATGCTCGCTACACAAGTCCACTCTACTCTACACCACTCCACAGTACACCATGCGACTCCACTCTATGCCACTCCAATACACAACACTCTATGCCACGCCAATACTATGCCACTAACTTTTAGCCATGCTGAATAATAGCAACACTGGTGTACAACATGGGTAAAACACATTCGCAAAGCCAATAGCTCTTGTATTGGTGAGACCAATTGGCTTTGCCAATGCTTGTGTTTTTTTAAGGTTCAGCAGTAACTTCAAGCTTTTTTGGTCAAAAACTCCTAGCAGGACAAACTGTTTACATAGAGCCAGGGCGGTCATGTCTTTTGGGAAAGCATTGCACCTAGTCTAAACATTTATGAAATCTGTAATTTCATACATGGTGCTCCAAAAATCTTCAAACTTTCAGGAAAGGTTTCAAGGACAGTACGAAGCAGGATCTATTTGCAGAAGGGCTCCACTAAATGCCAGTTCAGGCCTGCAGTGTTCAATTGCAACTGGCTCCAGAAATTCCTTTGTAAACTTCTAAAACTCCCTAGGCCCACAGCACTGACTTCACTACCCAGACACACTGAGTTTCATACAGGTAGGGTGATAAACATTTCCGGTTTCAAATGCTTTCCTGGTTCTTAGTCAGACGGACACAGCTTTTAGAATAAGTTGTTGGAAACAGCAAGCAGACGCTATGTCCGTGGGGAGACCTGAAGAAAAGTTCTAGCTTCTTTTTTGAGTTTTATATAGCGCAAACTCGACTCGAAGATATCAGGTATCGGAGCGCTTTACATGAGCACCAGTTTCGCTACAGATGGACACATTCATTTTTGTTAGGCACGGGGAGATTAAGCAATTTACCCAGAATGTTGAGTGTACCTGCCGCGACTCAAACCCGGTTTCCCGGCTTCGAGGTCGACATATAGCGCGAACTCGACCCGAAGATATCAGAGCTCTTTACATAAGCACCAGTTTGGTTACAGATGGACACATTCATTTTTGTTAGGCACAGGGAGATTAAGTGATTTGCCTATTATCACAGGATGTTGAGCGTCCCTGCTGAGACTCAAACCCAGCTCCCTGGGTTCGAGGTAGACCGCTCTAGCTGTAAGGCTACATCCTTTCTCCCAGCTTCAGGGCTTGAAGTCCAAAGCATTACCCAGGAAGGTAGGAATCCCTTAGAGTAGCATGCAGGGCCATCCTCTTATTTTCATCTGTATAAAGCAGTCCCCTCCTAAGAATGGGGCAGGCAGGGAGTTTTAAAAGGCATACACATTCTTTGATTGGCAACCACCCCTGAGCAAATCAAGCCAAAATTATTGCAGTTTCTCCACCAAATATTTTGGCAAAGTAACTATATGCCAGCCTTCGAGATGAGCTTTATGGCAAAGTCTCTTGCACTGCAAAGAATGTGAAATGTCCTAGCCCTTGTGGTGGAAAGTTTCAAATCTATCAAGGATAGAAAGCTGGGGATTATGCTTCTGTCTCCTTTAGTCACAAGTCACCAGCCTTGACAAGCTAAAAGAAGCATTCTCCAAGCTTGGGGAAACAACAAAACCATATATCCTATAACCATATTCTAGGCTATAACTCTTTCACAAGCACCAATCACAGGCCATACCCCATCTTTATCCTTTCTTTCAATCAGTGGCCCCTTCTTTTTTCATGCGAGTTGTCCTCCAGTTAGTAATAAGTAAAGCCACGTTTCTCTCCTGTTTTTGATCAGCTTCTGTTGCGAACAATTACGGGCGTAAACACCATCAAAGCAACCATTTTGCATTCAAAAGTATCTAAATAACAGTAATACTCAATCATAATAACCCCTTAAGGAAACCAAAATACTATATCTCACAGACTTTTTCTGCATGGGTGGGGGGGAGTTACTGAAAACATAGTAACCTTCACCTCGCGGCATTAAAAGAATTTAAACTTTACATCACACAAGGTAGGAAATGTTACACTATGTTAGAACCCAAGGTGAATGTCATGCATGTTCAAAGCTTACTCAACAGCTTAAAAGAAAACTTTTTTAAAGGTAGAATCCGTGCCTTCTAATCTGCTCACCATAGAAAAGCTTTGAACGCCATGGCTTTTTGAGCCCCAAACGTTTTGGCTCAAACAGAATGTGTCAATTGTATCCTTCACCATGACACTTTAGACTCTTGTCAAAAAGGACACTGGCCCAAAGGGTTTCATGAGGGACATCAGTAAATGTTGTATCCCGGCTGTAATCAGGTCTGCAGTCATGCTCTCATAATCTCTAAGGCATTGCACTACACAGAGTTTAGTACAATCTGGAAAAGCCAGATAAGTGATTGACCATGTGTTGGACTTGGTTCGTCTGAAAATGATAAATGTTACTCCATCTGGAGTAAACATCCTGCAGACAAATCCAACACTATTTCATCAGACACTCTCCTGTAGGAAACAAGACACAGCAACATTGCCAGTTTTGACGAAAGTTCCTTCCTGGGAAGAAATGCAATCTGTGACCATGACAGGAAAAGATTCAGAACTAGATTCACATTTTAGAGCTACTAGTTTTTAATACCCAGAGGAGTGGACTGCTTAATCCCATGAAAACGTTGCAAACCAAAGATTGGTCCCAGTGGGAGAACCACTCAGGAGATATTCCACAAAGAAATTGCCTATTTAAGGGCCTCATTAAGAGTACCCTGTATTATTCCAATATATGCGGCAACTTCGGTTACAGCACATATCACAATTATGAGTTGTGTAGATTTTATTACACCTGATAATACAGAGTGTGATTATATCCACCTCCCCTGGATAAATTCCGGTACGTCAAACCTGCCAAAATTAACCAGGGGAAATATGTACAGACCGTACCGAGACATGCAATAAGCAACAGATCCGCGTGAAATGCCCAGTTTTCTGGGCAGAACATGTAATGGATGATTGTTATCTCACACAATAAAATTCTGACACCACAGTGTCAGGTTTTATTATGTGCAATAATTGCTGCACATGACCCGAAGCACTCAAAATAAGGTTCTATGTGTGTTAATGGACCAATAGGCCATCCTAGGTTCTGCCAGCTCCAACAAAAAGTTCACAATATTTACAGGGTCAGCTCCCACAGGATCCAGGTGGCATCCCTGAAGGATTGGAGAATCTCAAAGTTCTAGAAGAACTGAAATCCAAACATGACCTCTCCAGAAGGAAGTCACCAGAATTAAGTCTGTCTTCTGTCTCCTTGCTTTAACCACTATTTGCATGATCACTGTGAAGAAGGAAAAGTATATTTGAACTCCTTTCCCCAATCGTGGAAGAACACATCCTCTGCCAGGGCCTTCAGATGGAGATGCCAACTTAAATTCTTAAGTACTTCTGAAAATGATGGATCAGGCAAGAGGCAAAGAGACCCACCTTGTGTCATCACCATCTGTCTATCAGATTCAGAAAGAAAACAGAGGGCCACAGCCTCCAGATGCCGGGTTCCCACAGATGCCTGGAGTTTCAATGTCCTACTACGTTCTTCAACCGCCAAAGCAAATATTACTCCACCACAGTTATCTGGCTGTCCATGCAGAAGTGACAGAAGTCCTTGGCTAGTTCAGTAAACATCTTGGGCCTCATGCCCACGAGGCAGTTTATCTGCCTGAACATTTATACATTGCCCATCCTCAGGAAAACACACCAGGCTATTCTTTCTTCACAAGGCACTTCACTGCAAAGGACCCCATCAGGAGCTCAAGACAGATGATGGGCATTTTAACTCATTGTCTGATCATTCTCCTCCTCTAGATATGTCACACAGTGGACGCGCCTGCTGGTGTCTGATTTTATTATGATGTTGTAGGAGAGTAGGATCTGCCTCTTATGTTGCCCCCACTTTTTTTCTGATGTTAGCACTGGTTTCTGGCTATAGTCTGGCTGGGTCCCTGCCAATCAGGGCCCCAGCCTCTCTGTTCTCTCTAAACGACATGGAGTGCACTCTAGGTGCACTAGTGATTGGATACTGTGGTGCCTTATGAGTCCCTAGTATATGGTACCTTAGGTGCCAAGGGCATAGGTACTTCACAGGCCTACCAGGGGCTGCAGCATGTGTTATGCCACCCCTGGGAAGCAGTCTAAATCTGACACCACAGGCCTGCTACTGCAGCCTGGGTGAGGTGGTGCTAGCACCCTCACTGAGATATAGGTTTCCTATATCTCTCCTGCACACACATATAAACCTATCAGTCACCCCTAAGGCAGGCCCTATCAATCCTGAGGGCAGGGTGCTTGGCTTCTATGTGAGGGGGTGCCTCTGCCTGAGCAGGGCCCCTCTGCAGCTCTCAGAGTCTATTCTCTGGTGCTGTTTGTGGATGCGGTTAAACCATATACTATTTAAGTGCATTATATCCTCGCGGTAAATGCTAACTTTGGAATGGCTGCATCAAAACATGTCGTGTTTGGTGTCAAACATCTTGGAATACTACCCCCGCCAATCTTGGCGGCGGGGGTAGCATTCCACCCTTCTAGAGGGATAAGACATGTACCTGCTGTGGAAACGCGGTAGAATCCTAAAGAGCCCTGGCATCACAAAATGGATGCCACCAGTCACAGACACTGGGCTGCCCTCCTGCTGATGACCGAAACTCGCAGTGGAGGAAGCCCAACAATAGGCATCCTGTCACAGGGAGGTGTAACCACCTTCCAGACAGGGTTTAGTGTATTGGGGCTGGGTGGGTGCACTCTTAGAGTGCTTTGAAGTCCTGCACTGGGGGAGCAGAAGGCTCCTCTGTGCATATGCCAGTTCAAACCAGCTCAGGGGCTACCTGCCCCTGCTCTGGCGCGAAACTGGACAAAGGGAAGTGGGTGTAGCCACCCCTCCCTTGACCCTCCCATAGGTGGGGTCATAGAGCTAGTCCATCCCCTCTTTTAGTATAAGAGGGGGAACCTTGCCATTGCAAAGCAGATAACCCCTGGACGACGCTCTACAGAAGAATCCTGGCCCTTCGACGTTCCACTACCTTTGGAAGACAGAAGAATCTCCCTTGGAGTCAAGGAGTGACTCCCTGCTTGGCAGGCACCAAAAACGACAACGACGGTCGCAAACTACGCCGCTCCCGCCGGAGTCCGAAGTCCCTGCAGCCCAAGAAGTGGATTTCCTGACCTCTCCCAGGCCATCGTGAGTCCCCAGCGAAGCTGAGGCAAGTGGACCCCACGAGTAACGAGGAACCGCGACCCCTGGGTACCGTGCACTATTGTCGAGTGCAACCCCTTCACAACGTTCTACGAACCTGTGCTTTGGACCACGTGTGGTCCCGACCTCCAGCAGGAATCCCTCCGAAGATCAGAGGCCTACACCGTCCCGAGTGACCGTGGGCCCCTGTTGAGTGATTCCGCCCGAGGTGTCTTCGCGATCCCTTGCCCGCTGGCTTGTGGGTCCCCAGAAGACTTCTTAAAGAAACCAAAGGGCTCCCCTGGTTGCTCCAGGCCTGCCCTGACTTACCCTCGCTGGGTGAGTCCCTCAGACCTTGCTGGTCTGCGCCATCGACTTTTCTTCATCTCCCCGAGACTTGCGGCTGCCAAGGCTTGTTGGCTCCGATCGAGTTGCCGACACCGCAGTCAGCTGCAGACGTCGAGGGACACACCGAATCCAGCTCCTGGTCGTCGTCGACGCCTCCTGGACCACGTGGCTGAAGAGTCAAGGCACCCGCAACCGACCTGAAGCGACCGACGACGGTGGGCATCCATCTTCCTTGCCCCGGGTCACTGCCAAGTGACTTTGAACACTGTCCCCTCTGCTTTCAGGTCATCCTTCTTCAGAATCCAGGCTTGGATTCCACCGGACACTTCTTCAGCTCCCGCAAGCAGCAAGTCTTCTTTGTTCGCCATTGAAAACGACGCCGCGACCCGACACCAAAGGACACCTGTGCACCCGGCTTCCCTGGGTGAGGTAACTCCAGCACTACGGTGCTCCTGTGGGTGTGGGCCCTAGAACTACTTACCCTGTAAGTGACTTGCTTGTAGGTTCTCCCGAAGTATCCTAAAACTCTTTATTTCCAACCGCGACTTGCCCCATTGAAGTTAACGGCGATTCGCGCCTGTGTATCCACACTGCACGCGTCCCCCGTGGGTCCTTTACTTACCTGCCTTGGGTGGTTTCGTGAGGCCCCAGCACTTCTGAAGGCCCTAGGCCTTGTCTCCTTGCAAGTCGTTGTTTCTAAGTCTCTTACTTAGTATATGGTCTGGTACGCCCCTAGGGCCCCAGCCATATTTTGTGCTTAACTTATTGTGAAACGTTGATTTGTGCATATGTTTGTCTTCTAATCTCATAAAGAGATTAGTAGAGAGTTATTTAGAAATAAATACATATATATTTGATATATATACCTGTGTGGTGTCTTTTCATTTGGTGATTCAAGAGATTATATGGTAAAACAAGCTGCTTTACATTCCTCCGAGACTTAGCCTGAAGGCTGCTCTCCACAGCTACCACTAGGATAGCTTTCTTTAAAAGGTTGTCTTAAACCTATCTACCATAAGAGTCGATTTGCCCTGGTGCAAGGTGTCCACTTTAATTAGTGAACAGCATATACCAGGCCAACTTCTCACATTGGTGGGCAGCGTGTGGGATTCCAGCTTGCCATTGTTTTACCAGAAAATCTCTATTTGAATTACTAACTGAAAACCATTATAGGTACTCAAGGTACATATAAAGTCAAGCTTAGTATCAATAAGTTCTACTGAACTTAGAGCTGTGTGCCAAGGGATAGCACACCCTTTCCACAGCTCAAGCTAGGATCAGTAGGCCACAAACTAGTGTAGGTAGTACAACACTGCACAACACTAGAATGTCCTTAAAGGGTGGACCCAGTGGATCCACTCAGCCTCAGTATAAGGACATGGCTTTCTCTGACTTGAGAGCCATGTGTGTTGACAGACACCTGAGGCTAGGACAGAGTCCCTCAACACTGCACCTGATAGATCTGCTGACAGCAGATGACCTTAGATTGGCTCTAGGAGCTAAAGGGTTTGAATCAGTGGGTGGGTCAGTCATAGTATCTGGGTCAGATGATGAAAATCAGAATGACCAAGACTCTGTGATTGAAGGGCCAGGCTCCAAGGAGCCTGAAAAGGACAGAGGAATTCTCCATAAGAGAACTGACAGAGAGGAGGAGAGGCACAGATCCCCTTCCAGGGAATCTGACCACTCTTATCACTCTGGCAGAGAATTTGTCCAGCAGAGGAACTCATACTTTCCCTTAAGAGAGACCTCCTCTGAGAGAAGGTGCAAACTGCTCCAGTATGAGGAAGCCAGAGTGGCCCTCAGAACCAAGCAGTTGGCACTGGATAGGGAAGCCCTGGAGATCCAGAGAGCTTCTAGAAAAGAGGGGTTAGAACCCCCTGGTGGCAGCAACAGTGTCCCTAGAGGCAGAGAATATATTCCTGACCATAGGAACCTGAGCAAGGTTGTTCCTCCCTACCAGAGTGGGGATGATATCCACAAGTGGATAACTGCTATGGAGAGGGCCTGTAGAGTACAGCAGGTCCCCCAAAAGCAGTGGGCAGCAATCTTGTGGCTCTCCTTTTCAGATAAAGGAAGAGACAAGCTCCTCACTGTTAGAGAGGAGGATGCTGATGATTATGAGGTCCTGAAGAGTGCACTGATAGATGGGTTTGGCTTAACCACTGAGCAGTACAGGTTAAAGTTCAGAGATACCCAGAAGGCACAGACTCAGGACTGGACTGACTTTGTTGATTGTGCAACCAAGGCTCTAGAGGGTTGGCTGGTTGGCAGTAGGGTTACTGATTTCAAGGGATTGTATAATCTGATGATGAGAGAACAGATCCTAAATAATTGCCAGAACCAGTTGTTGCATCAGTACCTGGTGGACTCTGATCTGACCTCTCCCCAAGAATTGGGAAAGAAGGCAGACAAATGGGTCAGAACCAGGGTGAGGCAGAAAACCCAGAACCAAGGGGGTGACACTAAGAAGCAAGATCCTAAAGGCCCTGAGAAAGGTGGGGATAAGTCAAAAGACCAGAAGTCTTCACAAGGGCCCCAAAAATCTGCATCTGGTGGGGAGTCACAGTCCAACAAGGGAAAAGGCCAAAAGAAGCCCTGGTGCAAATTCTGTAAACAGAAAGGGCACTGGACTTCTGATTGTACCAAGTCCAAAGACCAAACCACCACCACTCCTGCCCCTAAGGCAACTGTGCCCCCTAGCTCAGCTACTGGTGGAGGTGGTACTCAGAATAAGGGTGTAGTAGGGTTGACCCTGGGTTCTGAAGTGGATTCTGACCTAGTCAGAGTGACCACTCAGGCAATGCTGATTTGTGAGGGAAACATTGATATGTCCTTCCTAGTAAGCCCCAGTAATCTGGGCAAGTACAAACAGCAGCCTTTGATAAATGGCAAACAGGCTTTGGCATTTAGGGACACAGGTGCTAGTGTCACCATGGTGGCAGAGGACCTAGTGGACCCTGGACAGATCATCCTGGGTGAAATGTACCAGGTGACCAATGCAAGCAATGTCCAGACCAACCATAGTCTGGCAGTTGTGAATTTCTCCTGGGGAGGGGTAACTGGCCTCAAGAAGGTTGTAGTCAGTGCAGACCTCCCTGTAGAATGTCTGTTGGGCAATGATCTAGAGACTTCAGCCTGGTCTGAAGTAGAGTTATGGACTCATGCTGAGATGTTGGGCATCCCTGCAGAGGTATTTGCTGTGACCAGGTCACAAGCAAGAATGCATGACACTGAACCAGCTCTGGATCCTGGAACAATGGACCAGATGCTTCCCAAGAGGAGGAGCAGTAGGGTTAAGGCAGTGCCTTCCCCTCTGTCTCAGATCAAGGATTCACTTCCAGAGGGAGGTGAAGCAGAACCTGAAGAAGGAACTGCCCCAGAGGGACTTGAACCTGACCAGGTTGAGTTCTTGGGGGCAGGGGGCCCTTCCAGGGAAGATCTGAGCAAGGAGCAACAGTGCTGCCCCTCTCTTGAACCCCTCAGACAGCAGGCTGCTGCTGAGGCTGCTGGGAGTGCTAGTGGGTCCCATAAAGTTTATTGGGATGAGGGACTCCTATATTCTGAGGGTAGAGACCCAGCCCCTGGAGCCACCAGGAGGTTGGTAATACCTCAGAAGTTTAGGGGTTCCTCTTGACCTTAGCACATGATATCCCATTGGCAGGACACTTGGGCCAAAACAAGACCTGGGACAGGCTTGTTCCACATTTTCATTGGCCACATATGTCAGAGGACACAAAGGAGTTTTGTCGCTCCTGTGTCACTTGCCAAGCCAGTGGTAAGGCAGGTGGCACAACAAAGGCCCCCTGATACCACTACCTGTGGTGGGGGTACCCTTTGAAAGGGTAGGGATTGACATTGTTGGTCCCCTTGACCCTCAGACTGCATCTGGGCACAGATTTATCCTGGTGGTAGTGGATCATGCCACCAGGTACCCAGAGGCAATTCCTCTGAGGACCACCACAGCACCTGTGGTGGCAAGAGCCCTCATTGGAGTTTTCTCCAGAGTGGGTTTTCCAAAGGAGGTCATTTCTGACAGAGGTACCAACTTCATGTCAGGATATCTGAAAGCAATGTGGAAGGAGTGTGGTGTAACTTATAAGTTCACCACTCCCTATCACCCACAATGCAATGGTTTAGTTGAACGCTTCAACAAGACCTTGAAAGGAATGATTAAGGGACTCCCAGAGAAGCTTAGGCGGAAATGGGACCTTCTTCTTCCTTGCCTGTTGTTTGCCTACAGAGAGGTTCCACAGAAGGGGGTTGGTTACAGCCCATTTGAGCTTCTGTTTGGGCATCCTGTGAGAGGTCCACTATGTTTGGTAAAAGAGGGCTGGGAGTTACCTCTCAAGCCCCCCAAACAAGATGTGATGGACTATGTACTTGGTCTCCGCTCCCGGATGGCAGAGTACATGAAAAAGGCAACCAAAAACCTGGAGGCCAGCCAAGAATTGCAAAAAGCTTGGCATGACCAAAGGCTGTGCTGACTGTATACCAGCCAGGACAGAAAGTGTGGGTGTTGGAGCCTGTGGCCCCAGCAGCCCTCCAGGACAAGTGGAGTGGCCCCCATACAATAGTTGAACAGAAGGGAGAAGTCACCTATCTGGTGAATCTTGGAACTCCCAGGAGCCCCCTAAGGGTGCTTCATGTCAACAGATTAAAGCCATATGTTGACAGGGCTGACATGGGCTTGCTCATGGCAACTGATGAGGACCAGGAGGAGGAGAGTGACCCTCTCCCTGACCTGCTCTCTCAGAACCCTGATGATGGGTCAGTAGATGGTGTTGCTTTGGCAAGCAGCCTCACTGACCATCAGCAAACTGAGTGCAGACAAGTTCTGCAACAGTTTAGACATATGTTTAGCCTGACCCCTAGTCAGACTACCTGGTGCACCCATGAGGTGGACACTGGGGACAGTCTGCCTGTCAAGAATAAAATCTACAGGCAACCTGACCATGTCAGGGACTGTATCAGGACTGAAGTCCAGAAAATGTTGGAGTTAGGCGTGATTGAGCCTTCAGATAGCCCTTGGGCTAGCCCAGTAGTCCTGGTACCCAAACCTCATACCCAGGGTGGTAAGAAAGAAATGAGGTTTTGTGTAGACTACAGAGGCCTCAATGCAGTCACTAGGACTGATGCCTATCCCATACCAAGGGCAGATGAGCTGATTGATACTTTGGCCTCAGCCAAGTATCTAAGCACATTTGACCTAACAGCTGGCTACTGGCAAATCAGATTAGCTGATGATGCAAAAGCCAAAACAGCATTTTCGACTCCCTGGTGGGCACTACCACTTTGTGGTGATGCCCTTTGGATTGAAAAATGCACCTGCCACTTTTCAGAGGTTGGTGAATAAAGTTCTGGCAGGGTTGGAAACTTATTGCTCAGCTTATCTAGATGATATTGCTGTCTTTAGTTCCTCCTGGCAGGATCACCTGGTCCACCTCAGGAATGTTTTAGAGGCTCTGCAGAAAGCAGGCCTCACTATCAAGGCCACCAAGTGCCAGATAGGGCAGAGTCAGGTTGTGTACCTGGGCCACCTTGTAGGTGGAGGCCAGGTTCAGCCTTTGCAGAGCAAAATCCAAACCATACTGGAATGGGTTGCTCCAACCACCCAGACACAGGTGAGAGCCTTCTTAGGCCTGACTGGGTACTATAGGAGGTTTGTCAAGGGATATGGATCTATAGTGACCCCCTTGAATGATCTTACCTCTAAGAAAATGCCAAAAAAGGTTCAGTGGACAGCTAGCTGTCAAAAGGCATTTGAAGACCTAAAGCAGGCCATGTGCACTGCCCCCATCTTACAGAGTCCAGACTACACCAAAAAGTTCATTGTCCAAACAGATGCTTCTGAGCTGGGTGTGGGAGCTGTACTGTCTCAACTGAATGATGAAGGTCAAGACCAGCCAGTAGCTTTTATTAGCAGAAGGCTGACCCCTAGAGAGAAACGTTGGTCAGCTATAGAGAGGAGGCCTTTGCTGTGGTATGGGCCCTGAAGAAGCTGAGGCCATACTTGTTTGGTACTCACTTCATAGTTCAGACTGACCACAAGCCCCTCCTATGGCTAAAGCAGATGAAAGGTGAAAACCCAAAACTTTTGAGGTGGTCCATTTCCCTACAGGGGATGGACTATACAGTGGAACATAGGCCTGGGACCCAACATGCCAATGCAGATGGACTCTCAAGGTATTTCCACTTTGAACACGAAGACTCAACTGGTCAAGGTTAGTTTAGTGTCCCTACGTTTGGGGGGTTGTGTAGGAGAGTAGGATCTGCCTCTTATGTTGCCCCCACTTTTTTTCTGATGTTAGCACTGGTTTCTGGCTATAGTCTGGCTGGGTCCCTGCCAATCAGGGCCCCAGCCTCTCTGTTCTCTCTAAACGACATGGAGTGCACTCTAGGTGCACTAGTGATTGGATACTGTGGTGCCTTATGAGTCCCTAGTATATGGTACCTTAGGTGCCAAGGGCATAGGTACTTCACAGGCCTCCCAGGGGCTGCAGCATGTGTTATGCCACCCCTGGGAAGCAGTCTAAATCTGACACCACAGGCCTGCTACTGCAGCCTGGGTGAGGTGGTGCTAGCACCCCTCACTGAGATATAGGTTTCCTATATCTCTCCTGCACACACATATAAACCTATCAGTCACCCCTAAGGCAGGCCCTATCAATCCTGAGGGCAGGGTGCTTGGCTTCTATGTGAGGGGGTGCCTCTGCCTGAGCAGGGCCCCTCTGCAGCTCTCAGAGTCTATTCTCTGGTGCTGTTTGTGGATGCGGTTAAACCATATACTATTTAAGTGCATTATATCCTCGCGGTAAATGCTAACTTTGGAATGGCTGCATCAAAACATGTCGTGTTTGGTGTCAAACATCTTGGAATACTACCCCCCGCCAATCTTGGCGGCGGGGGTAGCATTCCACCCTTCTAGAGGGATAAGACATGTACCTGCTGTGGAAACGCGGTAGAATCCTAAAGAGCCCTGGCATCACAAAATGGATGCCACCAGTCACAGACACTGGGCTGCCCTCCTGCTGATGACCGAAACTCGCAGTGGAGGAAGCCCAACAATAGGCATCCTGTCACAGGGAGGTGTAACCACCTTCCAGACAGGGTTTAGTGTATTGGGGCTGGGTGGGTGCACTCTTAGAGTGCTTTGAAGTCCTGCACTGGGGGAGCAGAAGGCTCCTCTGTGCATATGCCAGTTCAAACCAGCTCAGGGGCTACCTGCCCCTGCTCTGGCGCGAAACTGGACAAAGGGAAGTGGGTGTAGCCACCCCTCCCTTGACCCTCCCATAGGTGGGGTCATAGAGCTAGTCCATCCCCTCTTTTTAGTATAAGAGGGGGAACCTTGCCATTGCAAAGCAGATAACCCCTGGACGACGCTCTACAGAAGAATCCTGGCCCTTCGACGTTCCACTACCTTTGGAAGACAGAAGAATCTCCCTTGGAGTCAAGGAGTGACTCCCCTGCTTGGCAGGCACCAAAACGACAACGACGGTCGCAAACTACGCCGCTCCCGCCGGAGTCCGAAGTCCCTGCAGCCCAAGAAGTGGATTTCCTGACCTCTCCCAGGCCATCGTGAGTCCCCAGCGAAGCTGAGGCAAGTGGACCCCACGAGTAACGAGGAACCGCGACCCCTGGGTACCGTGCACTATTGTCGAGTGCAACCCCTTCACAACGTTCTACGAACTTGTGCTTTGGACCACGTGTGGTCCCGACCTCCAGCAGGAATCCCTCCGAAGATCAGAGGCCTACACCGTCCCGAGTGACCGTGGGCCCCTGTTGAGTGATTCCGCCCGAGGTGTCTTCGCGATCCCTTGCCCGCTGGCTTGTGGGTCCCCAGAAGACTTCTTAAAGAAACCAAAGGGCTCCCCTGGTTGCTCCAGGCCTGCCCTGACTTACCCTCGCTGGGTGAGTTCCTCAGACCTTGCTGGTCTGCGCCATCGACTTTTCTTCATCTCCCCGAGACTTGCGGCTGCCAAGGCTTGTTGGCTCCGATCGAGTTGCCGACACCGCAGTCAGCTGCAGACGTCGAGGGACACACCGAATCCAGCTCCTGGTCGTCGTCGACGCCTCCTGGACCACGTGGCTGAAGAGTCAAGGCACCCGCAACCGACCTGAAGCGACCGACGACGGTGGGCATCCATCTTCCTTGCCCCGGGTCACTGCCAAGTGACTTTGAACACTGTCCCCTCTGCTTTCAGGTCATCCTTCTTCAGAATCCAGGCTTGGATTCCACCGGACACTTCTTCAGCTCCCGCAAGCAGCAAGTCTTCTTTGTTCGCCATTGAAAACGACGCCGCGACCCGACACCAAAGGACACCTGTGCACCCGGCTTCCCTGGGTGAGGTAACTCCAGCACTACGGTGCTCCTGTGGGTGTGGGCCCTAGAACTACTTACCCTGTAAGTGACTTGCTTGTAGGTTCTCCCGAAGTATCCTAAAACTCTTTATTTCCAACCGCGACTTGCCCCATTGAAGTTAACGGCGATTCGCGCCTGTGTATCCACACTGCACGCGTCCCCCGTGGGTCCTTTACTTACCTGCCTTGGGTGGTTTCGTGAGGCCCCAGCACTTCTGAAGGCCCTAGGCCTTGTCTCCCTGCAAGTCGTTGTTTCTAAGTCTCTTACTTAGTATATGGTCTGGTACGCCCCTAGGGCCCCAGCCATATTTTGTGCTTAACTTATTGTGAAACGTTGATTTGTGCATATGTTTGTCTTCTAATCTCATAAAGAGATTAGTAGAGAGTTATTTAGAAATAAATACATATATATTTGATATATATACCTGTGTGGTGTCTTTTCATTTGGTGATTCAAGAGATTATATGGTAAAACAAGCTGCTTTACATTCCTCCGAGACTTAGCCTGAAGGCTGCTCTCCACAGCTACCACTAGGATAGCTTTCTTTAAAAGGTTGTCTTAAACCTATCTACCATAAGAGTCGATTTGCCCTGGTGCAAGGTGTCCACTTTAATTAGTGAACAGCATATACCAGGCCAACTTCTCACAGACGGTGTTCGGTCTTTACACCTGAAGAAGGCGATTGTGCCTGTTCCCAGGTTGGAGTGGGGTCTGGGGACCTATTCGATCATTTTTCTTGTCCCGAAAGTCACCAGGGGTTTTCAGATTGTCATCAATCTCCGGCGTCTGAACTTGTTTGTCTGGAAGATCCCTTTCAAGATGGAGACCTTGCAACGGGTGATCCCTTTGATTCAGGCCGGTTGGGTGATGTCTACGCTGGATCTCCAGGACGCCTATCTTCATGTGCCAGTGGCTCTGGAGGATCAGAAATTCCTGCGCTTCTGCCTGGAGGGTCATCATTGGCAGTTCTGTGTCCTTCCGTTTGGTCTCCGATCCGCTCCCAGAGTGTTCACCAAGGTGGTGGCTCCCTTGGTGGCCCATCTTCACCTCCTGGGAGTGTCGGTGTTTCCTTACTTGGATGATTGGCTGCTCCAGGCTCCTTCCCCTGCGGTCCTGTCTCAGCACCTGTCCTTGACCATTCGTACGCTAGAGCACCATGGATTTCTCCTGAACTTTCCAAAGGGCCAGCTGCTTCCTGCCACTCAGAGGTCTTTCATCGGGGCCGTCTTTGATTCGATCCTGGGCAAGGTGTTCCTTCCAGATTCCCAGCTTCTGCGCCTTCAGTTCCTGTTGAGGAGGTTGTTGTCCCAGGCTGCGGCTCCCCTCCTTCAGTGGCTCGAGGTTCAGGGTCATATGGCTGCGACTGTCTTCACGGTGCCCTGGGCCAGGTTTCATCTTTGGTAGGCCTGGGCGGAAAACTACGCTACGCTCGCGTAGTTTGCGTAGTTTGCGCAACTACGCGCTACGCGAATTGCACGTAGCACAGTGCAAAACGCGTAGCGGGCATTTTTTGCTTTGCTCGCGGTCCTCAACGTCAGTTGGCGACCGCTGAGCGAGCAAAATGACATCTCGGCGAGACTTTTTCTGCGTTCGCGATCAGCAACATCAAGTTGCCGATCGCGAGCGTGGAAAATAAACCTCCGGCAAGATTCTCAACGCGGGAGGCAAGGTTTCTCATTGCGAGTGAGTCGCGTATGCTCGCGACCGCTCGCGATGAGAAACTACCAGTCCGCGTTGAGAAAACTGCCGCCGAGTACAAATCTACTCGAGCGGCAGAAAACGACCGCTTGCACTGTGCAAGATGCCGTTTACATGATTGCACAGTGCGGACAAGCATCCGGCACTGTGCAATCATTGCGAACAGCATTTCCTACCGCACTACGCAGTTCGAGTAATGCTACGCGTAGCTCGCGTAGTGCGAAGTGCACTTCGTGTAGCTACGCGTAGCGCTACTACGCGAACTACGCCCAGGGTTAATCTTTGGCCTCTGCTGTGGCATCTTAACCATCGGGTGCCTTTTCCGGTTCAGGACTATGCTGTCTCCGTACCAGTGTCTCTGGAGGTTGTGTCCACTCTCCAGTGGTGGCTGGATTCTTCCAATCTCTCCAAAGGGATGTGGATTCGCCTGCCGCCTCAGGTGGTGTTGACAACGGATGCCAGTGCGTCCGGTTGGGGAGCGACTCTGGGTCAGTGGGCTGTTCAGGCTCGTTGGCTCCAGTCGGAGTCCCGCCGATCCTCCGATTGGAAGGAGCTGTCTGCTGTGGAACATGCTCTTCGTTTCTTCCAGGATCGTCTTCTGGGGTGTAATGTCCTGGTGCGGACCGACAACACGGTCACTGTGGCTTACATCAACCAGCAGGGCAGTACTCGCAGTCCTTCCTTGAATCTGGTTGTGAGAAGTTGGCCTGGTATATGCTGTCCACTAATTATAGTGGGCACCTTGCACCAGTCCAAACAACCCCTTATTGGAGATAGGTTAAAGACAACCTTATTGAAAGCTATCCTAGTGGTAGCTATGGAGAGCAGCCTTCAGGCTAAGTCTTGAAGGAATGTAAAGCAGCTTGTTTTACCAGTCTATAATCTCTTGAGTGATCAAATGAAAGAGCACCACACCAGGTATATATTCAAAATATATGTATTTATTGCTAAACACACCCCTCTAGTCTCTTTATGAGGCTAGAGTTCGAAGTACATAAGTTAGAAGTTATTTAAACACAGTAATAGCACAAATACACGTTTGGGCCCTAGGGGCGTACCAAACCATATACCAATAAAGTGGTATAAGAACCACGACTGAACTAGACACTAGGCCTAGAGCCTCTAGAAGTGCTTGGACCACAAGGAACCACCCAAGGTAGTGACACAGGGGACCCACGGGGGACGCGTGCAGTGTAAATACACAACCGCGATACGCCGTTGACTTCTATGGAGAAAGTCGCGATCAGGAAATTAGAGAAAAGGGACACTTAAAGGAGGACTTGGAGCAAACCCTTTGAGAACTAGTACTTTGAAGAGTCTCTACCCACGGGAGCACCGGAGTACTCGTGTTACCTCACCCAGGGAAGCCGGGTGCATAGGTGCCTTTCGGGGTCGGGTTTCGTCGTCGATTTGAATGGCGATCTGCTGCAAAGTGCTGCTGGCGACCAAGTGGAAAGTGTCCGGGTGGATCCAAGAGTGGATCGGAGATCTGAAGAACCTGAAAGCAGAGGGGACAGAGTCTGGGTCACTAGCCAGTGACCAGGAAGGCGATGGACAGATGCCCACCGATGTCGAGTGCTTCAGGTGCGTTGACGGTCGTCTTGACTCTTCAGCCACGAGGTCCAGGAGGCGTTGTCGGCGACCAGGAGCAGGATTCCGGCTGGTACACAATGTCTGTCGAGTGCTGAGGTGTCGGCGACCGGATTGGACCCAACAAGCCTTGGCAACGGCAAGTCTCGATGCAGAGGAAGATCGTCGATGGTGCAGACCAGCAAGGTCTGGGGAACTCACCCAGCGAGGGTAAGTGAGGGCAGGCCTGGAGCAACCAGGATGCCAAGTAAGAAAAAGATTGGCCTTCGTTAAGGGCTACTAGCCAACAGGCTAGCGACCGCGAAGGAGCCTCGAGACGTCGCACGTGGATCTGGCTCACAGGACACTCGTGGAGTGGAGGCCAGTGATCTTCGGTGCAGTTGGTGCTGGAGGCTAGGGCTACTCGGAGCCCAAAGCACGACTTCGTGGGAGACCCAGAAGAGGATGCACTTGCAAATGTGCTCGGTGTCCAGGGGTCACGGTCTCACGTCACCCACGATAGCTACGGGCCTCAGCTTTGCTGGGGACTCAGGGTAGGCTCGGGGAAGTCTGAGAATCTACCTCTGGTGATGCGATGACTTCGGCGTCCGACGGGAGCTTCAGAAATGCGAACCGGACAGATGCTTCTTTGGTGCCTGCCAAGCAGGGGAGTCACTCCTTGACCCCAAGGGAGATTCTTCTGTCCTCTAATCGTGAGTAGAGCGTCGAAGGTCCAGGATTCTGTTTCAGAGTTTCGTCCAGGGATAATCTAAAGTCCTAAGGACTGGGTTCCTATACTTATACCAAGTTTAGGGGTTGGACTACTCTGTGGCCCCACCTATGGGTGGGTCAGGGCAGAGGGGTGGCTACACCCCTTTCCCTTTGTCCAGTTCGCGCCAAAGCAGGGGCTGCAAGCCCCTGATCCGGTTTGAACTGGGGTATGCACAGGGACACCAAGTGTGCCCCCAGTGCAGGACTTCAAAGCACCCGAAAGTGCTCCCGCCCAGCCCCAATACACATTATCCTGTCTGGGGAGGTGGTCACACCTCCCTGGGACAGGAAACCTATTGTCCAGGCCTCCCCTGCCGGAGTTTCGTCCAGCAGCAGGAGGCCAGACTCGTGTCTGTGGCAGCAGCATCCATTTTGTGATGCCAGGGCTTTGGAAAGAAGTTACCGGACTAGCCAGAGTTAACATGTCTTTCCCTCTAGAAGGGTGGAATGCTACCCCCGCCGCCAGCATTGGCGGGGGGTAGTATTCCAAGAGGTTTGACACCAAACACGACATGTTTAGGTGCAGCCATTCCAAAGTTAGCATTTAACGCGAGGTTATAATGCGCTTAAGAGTATATGGTCAGGCTGCACTACAAACAGCATCAGAGAAGGGTCTCCGAACGCTGCAGAGGGGCCCTGCTCATGCAGGGGCACCCTCTCACATAGGAACCATGCACTCTGCCTTTAGGATTGATAAGGCCTGCCTTAGGAGTGACTTATAGGTTTATATGTGTGTATGTATTTAGTGATATAGGTAACCTATATCACAGTAAGGGGTGCATGCACCACCTTACCCAGGCTGCAGTAGCAGACCTGTGGTGTCAGTTTGGATGGCCTTCCAGGGGTGGCATAATACATGCTGCAGCCCCTGGCAGGCCTCTGAGGTACCTATGCCCTTGGTACATAGTATACCATATACTAGGGACTTATAAGGGCACTCCAGATTCCAATCAGTGATGTGCCTAAGGCACATGGAAACCATTTTAGAGAGGAAGCAGCTAGGCTGGGGTTCTGATTAGCAGGGCCCCAGCCAGACTAATGTCGAAAAACAGTGAAGCATCAGCAAAAAGTGGGGGTACCCATGTGAAGCAGATCCTACTCTCCTACACAACCCCCCCAAACGTAGGGACATTAAACTAACCTTGCCCAGTTAAGTCTTCATGTTCTAAGTGGAAGTACCTAGAGAGTCCATCTGCATTGGCATGGTTACTCCCAGGTCTATGTTCCACTGTAAAGTCCATCCCCTGTAGGGAAATGGACCACCTAAGCAGTTTGGGGTTTTCACCCTTCATTTGTTTTAGCCATAAGAGGGGCTTATGGTCTGTCTGAACCAGGAAGTGTGTACCAAACAAGTATGGCCTCAACTTCTTCAGAGCCCAGACCACAGCAAAGGCCTCCTCTCTATGGCTGACCAACGTTTCTCTCTAGGGGTCAGCCTTCTGCTAATGAAAGCTACTGGCTGATCCTGACCTTCTTCATTCAATTGTGACAGTACAGCCCCTACCCCCAATTCAGATGCATCAGTTTGAACAATGAACTTCTTGGAGTAATCAGGACTCTGTAGAATGGGAGCAGTGCACATGGCCTGCTTCAGGTCATCAAATGCCTTTTGACAGCTAACTGTCCACTGAACCTTTTTGGGCATTTTCTTAGAAGTTAAGTCATTCAGGGGTGTCACTATTGATCCATACCCCTTGACAAATCTCCTATAGTACCCAGTCAGGCCTAAGAAGGCTCTCACCTGAGTCTGGGTAGTGGGAGCAGTCCAGTCCATGATAGTCTGGATCTTGCTCTGCAAAGGTTGAACCTGGCCTCCACCCACAAGGTGGCCCAGGTACACAACCTGACTCTGCCCTATCTGGCACTTAGTGGCCTTGATAGTCAGGCCTGCCTTTTGCAGGGCCTGTAAAACATTCCTGAGGTGGACCAGGTGATCCTCCCAGGTGGAGCTAAAGACAGCAATATCATCTAGATATGCTGCACTATAGGCTTCCAGACCTGTGAGAACTGTATTCACCAACCTCTGGAAAGTGGCAGGTGCATTCTTCAGACCAAAGGGCATTACCACAAATTGATAATGCCCACTAGGGGTTGAGAATGCTGTTTTGGGCTTTGCAGTATCAGCTAGTCTGATCTGCCAGTAGCCAGCTGTCAAGTCAAATGTGCTGAGATATTTGGCTGAGGCCAAAGTATCTATGAGCTCATCTGCCCTTGGTATTGGATGGGCATCAGTCCTAGTGACTGCATTGAGACCCCTGTAGTCCACACAAAACCTCATCTCTCTTTTTCCACCACTGGTGTGAGGTTTTGGCACAAGGACCACTGGACTAGCCCAAGGGCTATCTGAGGGTTCAATAACTCCCAATTCCAACATTTTCTGGACTTCAGTCCTGATACAGTCCCTGACATGGTCAGGTTGCCTATAAATCTTATTTTTAATAGGCAGACTGTCCCCAGTGTCCACTTCATGAGTGCACCAGGTGGTCTGACTGGGTGTCAGTGAAAACATATGTCTAAACTGATTGAGAACTTGTCTACAATCAGTTTGTTGCTGGGTAGTGAGGCTGCCTGCCAAGGCTACACCATCTACTGACCCATCGTCAGGGTTCTGTGAGAGCAGGTCAGGGAGTGGGTCACTCTCTTCCTCCTGCCCTTCATCAGTAGCCATGAGCAAGCCCATGTCTGCCCTGTCCACATATGGTTTTAACCTGTTGACATGGAGAACCCTGTGGGGACTCCTGGGTGTTCCTAGGTCTACTAAGTAGGTAACCTCACCCTTCTGCTCAACAATAGTGTGGGGTCCACTCCATTTGTCTTGGAGAGCTGCTGGGGCCACTGGCTCCAACACCCACACCTTCTGTCCTGGCTGGTAAACAGTCAGAACAGCCTTTTGGTCATGCCAGGCCTTTTGAAGTTCCTGGCTAGCCTCAAGGTTTTTGGTTGCCTTTTTCATATACTCAGCCATCCGGGAGCGGAGACCAAGTACATAGTCCACTATATCTTGCTTTGGGGGCTTGAGAGGTAACTCCCATCCTTCCTTCACCAAGCACAGTGGACCCCTCACAGGGTGGCCAAACAGAAGTTCAAAAGGGCTGTAACCAACCCCCTTCTGAGGCACCTCCCTATATGCGAATAAAAGGCAGGGCAAGAGTATGTCCCATCTTCGCCTAAGCTTTTCTGGGAGCCCTTTAATCATGCCCTTCAAGGTTTTGTTGAATCTCTCAACTAAACCATTGCATTGTGGGTGATAGGGTGTGGTGAACTTATAAGTCACTCCACACTCCTTCCACATTGCTTTTAAGTACCCAGACATGAAGTTAGCACCCCTGTCTGATACTACCTCCTTAGGAAAGCCCACTCTTGAGAAAATTCCCAGGAGGGCCCTTGCCACCACAGGTGCTGTAGTGGTCCTGAGGGGAATAGCTTCTGGGTACCTGGTGGCATGATCCACTACCACCAGGATAAACCTGTGCCCAGATGCTGTTTGGGGATCCATGGGACCAACAATGTCAATCCCTACCCTTTCAAAGGGCACCCCCACCACAGGTAGTGGTATCAGGGGGGCCTTTGTAGTGCCACCTGCCTTGCCACTGGCCTGGCAGGTTACACAGGAGCGACAAAACTCCTTGCTGTCTTCAGACATGTGGGGCCAGTGAAAGTGAGGGACAATTCTGTCCCAAGTCTTGTTCTGGCCCAGGTGACCTGCCAAGGGAATATCATGGGCTAGGGTCAATAGGAAGCCCCTGAACTTCAGAGGTATAACCAACCTCCTGGTAGCACCAGGCTTGGGGTCTCTACTCTCTGAGTACAGGAGTCCATCATCCCAATACACTGTATGGGGACCACTAGCTTTCCCAGCAGCCTCAGCAGCAGCTTGCTGTCTGAGGGGTTCAAGGGAGGGGCAGCTCTGCTGCTCCTGGCTCAGATCTGCCCTAGAAGGTCCCCCTGTCCCCAAGAACTCAACCTGGTCAGGTTCAAGTTCCTCTGGGACAGTTCCTTCTTCAGGGCTGAGATCATCCCCCTCAAGGGACTGATCTTCCTCCTGAGCCAAGGGGGAAGGCACTGCCTTAACCCTACTACTCCTCCTCTTGGAAGGCACTTGGTCCATTCTTCCAGAATCCAAGGCCTGTTCAGTGCTAGACATTTTGGCTTGTGACCTGGTCACAGCAAACACATCTGCAGGGATCCCCAGCATTTCTGCATGGGTCCTGAGCTCCACTTCTGCCCAAGCAGAAGTCTCTAAGTCATTGCCAAGCAAGCATTCGACTGGTAGGTTTGCACTCACCACAACCTTCTTAAGGCCAGTTACCCCTCCCCAGGAGAAGTTAACAACTGCCAGAGTATGGTCTGTTCTGACATTGCTAGCATTGGTCACTTGGTACATCTCACCAAGTATAACTTGCCCAGGATTCACAAGGTCTTGTGTCACCATTGTGACACTTGCCCCTGTGTCCCTAAATGCCAAAGCCTCACGTCCATTGATTAAAGGCTGTTGTCTGTACTTGCCCAGATTACTGGGACTCACAGAGGAGGTCACATCCATGCCTCCATCACAGACTAACACAGCCTGAGTCAGTTCTCTGACTAGGTCAGAGCCCAACTCAGTACCCAGGGTGAACCCTACTAAACCCTTGGCTGGAGCACTCCCACCAACTGTACTAGGGGGAACAGGTGCCTTAGGGGCATTGGTGGGTGCTGGACTTGAGTCTTTGGACTTGGTGCAATCACTGGTCCAGTGGGTCTTTTGCTTACAGACCTTGCACCATGGTTTTCTTTGGCCTTTCCCTTTGGTAGACTGTGAATCCCCACCTGAAGAAGATTTTTGGGGGCCTGATGAAGACTTTTGATCTTTACCCTTCTCCCCACCCTTTTCAGAGTTCTTAGCATCTTGCTTCTTGGTTTCCCCACCTTGGTTCTGTACCTTCTGCTTCACCCTGGTTCTGACCCATTTGTCTGCCTTCTTTCCCAATTCTTGGGGAGAGGTCAGATCAGAGTCTACCAGGTATTGATGCAACAGCTGATTTTGACAGTTATTAAGAATCTGCTCCCTCATTATCAGATTGTACAATCCTGAGAAGTCACACACCTTACTGCCCATCAACCAGCCTTCCAGAGCCTTGGCAGAACAATCCACATAGTCTACCCAGTCTTGAGTCTGTGCTTTTTGGGTATCTCTGAACTTCAACCTGTACTGTTCAGTGGTTAGGCCAAACCCATCAATAAGAGCACTCTTCAAGACCTTGTAATTATCAGCATCCTCCTCTCTAACAGTGAGGAGCTTATCTCTACCTTTGTCTGCAAAGGAGAGCCACAAGATTGCTGCCCACTGCTCCTGAGGGACCTTCTGTACCTTACAGGCCCTCTCTAGAGCAGTTATCCACTTGTGGATGTCATCCCCATTCTGATAGGGAGGGACAATCTTGCTCAGGTTCCTATGGTCATAGGACCTTTCCCTATCTCTAGGGACATGGCTGCCACCATGGGACTCTAGTCCCAACTTTCTTTTCTCTCTAAAGAGATCTAGGGACTCCCTGTCTAAGGCTACTTGCTTCCTTCTGAGTTCAAGCTGAGCTTCCTCATATTGAATCAGCCTTGTTCTCCTCTCATGAGAGGATTCCCTCCTATGAGATGAGACAGAGCTCCCTATTGAGGTGCCAGAGTGGTTAGACTCCTGAGAAGGAGATCTAGACTTTCTGGGCACACTCTTAATCCTTCCTGGGGGACAAAGAGGGCATCATCCTGATCATCCTCTTCATCTTCCTCAGGAGGGATTGGGTTATCCAGGTCAGGGTCATTTTCACCCTCCTGGCCAGTTTCAGAGGGGGGCTGGGGGTATTTCTACCCCTGGTCCCATCCTCATCTTCTGCCCCACCCTCAGCTCCTACCCCTTCAGTCCCCAAGGGCTTACTAAGGTCATAAGCCACCAACAACTCTTTAAGGTGTTGGGTGGTGGGACTTTGGCCTGTCCTTATTTTTCTCAAGTTGCATAAAGCTCTCAATTCCAAGAATGGGAGTGTATCATACTTGGAGGGTGGAAGCTCAGTGGCTTCCTGCAAGGATTCTTTAGATCCTACCCTTAAAGACATTACTAGTGTGGTGTGGTGTATGCACTACCTACTCTAGTGTGGCCTACTAAACTCTCTTGAGTTGTCGAAAGGGTTGTGCTATCCCTTAACACACAACTCTAAGTTCAGTAGAACTTACTGTATTCTAAGCTTAAATTATATGTACCTTAGGTACCTTTAGTGGTTTTCAGTTGATCAATTCAATTGAGATTATCTGGTAAAACAATAGCAAGCTGGAATCCCACACGCTGCACACCAATGTGAGAAGTTTGCCTGGTATATGCTGTCCACTAATTATAGTGGGCACCTTGCACCAGTCCAAACAACCCCTTATTGGAGATAGGTTAAAGACAACCTTATTGAAAGCTATCCTAGTGGTAGCTATGGAGAGCAGCCTTCAGGCTAAGTCTTGAAGGAATGTAAAGCAGCTTGTTTTACCAGTCTATAATCTCTTGAGTGATCAAATGAAAGAGCACCACACCAGGTATATATTCAAAATATATGTATTTATTGCTAAACACACCCCTCTAGTCTCTTTATGAGGCTAGAGTTCGAAGTACATAAGTTAGAAGTTATTTAAACACAGTAATAGCACAAATACACGTTTGGGCCCTAGGGGCGTACCAAACCATATACCAATAAAGTGGTATAAGAACCACGACTGAACTAGACACTAGGCCTAGAGCCTCTAGAAGTGCTTGGACCACAAGGAACCACCCAAGGTAGTGACACAGGGGACCCACGGGGGACGCGTGCAGTGTAAATACACAACCGCGATACGCCGTTGACTTCTATGGAGAAAGTCGCGATCAGGAAATTAAAGAAAAGGGACACTTAAAGGAGGACTTGGAGCAAACCCTTTGAGAACTAGTACTTTGAAGAGTCTCTACCCACGGGAGCACCGGAGTACTCGTGTTACCTCACCCAGGGAAGCCGGGTGCATAGGTGCCTTTCGGGGTCGGGTTTCGTCGTCGATTTGAATGGCGATCTGCTGCAAAGTGCTGCTGGCGACCAAGTGGAAAGTGTCCGGGTGGATCCAAGAGTGGATCGGAGATCTGAAGAACCTGAAAGCAGAGGGGACAGAGTCTGGGTCACTAGCCAGTGACCAGGAAGGCGATGGACAGATGCCCACCGATGTTGAGTGCTTCAGGTGCGCTGACGGTCATCTTGACTCTTCAGCCACGAGGTCCAGGAGGCGTTGTCGGCGACCAGGAGCAGGATTCGGGCTGGTACACAATGTCTGTCGAGTGCTGACGTGTCAACGACCAGATTGGACCCAACAAGCCTTGGCAACGGCAAGTCTTGATGCAGAGGAAGATCGTCGATGGTGCAGACCAGCAAGGTCTGGGAAACTCACCCAGCGAGAGTAAGTGAGGGCAGGCCTGGAGCAACCAGGATGCCAAGTAAGAAAAAGATTGGCCTTCGTTAAGGGCTACTAGCCAATGGGCTAGCAACCGCGAAGGAGCCTCGAGACGTCGCACGTGGATCTGGCTCACAGGACACTCGTGGAGTGGAGGCCAGTGATCTTCGGTGCAGTTGGTGCTGGAGGCTAGGGCTACTCCGAGCCCAAAGCACGACTTCGTGGGAGACCCAGAAGAGGATGCACTTGCAAATGTGCTCGGTGTCCAGGGGTCTCGGTCTCACGTCACCCACGATAGCTACGGGCCTCAGCTTTCCTGGGGACTCAGGGTAGCCTCGGGGAAGTCTGAGAATCCACCTCTGGTGATGCGATGACTTCGGCGTCCGACGGGAGCTTCAGAAATGCGAACCGGACAGATGCTTCTTTGGTGCCTGCCAAGCAGGGGAGTCACTCCTTGACCCCAAGGGAGATTCTTCTGTCCTCTAATTGTGAGTAGAGCGTCGAAGGTCCAGGAGTCTGTTTCAGAGTTTCGTCCAGGGATAATCTAAAGTCCTAAGGACTGGGTTCCTATACTTATACCAAGTTTAGGGGTTGGACTACTCTGTGGCCCCACCTCTGGGTGGGTCAGGGCAGAGGGGTGGCTACACCCCTTTCCCTTTGTCCAGTTCGCGCCAAAGCAGGGGCTGCAAGCCCCTGATCCGGTTTGAACTGGGGATGCACAGGGACACCAAGTGTGCCCCCAGTGCAGGACTTCAAAGCACCCGAAAGTGCTCCCGCCCAGCCCCAATACACATTATCCTGTCTGGGGAGGTGGTCACACCTCCCTGGGACAGGAAACCTATTGTCCAGGCCTCCCCTGCCAGAGTTTCGTCCAGCAGCAGGAGGCCAGACTTGTGTCTGTGGCAGTAGCATCCATTTTGTGATGCCAGGCTTTAGAAAGAAGTTACCGGCCAGGCCAGGGTTAACATGTCTCTCCCTCTAGAAGGGTGGAATGCTACCCCCGCCGCCAGAATTGGCGGGGGGTAGTATTCCAAGATGTTTGACACCAAACACGACATGTTTAGGTGCAGCCATTCCAAAGTTAGCATTTAACGCGAGTTTATAATGCGCTTAAGAGTATATGGTCAGGCTGCACTACAAACAGCATCAGAGAAGGGTCTCCGAACGCTGCAGAGGGGCCCTGCTCATGCAGGGGCACCCTCTCACATAGGAACCATGCACTCTGCCTTTAGGATTGATAAGGCCTGCCTTAGGAGTGACTTATAGGTTTATATGTGTGTATGTATTTAGTGATATAGGTAACCTATATCACAGTAAGGGGTGCATGCACCACCTTACCCAGGCTGCAGTAGCAGACCTGTGGTGTCAGTTTGGATGGCCTTCCAGGGGTGGCATAATACATGCTGCAGCCCCTGGCAGGCCTCTGAGGTACCTATGCCCTTGGTACATAGTATACCATATACTAGGGACTTATAAGGGCACTCCAGATTCCAATCAGTGATGTGCCTAAGGCACATGGAAACCATTTTAGAGAGGAAGCAGCTAGGCTGGGGTTCTGATTAGCAGGGCCCCAGCCAGACTAATGTCGAAAAACAGTGAAGCATCAGCAAAAAGTGGGGGTACCCATGTGAAGCAGATCCTACTCTCCTACACTGGTGGCCTGTGCAATTGCTGGTTGGGCGGAGAGTCATCTTCTGGCCATCGCTGCTCAGCATATCAGGGGTGTGGACAATGTGGTGGCAGATGCCTTGAGTCGCAGGTTTCCGTCGTCTCTGACCCTGTGTCTCTCCCCCAGGATTTTCCAGCTGCTCTGTCAGAGGTTCAGGACTCCCAAACTGGACTTGTTTGCCTCCAGGACCAATGCCCTGCTTCCCCTCTTTTGTTCCCGGACTCCGGAGTTGGGGGCTTGGGGGGTGGAGGTATTGTCTCTCCAGTGGCCCCCTTCGTTGCTGTACCCCTCCCCCCCATTCCTCTGATTCCGGCCTTCTTACTGAAGGTGCAGTGGGTGGGGGCCCAGGTGGTGGCTCTCTTACCTCACTGGCCTCGGAGGTCCTGGTTCCCGTTGTTGTTGAGTCTGATGGTGGGTCCTCCTTGGATTCTGCCTTGCTGCCCGTCTCCCCTGAGGTCGCCCTCTCCCTCCCTCCTGGTCCCTCTCACCCTGGCGGTCTGGAGGTTGAACGGCTGTCTCTTGGGGTCCGGGGTTTGCCTGACCACCTCATCACGGTGATGCAGGCCTCCCGTAGGAACTCCACTTTGTCCTCCTACTCTAAACATTGGGATTCCTTCTCCTCCTGGTGTTCTGGGCTTGGTCTGTCTCCTACCTCTTGCCCTATCGCTTCTATTCTTCAGTTTTTTCTGGATGGGTTTCAGAAGCACTATGCCTTGTCTACTCTGAAAGGTCAGTGGGCTGCTGTTCGGGCTTTCCGGGATCCGACTTCGCTCCCGTCTTCGGATGGGTTGTTGGTTTCTCGGTTGTTCCGGAGTTTTTCTCTCTCCTCTCCTTCTGTTCGTTCTTCGGCTCCTCCTTAGGATCTTTCTTTGGTCCTGAGTGCTCTGCAGTCCTCTCCCTTTGAACCGTTGGAGTCGGTTGACCTTAAGTTCCTCTCTCTTAAGGTGGCTTTTCTGGTTGCTGTTACTTCTGCTCGGCAGTTGGGTGAGCTCACTGCCTTGCGTTGTTCTCCTCCCTTTTTGCGTTTCTTGGATGACGCAGTGGTCCTCTCTTTGGATCCTGGGTTTGTTCCGAAGATTTGTTCTCGGTTTCATTCCTCTCAGGAGTTGATCCTTCCTTCTTTCTGTCCTTCTCCTTCCTCTCCTGCTGAGCTGTTGCTGCACACTCTTGATGTGAAGCGTGCATTGTCTATTTATGTTGACCGCTCTGCGGTGTTTCGTTCTTCCGACTCTCTCTTTGTGACCTTTGGTCTGGCTGGTCGGAGAAAGGCTGCTTCCCGTCTTACTCTGGGTCACTGGATCAAGGCTGTTATTTCTCTGGCATATCAGGGCTCTGGTTTGCCTTGCCCTTCTGGGGTTCAGGCCCGTTCCACTAGGGGTGTTTCTGCTTCCTGGGCTGCTTTTCATGGGGTTTCCCTTGATGAGATCTGTCGGGCTGGGACTTGGGCTTCTGATTCTACTTTTGTGAAGCATTATCGTCTGAATTGTGCTCTGTCTGACTGGACAAATTTTGGTTGTGGTGTGTTGCGTGCTGAGGGGCATGTTCCCCTCACCTGATTCTGTGTATTTATTAAAGTGTTTTTCACTTGCTGCACTCCGCTTTTGTATTCGGTCTGTGTTCTTTGTGTGGTGTGCCAAAGGCCTTCCTGTGTGGTTGCTTTGGTATGCCTCATTAGTGATGACTGGGTCGAGGAAGAGGGGCGTAGAGGTAATGCTATGATTACTTACCGGTAATCCCCATTACTCTTAGTCCTACTCGTCCTCGACCCAGTCATACTTCCCACCCACCCTCCCTGTTCAGGCCTTTGTTGCTTGGTATGTCAGGAAGTGCTTTCTCTTGGCTATGTAATTATAGCGAAGCACAAAAAAGATGAGGAGAGGGTCCAAGGGAAGAGTTTTAAGACCTGCGAGAAAGGTGATCCCCCATATACAGTAATCAAAGCACAATACCTCTCGGGTCTACAATGAAATGTGGTATAAATGTGTCTCTCAATAAAGCCCCTCTGGGGAGCAATCCCTTTCAGGACGAATGCCCTCACCCACCATAGGTGGCATGCTTCATCATATGGGCTTCTCCTCCCAGTGGGAAAGCCTAGTCCCACTGAGGGCTACAACTCCCTCACTGTGAGGTAGGAGCTCTGGGATGTTTTCTTAAATAACCTTCGGTGTCTATGGATGCTAAAATCCCATATGTGAATGCTAGGCGTTGTGAGGGTGCAGCGCTGAATGTGATTAGGAAAATAAATGTGAGTCTAAAACTACCTAGTAAGGGCAAAAAACGTTTTATTGGCTTGTCCAAACTGGCAGGATTAAAAAGCAGTGCAAAGCAGTATAAATTAAACTGCTAAGATGGTAAGGTCGGTCGACATGTTTCAGTCTATCTGATCTTTCAAAGTATCCAGGCTTTCATCAGGACCATTAAAAATAAAAAATGCTGCTGCAAATGTGAAGAAAATATACAAAAACCAAATAAATAAGTGAATACCAAACCAGTAATCCGATCTTTAACTCGATACTACTGGAACTTATCTAAATCGGTAGACAAGTTGACCCACCTCTACCTGGTAACAACTCAGGGAAGGGGGCCCCGCTCTCTCCGTCGGTACCCCGTTGTGGTACATGAGCTGCAACCGGAGGAATTTCTGATCCTCCAGAGCCACTGGCACATGAAGATAGGCGTCCTGGAGATCCAGCGTAGACATCACCCAGCCGGCCTGAATCAAAGGGATCACCCGTTGCAAGGTCTCCATCTTGAAAGGGATCTTCCAGACAAACAAGTTCAGACGCCGGAGATTGATGACAATCTGAAAACCCCCGGTGACTTTCGGGACAAGAAAGATGATCGAATAGGTCCCCAGACCCCACTCCAACCTGGGAACAGGCACAATCGCCTTCTTCAGGTGTAAAGACCGAACACCGTCCAACAATGACTGACGTCGAGCCTGGTTCAAGGGCGCCGGAGTCCGCACCACGCCCGAGGGTGGAGGAAGGGACAGAAATTCGATCCGATACCCACGGTCCAGGACATCCAGCACACACTGGTCGGAGGTCGTCAGACGCCAAGCAGGAAGGAACAACCTCAGCCTCCCACTAACAACTGGTTGACCACCAGCGGGACCGACCCCGGGGGCGGCATAGTCAGGAACGCTGCGGACCTTGTCCAGCCTCCTGGGAGGATTTCTTCTGGAACTTTCGGGGAAAACTCCTACCAGCCCCTTTCTGACCCCTAAAGGAAGACTTCTGAAACCGCGAAGGCCAGCGGATGGTCTTGGCATGAGTGAAGGAAGAATCCTTACAAGAAGGCTGACGTCGGAAGGACAAAGAATGCTTACGTGCCTTGAACACTTTGTGAAGTTTATCTTCAAGAGCGTCCCCAAAAAGACGAGGTCCAGTAAATGGCAACCGCAATGCCATGGATCTCTGAGCGGCATCCGTATTCCAACCCTTCAGTAACAGATTCCGCCGAGCGGCAATAGAAGAACCACAGGACAAGGCAGAAGCGCGCACAGAATCAAAGGCAATGTCCGAGAGGAATTCGGCCTGACGTTCCATGGATTCCAGCAGGTCTGGACAACTGCCCCCCCCCCCGCATTGTGGAAAACAAAGTCTTAAAGTCGGTCAACAAGGATTGCGCGACATAAGCCCCATAAACACCAGATGGGATAGCAAGGTGGGAGCCTGCATTAGATTTTTTCAACGCAGAGTCAATCTTCTTATCCACACCATCACGCAGTATATTATCATCCGCCATAGAAGGACGACCCACTAAACTGGCGACAATGGAATCCACATGCACCGACTCAGGAATCGAATCCTCCATGTCCTGCAAAGGATACAGTTTGGACATAAAGCGAGGCATCATGATGTGATCAGGGTCCTTCCATTCCTTCAAAAGGACATCCATCACAAAGGGATGTATAGGGAGAGAAGTAGTAACAGGCTTCCGAAACTGCGGCAGGACCGCATCCTGGGAAGTGCTGGCCACAGCTTCATCAGTAAACCCCATGTTCCCTCGTACATGAGAAAGAATGTCAGGCAACAATTCCTTGGAAATATATTTTCCTTTTAGATCCACCGCACCCAAGGAAGAGTCATCAGAAGAGTCTGAGGATGAAATGTCAGAATAGAGGTCAACACCCCCACCAGAACAACCCCCAACAGACTTCTTGGAGTACTTCAGATCTGACAAAGTCTCCAAAATCAGGCGCTTCAACCTGCCGTCATCCAACCTGCCCGCTTCACAGGAGGGGCAGAATCCCCACTGTCCACTGGAGAAGAGGAAGAGGAGACAGGAGACACATGTTTGCGTATCTTCTGATGTTTTCTCATAATAAAACACCAAAGACAGGACCCAAAGCACACAACCAACAGAGGTGTAGGTTCACAACCACTATGTGACACCCCCCCCCTCAATTTAAACTGAAAACAAGCCGGAAACCACCCCTTGAATCAAACCGGCATGCCAAACAGCTGAGTCCAACACGTGAAATGAAGTGGGGAGCGTGGCCAGTCGAAGCCACAAAACTCCACCAATCACGGCCGCCGAAGGCCGAAAACAGGCAGAGAGCCAGGAAACGCGGTCCAACACCTGCGTTCCCCACTGAGCCCAGCCCCGGCGCCCATTACCCACGAGGACGCCGGGAATAGCAGGCAAACTCGCCTGAATGCTGTGGAGCACTCTGGAGCCCAACCCAGGTGCCCCGCATCGTCCACTAGCAGCGGAGCACCCGGAGCCCAACCCAGGTGCTCCACAATGTCCATGTCCAAGCGGCACCAGAATGAAGCAGAACGGAGCACCCGGAGCCGAACCTGGGTGCTCCCCAATGAAGCGCTGCGTCCAGATCCCAACCCGGACGCTCACCTCTAAAAACAGAGTACCCGGAACTCACCCCGGGCGCTCCAACCACGAAGAGCGTCTGACCCCCCACCACCAGTGGGACCCAAATGCTACACCGTCCGACGGCGGGAACCACAGCCAGGGGAAACCGGAGGAGGACTCACCAGACAGCAGGACTCCAGGAAACCAGCGCAGCCCAGCAGTACCGGTAATCGAGAATCCAAAGGAATCCAGGAAGCCAGGCATCCCAACTCAAGCAGCTCCCACGAAGGTCCATGAGCACCCCCAGAGCCCAGCAAAGGAGGAAACCACAGGACAATCACGAAGCAGGTAAGTGCCAAGCACCTACCTAAGCGTCCACCGTCATGTCCACCGACAGGAAACAAAACAGGAAGTGCTTTCTGTTGGCTATGTAATTATAGCCCCTGGCAGGAGGGTGGGTGGAGCCTAAAAGCGTTTCCTGTTTTGTTTCCTGTCAGTGGAATACCTCATTAGTGATGACTGGGTCGAGGACGAGTAGGACTAAGAGTAATGGGGATTACAGGTAAGTAATCATAGCATTATACTGAAGCATTGTACACTACAGGAAATTGCAGCACCATACATGGAAACACGAAACCAACATAACAGAATAACATAACCCAACAACAATGCTCCTGTATGAAAATACTTACGTCACAAAACCCGGAATGAAGTCGCATTCTTCTGTCTCAGAAGAGTCAAGCTGTGAGACACTTAAAGATAACAAATTGTTGTCGAAGGAAATTGATGATACACTACTGTTGCAGTTCCTCGCGTTGATAAGAACAGGATGATCAGCAGAAAATAATATTTTTTAACTTTAGTGTTCTAGAAGAATAAATATACTTATTAATCAAAGTCAAACTGGGGTCAGGGAGCAGATGATCTGATATATATATATATATATATATATATATCGTAAAATATCTTCAGAGTGAAATTATGATTTACACTTTATTTTTTATTGCATTTGGTGAACCATAGGACATGGGATCAGGAGCGTAACTAGAGAACAAGCCTCACCTTCTACTAAATGGGTGTAGGCATTGGCAAACCAAGCTGCACTTAGAGGCTTTGTGAGGGCGGGCTCAGCTGAAACTGAGGCTTGGAATGCAATGCGTTCCAAGCCTTATTGCATTCCAAGGCTTATGTACTACTAAAAGAGTGCAGGTGTTTTGTCGTTTCCAGCTCCCTGTCCGTATGTGTGCCCCCTCGCGTGTGCGCATGCGTATCATCGTTCGCACACATACTATGCACTTTGTCTTAATGCTGATATTTTTAAGCTCCCCGGTGTTCTGCCGTTTTAGTGCTCATGCGTGTCATTGTGCGGATACGCACTATCAGTGCTTAATTTGTAAAATATTAAGTGCAGGTGCTCAAATTTTTTGAGGAGGCCACACCCACTTGTCCAGCTCCGCCCACTTCCTCCAGAGGCTCCACCCACTTCCTTTATTGGTTCCACCCACATCATCAAGCCTCAACACATCATAGCCACCTCCTCACATCTTGAGTTCCGCAAGAAGCTGAAGACCTGGTTCTTCACATAAGCACATCGAGGACCTCCCATCTACACACCTGCCCAAGTGCCTGGATACCCTCTTGGGTGATTAGTGCGCTATACAAATCAATACTGCAACATAACATAATGTAACATATGGGAAGCCTATAACAACAACTTAAAAGTTATCTCAAATAAGAGAATGTGTGCAAATCTGAAAATGCAGCTTTAGGAAAGGTCAATAGAGGACTTGAGGCAGTTTTGCAAACTAAAGAGAATGTGCTTGTACTGTGCTGTTTAAAAGAAAGGAAGGGATGAAGGAAGGAATACATTAAAGAAGGCAGCATCAAATGCAGGGTGGATGTGGGTACTGGAGTGAGGAAATAAATAAGTAATGGATAAAAGAAGGAAGAAATAAGAAAATAATGTGAAACGAAGAAATTAAGGGATAGAAGGAGAAAGGAAATCAATAATGTGTGATAGATTAATAGAAAGAAGAAAGGAAAGGAGGAAGAAACGCAGAAGGAAGGGTTGGGGATCAGAAAGGAAGAAATTAAAGAAGGGATGAAGGAAGGAGCAGGAAAAAAAGAAAGTACGAAATGAATGGAGGAAGAAGGATTAAATGCACCAAGGGAGGAAGGATGGGGAATGAATGAGGGTGTAAGGAAGGAAGAATGGAATGAGGGTGTAAGGAAGCAAGAAACAAGAGGGGAAAGAAGGCATGGCTGGAGGTGCTGAGGGAGAGAAAAAGGAAGAGAAAAAAGATGGGACGAAGGAAAGAAAGGAGGTCAGGGGAATGGATACGAGTATGAAAGGTACTGGGTCCAGGAGGTACAGAGAGAATAATGACAGTGCAATATTGCAAAGAAATTGAAAAAAAAAAAGATTCAAATACATTTGTGTCCTTAACATACCATGTATGTTTGTAAAGCACATATTCACCAAAGGAAGCCTTGAAATGAATTTAAAATGTTGTGATCCAGCTCAACGGCACAAATTTTATCGACCTCAGGAAGATGAAAGACCGAGTTGCCACACCAAGATTTAAAGTTAAGACCCTGAGAACAAACACTGATTCCTGGAGTGGATATAAAAAAATCTGCAAGAAGGAAAAACATAAAAGGGGAGTGAGGAAGGAGGAGAGGTCTGAAGGCAAAGATAGATACGGTAGACAAAAAATGTGAAGAGAAGTGAGGAAAGCAGAGATGGGGAGTGCGAGATTGGAGTGGAACAGGATGAGAATGAAAAAAGGAAAGAGGAGACAGGGAAGAAGAGCAGACTTTGGGGAGTGCGTGAAAAGAGAGTGGAAGGGAAAGATGAGAAGGTGAAAAATGAAAAGCAGTTAATGATGGGAGGTGGCGATTAAGAAGAGACGTGGACGTAGGGCAGAAAGTGAAAGAAGAATGGAGAGAAGGGAAGGAGTAAGGTGTGAAGAGTAGGAAGAAAAGCAAATACTGAGGAAAAGCAGGAAGAGAGTACACCTCTGCTTTATTAAATATACAGTAATTAATTATGTAAAGTTGAGGGGTGACAGGGCTATATCATTCTTGGCCTGTCTCATCAATGCATAGCTGTGCTGTCCAAGACACACAATAGCGATTAAGGACACCATATCACTGAGTGCAAAGTTTGGGGGCACACCATTTGTGCATGCACTGTGAAAGCACGTGCCATTGTTAGTTTTAAGGACTCATTCTTTCAGAGTGTATGTGAACATGGCGGTCCCCCCACCTCCTCAAGCTTGGTGTACGCGCCGCCAAAAGAGATTGTTGCATCAGGCGCCAGGAGCGCTAAAGCGGGCGCTGCCAACACGTTCACTTAGAAACTCATTAATTCATCCACTCACATTGACTTGAGTATTGAAAAATACATCACAAATTAACTCCATGTGAAGATAGAAACAATGTCATATTTTTAAATTACGGCTTCCTTTTACAATTTGTCCACTTCAGGCTTGTTTGCACAGGTCTTCCTGTAGTGTATCCTAAACATTCTACATTTTAACAAGTGTGCACCGAATCATTTGCACAACATGAATGACTCTTTAGTCCTCAAGAGGCAACAGTGGTGGAAGAATGAAAAAGTCATATATGACTCTTTCAATTTAGCTCCTAAATGATAAATCTTTTTTCAAAACAGTTAACCCTTTCCATCTCATAATAAGCCAATTACATACAGTGTAGTGGGTCAAGGGTGGCATTTTACCATAAGTGGATTTAATTAAGGAGACTGACAATGGTTTCCGGACAATGGTTTCTGCAGCATACTATTGCTCATTTTGCTTTTGGACACTTTAATCAACCGCCATGTATGTTTGGATCAATCAGTTTCAGCTGTTGTGTTCATTCATCTAGTAATTGAATTTAGTGGAAATGAAATGAAAGGACACACTTGCAGAGACAATGCAGCAAGTATGTGAAATTCAAACACACAAATACTTTCCTGCTATTAACTAACCTGCTTCAGCCCACTGCCAACCACATTTTAAATCACAAAGTGCATACACTTGTGATTCTGGATGAGAGTATCCTTTTAAAAGCGTTCTTTGTTTAGGGTTCTCGTTAGCCAGTCTTTTTAATTTGATAAAGTCAAAAGCAACTTGTAGATAAGAAACGGCCTTCTTTTCAGGTATCTGCTATTTCTTTCAGCTATTTCTTCTAACAAATGTGGACTTCTTATATCCCACAGCTGAGCTAGTGCAAACTATCTGTCGCAATGAAAACACTACAAAAATGCACAGAGTCCTCATTTTCAAGGCAAACACGCAAATGACAAAATCAGCAATGGCCCTCCCAGCGCCGAAAATGATTGGCCCCAGTTACCTGATCTTTGAGGGATGATGGGCTAGTCACATTGTGTTGCGTCACCTTGTGCTGACTGGGTTCAGAATGTCCTGCTATGCCTGCTGCCCGGCTGCTCCTCGTAATGCTGCCAGGTCCTGTGCCACGCAATTAGAGTGCTGGCAGTTACTAAGTGCAGAGCAGCACGTGCACACTGTAGTTAGTTTTGGGCCATGAGTACTAAGTTCGAAAGCAGAATTACAGACAGCTCTCCAGGTCAGTGCTGATAAAAATGCATGCTATGAGTATGTACTCTTTTTAATTTCAGAAAGGCAGGGCAGCAAAATAAATCTACAGAGGATTTCATAGCATCAGGCTGTCAAACCCAAACTATGTGACTCAAGCGCAGCTTCTGGCAACCATCGGTCGGATTTCACATGGCAATAAATCTGAAGCGCAGGCCCTCAGCATGAAAGACATGAGATTAATAATGTGCCTTAATGCCGGATATGTATTTATTTTTTGTGCGGCTCTTGTTGCTTTTATTGTATTGTATTGTAATTGCATTTATATAGCGCTTACTACCCCTGACGAGGCGTCGAAGCGCTTTTTCGGCGAGTAGCACTGTACTCCGGAACCCATAAAGGATAAGTGTTGAGTTAGTATAGTAAAATATGAAAGTACTTTGAGTGGTGGATAGGTTAGTCAGTTATTTGGATTCAGAAGGATAGCAGAGGGATAGAAGAGGGAAACAGGTTAGCATTTACATAGCGCTTGTTACCCCTGATGGGGTGTTAAAGCACTTTTTCCGGCGAGTAGCACGCTACTCCGGAACCCATAAGGATTAGTGATGAATTAGCATAGTGAAATATGAAAGTAATTTGAGTGGTGGATATTAATAAGTTATTTGGATTGAGAAGGATAGCGGAGGGTTAGAAGAGGGAAAAGGTTTGCATTTATATAGCGCTGGTTACCCCTGATGGGGTGTTCAAGCGTTTTTGTTTGGGCGAGAAGCTACCCCGGAGTTCTCATCTCGAAAAGGTACGTACATCAACACTCTTCCCTGGGGTGCCACGAAGAGTGTAGTCAAATTGAATCCTAAGCCGCATATCACATTAAAGATTTGGGCAAGCCTTAACTCTCGTGGCCAGTGTACAAAAGAGCTATGGTCCTCCAATACACCTGCAACCATTTCCTTTGTCTTGCTAGATTCAACTTTAGACAACTGCAGTTCATTCAATCAAGAATGGGCAACATGCATGGCAACGAAATTGATAGACAAGAACTATTTCTCAATTTAACCAGAAGAAAACATATTGGTAGCCACCACACATGTAGAAAATGTGTCACAGCACAGGAGAGACCTTTCCTGTAATGTGCACTTGAAAGTGGAGGCAGCACAGCAAACTGAAATGTAAGGAAAAAGAAATGGCCCACGATAACCAATACTTGCATAGGCCTACCTCTAACATGGCGCAGGAGTAAGGCATGGGCAGTCTTAAATGGGGCCGATAGACCAGAAAGAACTAAAGCGGACATGGGCAACATTCAGAAGTGTCAGAACTGTCACTAGGCCAGATTCAGCTACTCAATGTGAATGAAGCCCAGAAAAGCATTCGCCTCAAAATCCCTTAAATTTTAAACTTATTGGAAATGTACTTTGCTGTCCAAACTGTTCAGAATGTCAGCCCAGGGTTCGGAACAGGGCTTCTGTAGTAATAAACCTACTTAGAAGCAACGTTATTGAAACAAGATAAAAGATGTTATGATTAGCTGCAGGAAGCTAGAATAGCCATCCATTTTGAAAGCAGAATGGCTTTGCATGCACTCGTTTTTGCTCTTTCTCCTGTCTTTGGATAGGACTGAATTACATTTGCTTAGTTGGTAAAGCAGAATGTTAACAATAATGTATACAAAAACACACAGGAAAGGGCTTCCTGGCACACCCTCTTCTGCCACAGTGCACTCAGACTGGAGATGGAGGAAAATCTTAGGTCTCACTTAAGACAGCTGTGCACAACAACGCACCAGGATCCTCAACAAAACTGGGAAGAATAGCTTTTAGGACGTGCAGCATTCATTCTAGGCGATATTACAATGTTCCACACTGAAGCTTCCGCGTGAACCTATCAGAATTCAGATAAATATGTTATCTGCTTCAAAGAGCTCTTTCTGCGAGTAGTTGTCTCATGTTACTGAGCAGGGCGCGATTCAGGATGGTCGACAAATCTTGCACCCAAGTTTCATCGCAAGAAGCGCCAACAATGATTTTGGTCAAGTCATTTTGGAAGGCACTTCTCTAACGCCGATTTGTCACTTTTCTGTTCTTTGCTGTATTTGGGTGTCAAACTGGTGCGGAGGTGAAACCTTTTCCCAGACAGTGTCAACGTGCAAAAATGACAAAATACTGAGGTAATACTCTCCCTTCCCCAGCCCTCACGGGTGAGTAGCCACGCTTTACAACCATGGTTGACTGTTACAAATGCCAAACACACTGAGGCAAACCGTGAGTTGCACCAAGTATGCGTCCATGTGCACGAAGGTATTCATAAGCTGACACTTTAAAAACTTTCTCTTACAAGAAGCGACTCAAAGCACGTGTAAACGAAGCAAACGAAAACTATTCTAAAACATTATACTGCTAAACTACGTGAGAAGGCCCAAACGAATAGATTACACTAAGCAGGAAATAAGTGGCCCAACTAAATCACGATGAGGGTGTCAGGGAAAAATATCGGGAATGCGTGTAACATAAGGCACTTCACGCCCGGTTTCACAAAATAACAATTTATTCACGGGATTCTGAGAAGCCCGATAGCGACTGCACCACATTACCTCTCTACTTATGAAGCAAGTAAATCCAATCTATGAAACTCATACCTGCTGCTTTGATCGTGGGTGCTCGTTTAAATTCACTTCTGCTGGAAGTTTTACATTAAAACATTTGACCTGCAGTACTGCACAATTCCAGCCTGCCTTGCCCCAGTTCAGCCAAAAGCCCGCCCTCGGCAGTTCCCCAACGGAAATGAAAACATGTTCTTTGTGGAAGGCAGGCACGATCTGTTGACGTGACATCACTAACGTGATGAACGTCATGATGTCGATCTTTTAACATGCCTGGACCGGGGTGGGCCTCCGTAAGAGGACATACCAGGCAGCAACAGAGGAAGAGCAGGAATTAATTTTTAATAATTACCGGGCACTCCGCTGGAGGAGAAAGATTGCATAGACCCGGCCCGGTGATTTAAGTGCCGGTGCTGAGCACCGAAAGCATCGGCACAAATTAAGCACTGCGCACTATATAATTTGTCCTTTAATTTGAAGCTCCCCCGGGAGCGTTACCACTAGCAGTGATCGTAGAGTTAAATAGGTGACCAGCCTGTGAATAGAGTGTGCCATAGCGACAGGCTGCATGGACCCGGCCCGGGAGTATAACCCTTGAGAAGCCCAGCAATTAACATAACAGGTGGAGGCTGTACAGGTACTGCGCACTCTGTAACTTGTCGTTCATTTGCAAGTGCAACACCTAACCATTGAAGCCAGAGATATGTTAAATGCTCACACAATTGCAACATCTGATATGCATTCTCATCGAAACCCTCCCACAACACCTCTTGAAATTTCGAAAATACTTCAGACTTCAGTTTCATACTCAGGATCAGATGAAAGATTGCCTGTCACCCCTAGTCGAATCCGTGCTCCTACCTGCTTCACACATCCAGCAACCAAGTAGTCTACTTTGTATTTTTTGGCCACATTGTTCTGATCCACAACTGACTTCGCATTCTTTTGCACTTGATCTGAATCTTTTTAACTTTTTAAAATTGTGTGTTGAATTTGAGTGTTTATTTTTAACTGGGAATTGATTGGAGAGGGAGGGGGAATTGAACCCTGCTTTTGGGAGGCTTCTTGCACCGATCACCGCCATCTTTCCTAGACGGTGCGGTCTAGTTGTTTTACTCTGGACACTTCAAAACAGGACGCTGCGCGAGCGCGCAGCGGACGCGCGCAGCTGGCGCTGAAGGCGCGCCTAAGGCAAGCCCGTCTGCGCCCGTCAGCGTCCGAGAGGCGACCGGCGCCGGGAATGCTGCCGGTTCACCATCAGAATAGCCTATTTCCATCACGTATGGTAGAGACAGCCTTTTTAACATCGGTAGAGGTATGAGCTGTATGCCCCACCTCCCTTTGCAGTTGAGTGATGATCACCCGGTCTGTAAACACTGCAACTGGGCGTTTTCCCCCAATTTAGGGAAACGCTATGCAAATTCTAACATGGGTACACACAGAGTCCAGCGGGACGGTGTAGGCAAACACCTGAAGGCGTTCCTACTTAATACACGCTCAGTAAAAAAACATGAGCTTCAACTCCACGACCTGTTAGTCGACTCAACTCCCGATCTGTTGTTCCTAACTGAGACGTGGTTAACTGAAGCCTCAAACCCCACTATCGCTAGTGCGATCCCCCCGAGTTACCAGATCCTAAGGAAGGATCGACCCGAGGGGAGAGGAGGGGGTGTGGCTCTAATCTTTCGGAGCTCCTTCAACTGCGTTTCATTACCAACCATGGAGATAGAGGGGGCAGAGAGCATGGGTTTCCTCCTAACTGTTTCGGCCCATCAGTCCATAGCGGGGTTAGTTATCTACCGCCCACCGGGGCCGGCAGGAAAGTTCTTGGAGTCCATTAGCCATGCTATCTCTCCCATAGCTGCCAAATATAGTCACTGCCTGGTCCTTGGAGATTTTAATATCCACATGGATAACGCTTCGGAACCGGAGTCTGTGAGGTTGCGTGAATCCCTTGACATATTTAATTTGACCCCGTATGTCTGCCTCCCCACCCATGAAAAGGGGCATACGTTGGACCAGATTTTCTCATCTAATCTGATTGAAATGGATGTCCCCCTCCCCTTAGCCTGGTCGGACCATTGCTTGATAGGTTTTAGAGTCTGTAGGGAGCTAGACAGGCCCCAACCACATGGTAAGGCCCGCGCCAGCAGTTTTAGGCCCTTCCACCTGATTTCCCCAGAGGCTATGCAGAGTGCACTGAGTCACTACCCTATTCCCCTTAGCGGGAACCTTGAGAGGGATGTGCACTCCTTAGAGCATTGGCTTCAACTCCGCGCCTTAGAACTTGCCCCTCCCACTTCGAGGGCAGCTACAATTAACCGAGTTTCAGCCCCTTGGTTTACGGAGGCCCTTAGGGAAAGCAAAAGGGCGTGCAAACGCCTTGAAAGAGAGTGGCGGACTAACTACAAACCTATTAATAAATCCATTTATAAGCGGGCTTTGAAAGACCATTATAGGAAAGTCCGCGAGGGAAAGAAACTTTTCTTCTCCACAAAAATCGATCAGGCCGGTAATAAAAGCAGAGAACTCTTTAACATTGTAAACAATTTCTCATCTCCGACGGCAACTGGTTGCCCTTTTGCTCCTACGAGTGAGTGGACCAATCTTATGGCCTGTTTCTTCCATGATAAAATTAAAAACATTCAGGATTCTTTTGAATCTCAGTTGCCAGCACTAGAAGCAGCCACTGCTTTACCCTCTGATGCTAGCCGTAATACCGATTTCTCCCTGACATAGTTTCCTGCTATCACATTGGAGAAATCCCTTGCACTCATGAAGGCTCTCAAGTCCGGCTCACCATCTGATCCCTGTCCTGCTAATGTACTAACATCTATTGCAGAAGTGATAAACCCTGCTGTTAATTTTATCTTGAACACCGCCCTGCGTTAGGGGCACATGCTGCAAACCTGGAAACATGCAAAAATTCTCCCGCTCTTAAAGAAACCCACGATACAAAAGGGGATGATGGACGGAACGTTTGAACCAATCAAACACTCACCCCCAGTCAACTGATCTGGGTTTAATCCATCATCATTCTTTAGCTCACTCCACCACCCCAGTTCAGACATGGCCATATGCAAATCAGTCTGACCCTGTGCCTCATGGGAACAGTCCAGCCCGAACTGCCAAGCCATGTCTTCCCTGGACCGGAAACAAGCATCCTAGGACCGGTTTCTGGCATTCCAGCCGTCATCAGCCAGGCTTGCTTGAATCCAGTGGCAAAGTGAGCAAGGGACCCACGTCTGGGCATACCCCCGCCAACTTAGGGCGAACAAAGCGATACAAAAGGGGATGATGGACGGAACGCTTGAACCAATCAAACACTCACCCCCAGTCAACTGATCTGGGTTTAATCCATCATCATTCTTTAGCTCACTCCACCACCCCAGTTCAGACATTGCCATATGCAAATCAGTCTGACCCTGTGCCTCATGGGAACAGTCCAGCCCGAACTGCCAAGCCATGTCTTCCCTGGACCGGAAACAAGCATCCTAGGACCGGTTTCTGGCATTCCAGCCGTCATCAGCCAGGCTTGCTTGAATACAGTGGCAAAGTGAGCAAGGGACCCACGTCTGGGCATACCCCCGCCAACTTAGGGCGAACAAAGCGATACAAAAGGGGATGATGGACGGAACGCTTGAACCAATCAAACACTCACCCCCAGTCAACTGATCTGGGTTTAATCCATCATCATTCTTTAGCTCACTCCACCACCCCAGTTCAGACATGGCCATATGCAAATCAGTCTGACCCTGTGCCTCATGGGAACAGTCCAGCCCGAACTGCCAAGCCATGTCTTCCCTGGACCGGAAACAAGCATCCTAGGACCGGTTTCTGGCATTCCAGCCGGTCATCAGCCAGGCTTGCTTGAATCCAGTGGCAAAGTGAGCAAGGGACCCACGTCTGGGCATACCCCCGCCAACTTAGGGCGAACAAAGCGATACAAAAGGGGATGATGGACGGAACGCTTGAACCAATCAAACACTCACCCCCAGTCAACTGATCTGGGTTTAATCCATCATCATTCTTTAGCTCACTCCACCACCCCAGTTCAGACATGGCCATATGCAAATCAGTCTGACCCTGTGCCTCATGGGAACAGTCCAGCCCGAACTGCCAAGCCATGTCTTCCCTGGACCGGAAACAAGCATCCTAGGACCGGTTTCTGGCATTCCAGCCGTCATCAGCCAGGCTTGCTTGAATCCAGTGGCAAAGTGAGCAAGGGACCCACGTCTGGGCATACCCCCGCCAACTTAGGGCGAACAAAGCGATACAAAAGGGGATGATGGACGGAACGTTTGAACCAATCAAACACTCACCCCCAGTCAACTGATCTGGGTTTAATCCATCATCATTCTTTAGCTCACTCCACCACCCCAGTTCAGACATGGCCATATGCAAATCAGTCTGACCCTGTGCCTCATGGGAACAGTCCAGCCCGAACTGCCAAGCCATGTCTTCCCTGGACCGGAAACAAGCATCCTAGGACCGGTTTCTGGCATTCCAGCCGTCATCAGCCAGGCTTGCTTGAATCCAGTGGCAAAGTGAGCAAGGGACCCACGTCTGGGCATACCCCCGCCAACTTAGGGCGAACAAAGCGATACAAAAGGAGATGATGGACGGAACGTTTGAACCAATCAAACACTCACCCCCAGTCAACTGATCTGGGTTTAATCCATCATCATTCTTTAGCTCACTCCACCACCCCAGTTCAGACATGGCCATATGCAAATCAGTCTGACCCTGTGCCTCATGGGAACAGTCCAGCCCGAACTGCCAAGCCATGTCTTCCCTGGACCGGAAACAAGCATCCTAGGACCGGTTTCTGGCATTCCAGCCGTCATCAGCCAGGCTTGCTTGAATCCAGTGGCAAAGTGAGCAAGGGACCCACGTCTGGGCATACCCCCGCCAACTTAGGGCTGAACAAAGCGATACAAAAGGGGATGATGGACGGAACGCTTGAACCAATCAAACACTCACCCCCAGTCAACTGATCTGGGTTTAATCCATCATCATTCTTTAGCTCACTCCACCACCCCAGTTCAGACATGGCCATATGCAAATCAGTCTGACCCTGTGCCTCATGGGAACAGTCCAGCCCGAACTGCCAAGCCATGTCTTCCCTGGACCGGAAACAAGCATCCTAGGACCGGTTTCTGGCATTCCAGCCGTCATCAGCCAGGCTTGCTTGAATCCAGTGGCAAAGTGAGCAAGGGACCCACGGTCTGGGCATACCCCCGCCAAGTTAGGGCGAACAAAGCGATACAAAAGGGGATGATGGACGGAACGTTTGAACCAATCAAACACTCACCCCCAGTCAACTGATCTGGGTTTAATCCATCATCATTCTTTAGCTCACTCCACCACCCCAGTTCAGACATGGCCATATGCAAATCATTCTGACCCTGTGCCTCATGGGAACAGTCCAGCCCGAACTGCCAAGCCATGTCTTCCCTGGACCGGAAACAAGCATCCTAGGACCGGTTTCTGGCATTCCAGCCGTCATCAGCCAGGCTTGCTTGAATCCAGTGGCAAAGTGAGCAAGGGACCCACGTCTGGGCATACCCCCGCCAACTTAGGGCGAACAAAGCGATACAAAAGGGGATATGGCCATGTCTGAACTGGGGTGGTGGAGTGAGCTAAAGAATGATGATGGATTAAATCCAGATCAGTTGACTGGGGGTGAGTGTTTGATTGGCTCAAGCTGCCTCCGTCCATCATCCCCTTTTGTATCGCTTTGTTCGCCCTAAGTTGGCGGGGGTATGCCCAGACGTGGGTCCCTTGCTCACTTTGCCACTGGATTCAAGCAAGCCTGGCTGATGACGGCTGGAATGCCAGAAACCGGTCCTAGGATGCTTGTTTCCGGTCCAGGGAAGACATGGCTTGGCAGTTCGGCCTGGACTGTTCCCATGAGGCACAGGGTCAGACTGATTTGCATATGGCCATGTCTGAACTGGGGTGGTGGAGTGAGCTAAAGAATGATGATGGATTAAACCCAGATCAGTTGACTGGGGGTGAGTGTTTGATTGGCTCAAGCGTTCCGTCCATCATCCCCTTTTGTATCGCTTTGTTCGCCCTAAGTTGGCGGGGGTATGCCCAGACGTGGGTCCCTTGCTCACTTTGCCACTGGATTCAAGCAAGCCTGGCTGATGACGGCTGGAATGCCAGAAACCGGTCCTAGGATGCTTGTTTCTGGTCCAGGGAAGACATGGCTTGGCAGTTCGGGCTGGACTGTTCCCATGAGGCACAGGGTCAGACTGATTTGCATATGGCCATGTCTGAACTGGGGTGGTGGAGTGAGCTAAAGAATGATGATGGATTAAACCCAGATCAGTTGTCTGGGGGTGAGTGTTTGATTGGCTCAAGCGTTCCGTCCATCATCCCCTTTTGTATTGCTTTGTTCGCCCTAAGTTGGCGGGGGTATGCCCAGACGTGGGTCTCTTGCTCACTTTGCCACTGGATTCAAGCAAGCTTGGCTGATGACGGCTGGAATGCCAGAAACCGGTCCTAGGATGCTTGTTTCCGGTCCAGGGAAGACATGGTTTGGCAGTTCGGGCTGGACTGTTCCCATGAGGCACAGGGTCAGACTGATTTGCATATGGCCATGTCTGAACTGGGGTGGTGGAGTGAGCTAAAGAATGATGATGGATTAAACCCAGATCAGTTGACTGGGGGTGAGTGTTTGATTGGCTCATGCTGCTCCGTCCATCATCCCCTTTGTATCGCTTTGTTCGCCCTAAGTTGGCGGGGGTATGCCCAGACGTGGGTCCCTTGCTCACTTTGCCACTGGATTCAAGCAAGCCTGGCTGATGACGGCTGGAATGCCAGAAACCGGTCCTAGGATGCTTGTTTTTTTTCCGGTCCAGGGAAGACATGGCTTGGCAGTTCGGGCTGGACTGTTCCCATGAGGCACAGGGTCAGACTGATTTGCATATGGCCATGTCTGAACTGGGGTGGTGGAGTGAGCTAAAGAATGATGATGGATTAAACCCAGATCAGTTGACTGGGGGTGAGTGTTTGATTGGCTCAAGCTGTTCCGTCCATCATCCCCTTTTGTATCGCTTTGTTCGCCCTAAGTTGGCGGGGGTATGCCCAGACGTGGGTCCCTTGCTCACTTTGCCACTGGATTCAAGCAAGCCTGGCTGATGACGGCTGGAATGCCAGAAACCGGTCCTAGGATGCTTGTTTCCGGTCCAGGGAAGACATGGCTTGGCAGTTCGGGCTGGACTGTTCCCATGAGGCACAGGGTCAGACTGATTTGCATATGGCCATGTCTGAACTGGGGTGGTGGAGTGAGCTAAAGAATGATGATGGATTAAACCCAGATCAGTTGACTGGGGGTGAGTGTTTGATTGGCTCAAGCGTTCCGTCCATCATCCCCTTTTGTATCGCTTAAAGAAACCCACAGCAGACCCTAAGGTCGTCAGTAATTACAGGCCTATTTCCTTGCTGCCTTTTTTCTCCAAGGTTTTGGAGAAATATGCCAACACAGTTACCACGGAATACTTGGAGGCCAACCATCTTCTGCATCCGAGTCAGTCGGGCTTTAGAGCTAATTTCAGCACGGAAACAGCCTTATTAGAAGTTGCTGAAACTATAAAAGCCACACTGGACAGAGGAGGCAATGCGGTTTTGGTGTTGTTGGACCTTTCCGCAGCCTTCAATACCGTGCCCCACAACAGACTACTGCAAAGACTTGAGGAGGGCGGTATCGGAGGCACGGTATTGAGATGGTTCACCTCCTTCTTAAACAACCATCTACAAACCATTTGGTCCCCTCCTTTCACCGCCGCCATCCCTCTCATGAATGTTGGGGTCCCACAGGGCTCAATTCTGAGCCCAACTTTGTTCAATTTGTATATAGCCCCTCTTGCCCTCCTCGCCGAGAAGTTTGGTGCCAAAATAGTATTGTATGCCGATGACACTCAATTGTTGTTCACTTGCGAGAAGGGTGCTGAGTTCAAAGGCAATGTGATCAACACTTGTCTCTCAGAGGTATTCTCCTGGCTTAGACAAAACCAACTGAAGTGCAACTCTGAAAAGTCAGAGATTATCTTCTTCGGCTCACCCCCTTGTGAAGCATGGCACAATTGGTGGCCGCAAGACATGTCTCCCCCCACATCATCAGTTAACATCGTGAAAAATCTTGGAGTCAAATTGGACGCTGCCCTCTCTATGAAGGTTCAGATTCAATCAGTGGCCGGGACCTGTTTTGGGGTATTGAGAATGCTGAGGAACTTTCTCCCCCTGCTCCCAGTCTCTCACAGAAAAACGGTAGTCCAGGCCTTGGTGGTTTCGAGATTGGACTATGTTAACTCCCTGTACCTGGGCCTCCCGGATTACTTACTTGGCCGTTTGCAGGTGGTCCAGAATGTGGCGGCCAGGGCCATCTTTCTGGCAGGACCTAGGACACACACGACCCATCTTCTGTCTTCCTTACACTGGCTTCCGGTTCGGAAACGAATCCATTTCAAAGCATTGGTTTTGGTCTTTAAAGCCTTTCATAAGATAGGGGCCCCTTACCTCAGGGAAAGATTTCAACACTATACACCTCAACGTACCTTGAGGTCATCTGCACTGCTTTTGACCTCTACTCCTAAGGCCCTGCTGTCCCGGGTAGGGGGAAGATCCTTTTCAGCGGTGGCCTCTCATCTGTGGAATAGCCTACCTCTCTCTCTTAGACAGGTACAGGACCTCATCACCTTCAGGAGGAAATTAAAAACTTGGCTTTTTCAACTTTAGGTCCCGGCCGGCTTTCTGCTTTGGGTGTTTTTTCTGTTATCTGTTACGTGTTTTTTTTCTCTTAGCGCCGGGACACTCCTGGGAGTAGCCGCGCACTTTATAAATACCACATAACATAACATAACATAACTTGCGCCTTCTACCTCGACAAGGCCTGGTCCCTCCTGATGTCTGCAATTCTGGCTCCCTTAATGATGCGATCACGGTTGTAATATCCCTACCGCTAAAGCCAGGAGCGCAACGCCCATAGGACTCCAAGGGCTTCATCCCTCCCCCCTTCGTATGTGTCAGCCTGGGCTGAGACAGCTTCCTGGGCAGACACACAGACAGTTTTTGAGCTTATCGCAGCCGCACCCGAGTACTTCACAGGTTTTTAAAAAGACCATCTATGTGTTAACAAGGCTTTGTTGTTTTTTCACCCCTTCATCTCCACTCTGCCTACTGCTGGGAGAAGTAGACCCCTCCCCGATATTTTTAGTAGCCCCCCGAAATTTGGCTCTAGTTGCGCCTCTGGCTAAAGCTCTTTAACTCTCGTCTCTCTTAAACATAGGTAAATCCTTCCTGCAGCCTCGGGTTTCTAAACCATCAGTCATCAGAACCTGTAGTATCACATGAACTGAATGCAGTGCTGCCATCCAGGTACCCCTCTCTCTCTTATTCCCTCTCTTTCAGTCAGTGGTCCAAGTGGAGGAAAAAAAGTAGGGGAACTGTGGGCGGAGAATCAGAGGGCAGGAATAACCAGAGGATTGGATCAGTGGGCAGAGTCAGAGATGTGGCCACAATGCACAAAACATCCCAATTTTTAGTATTTGTTTGGCATTTCACTGACCAGTTACAGCTTATTATGTTATTTAATTCAACCAATGGATACACATGATTATTTAAGGTTTAATTTGAGTTATTGACTTTAAAATACTTCACAAAGTGGGATATGTTTCCATTTGCAGATTGTCCCAAATGCTCTTACTAGTGGTAGCACAAGCCATTTGTCTCCGAGCCATGGAGTTTCTGTCATTGGCACTTCTCCTCTCTTTTTCCTCAAGAGCAGTTCAAACATAAATGGCAAAATATCCTAGTTTGCAAATGTTTTCTATATAATTATGACTCTGCCATATTTGCCCCATAATACAACATCTGCTGCATAATCTGACAATTTTAACTAATAAATTGTTTGTAGCTCAAACAGATCAAAAGTTACTAAAAAATGTGACTTGTGTTGCTGCAAAGTGGACGGCCCTTTGCAAAGGTTGAATGATCACTTTTCTCACTGCTGCATTTGTATGTTACACTGGTACTAATAAGGCAAAATCTTTCCAGAGACTGTTAGCATGTGTATAAATAATAAAGTATCAGAAAATATACTGCATTACGCTGCGGCCTTTTTGTGCTGCATAATTTAGTCAACACTGCGGCATAATTTTGTCCTCCTTTGCTGCATAATTCCAGTGACCCCAAAGCAGGAAGCACATGTTAAAAGTTCTTGTGCATGAAGCAGAGAGACTGTGAAGTTTGCGAACTTAGGGGCTCATTACGATGCTGGACGGAAGCCCATCCGTGCTGGTGGCGGAAAACGTTCATTTTCCCGCCCCATGTGCGGTCATTGCGACCACCAAATGACAATGGACCTACAGAGGCCAATTACCGTCGCCGCGGTCTGTCAGGCTCCGCACGTTTTTTGCGTACGCAAGGGTGGCGGACGGAGCCAATAGAGCAGGACCGGCGTGCGGAAACACGTTCCGTCCGCCAACTGGATTACGATGTTGCAGACAGCCCTTCCCACCGCCGCGTAAAAACCACCACGTTGCTTATGGCGGAAACACAACAACGGAGAGGAAAAGCCGATACAGTACCCATCTAAACCCCCGGAGCCGCCATGGTTCCTGCAAGACAGGCCTCCCCGCTGCTCTACCTGCTGCACCTCCGGCAGAGAAGACGCTGCCGCACTCAACAGCAGAGGTACGTACCAATCATCCCCACGCATGCAACCCCTGAACAACTCCAACTCCCAGCAAGCGTGGCGGCACCACGATGAATGTGGCAACCTGCCAAATGCAAAGTGCGAGGCCCACCCAATCCTCATGAGTGACCCTCGGTGCCCCTGAAGGCAATTGGGGCCAATGCCGAGCCCCGCAGTTGCAGAGCGCGCACGCCGCAACATCAAAATATGTACGCCGCCTAAGCCAACATTGGCTGATGGCTCATTCGCAAAGTGTGTGCCACACCGCGGCGGCATGGAAGCTGCGACCGCAATCCTGCAACATTCAATTGGGGCCAATGCGTGTCATCGCTGTGGATGCCAGCTACCACGCATGCGAACACATACTGCATTTGCATTGGCGCTCTGCGAATTACATCACACATCACAACTCATTCGCCTAAAGTGATTGGTGCACCCCATGTGTAATGTTGTGCGCCACGAGGCCCCCATGCATATCAAGTAACCACACACACAGACACAGTACTTGTATGGGAGAACTGGCCCAGGGCACGTGCGTCCGGCCCCGTTTGTTGCCAGGGTCCCAGGTCCAGTGATGCCTGTTCTGGGTGGCTGTGGGTTGGGGGGTAAGCCAGCCCTCTGGGAGTGGCTGGTACATCAGAACAACTAGAACAGTGACCAGATGCTCACTACACTATGAAGGTATGAGAGAGTGTGACCTTTGAGTCAAGTCATCACACACATGGTATGTCCAAGAAAGGAGAGAGAAATTACATACATTGTCATGCCTCATGGCCAGCATGGACTGAAATGGGGGAAGGAGTCCAAAAGGACAGAGGTCTCTCGCACTGTACCAATGTTGTGCAATGAAACATCCAACCTGTGAACATCGCTTGTATATCCCTTGACATCTGACTGTCGACTCTTGGCCAGGGGTCGTCTTGTGAAGGGCCAGTGATGTAGGCAGACAATTAGAGGTGTCCATTGTCTGCAAATCAGACATACTTCTAATCCCTAGCACTTCCAACACACGTACTGGTGTGGTGTGCAGTCTGCCCAGCTGCCATTGCCTGTAAATGTTCTCACACACGTCATAGGAGTGCACATGTGGAACAAACAAACATAGTGCTGACCCACATCATCGGACATTGGCAGCCATGTGGGCATGTATACACAATCAATGTGAATTTGTGCCTCATTCAGGTGAACATTGCAATGTCTGTGACGCTAAATCCTCACACACTCACGCAGGACTGACCCCATGATGTCCACATGTGTCTGTCCCCCGTGCTGTACATCCATGTTGCGTTGTCCAGATGACACTCACTGCCCTCATACTGTAATGTTGTTGTGAATAGGGGGACTAAAGTTTGCGGCCGTGCAGTGACAGCAGCTACATGCAACTCAGCACTGATACTGGGAAACACAAGTGCTGTGCCATCTAACCACAGGGCAGCTCATCCTTGATGTAGCAGTGTACTATATGCCATACACATCGACTTCTTTGGATGTTGTAGTGTCAGTATGGCGAGTGAGTGAAGAAAAACAACGTCTGAATGCAGGTCACTTGTGCATTTCACGTGACCATGAGTCCTCTCAATGTTGTGGTTGTGTGAGTCTCTGGGTAAGCTGTTCACCACATCTCATCTATAACTCAGCTCATGCTCGTGTACCCTGACATATGTAGGAGGAGACCACCCATCCTTCGACCTGTCCCCGACCTGGCGACGATGGAGGACATCGAAATCATCCAGAAATTCCGTTTGGATCGCCGCACACTACGGAACCTATGTGCCCAGTTGGAGCCCCATGAAGCCCAAAAGAATACATCCGGCTGCATTGTCTGCTACAGTGAAGGTTATGGCTGCACTGCATTTCTCCGCTACTGGGTCTTTCCAGTACACTGTGGCCAGCGCTGGTGGGATGTCACAGCCCATGTTCAGCATGGTGGTGCATGACGTCCTGACAGCATTGATGCTTTACAAGGACAGACATGTCCACTTCCCGAGGAGGGATGAATTGGCAGATGTGAAGGGGGAGTTCTATGACTTGGGAGCACGCCCGGTTCTAGCGGGTGGGCCGGGTGGGCCAGGCCCACCCAAACATGATCCATGGCCCTGGCAGTGACAGCACGAAGGCCAGTAGTAAATGGCCACATTCATGTGAAACATTCCTCCGAACGTTGATTATCTTTCTGTTCTGGGAGTTGCGGATTTGGGCCAGAGCCCTCTCTCACAGGCACCCCCAATCACACATCTCCTTTCAGAAAGGTGGGCTGTGTCCCCGCCTACTCGTGCAGCTAAAATATGGGCATGGCGAAGGGGACAAATCCTCTCTTCTGCCCCGGGTAACCTTAACCGTTCTGCTGTGTGGATATCTCCTTTTCAATTCCACAGGGAGAAGAAAAGTTTATTTCTCCGGATTTACCTTACCTGGCCACTGCAGCTGCTTATCAGATCGGGCAGTGAGTAGGAACCGAGCAGGTGAGCGAATGTCTGGCTATTTGTTCTTCATAAAATCATCAGGGAAGGCCCAGCAAGACACATACTTCCTGTATACTTCATTTAAACATTTTGTATCTTAATCAAGGCTCTGCCACGGATGTAAGCCAACAATAGAAATGTCCAGATAACTGCTGATTAATGATCCTGCCAATCCTTTGTCTGTTGGTAGTTTTGAAATGCAGATAAACTGCATTTGATGTGGATAGCTCAGTGGGTTACTGCCTTTGTCACAGAGATACTTGTGTAACTTGCAGTACAGAAGTCACAATCCTATCATAGGACAGTGACCTAGGAACTGTCATCAAAGAGCTGCATGATAACCTGAATTAATAGTCAGAACTTTGCTTCATTTCTGTTTTGTAACATAGTCATAACTTCCCCAGTCGTTCATCATTCGAATGTTGCCATAAAGAGTTTGTTGGGGCAGATATACACCTTTATCAGCAAAGCCAACCCCTAACCACTGGGGTGTGCATTAAATCCTGAGTTAGTGCTTCTCCAGACCAAACGCCCTAAAAATATCCTGCCCACCAGTATGGATGACATGTGATTCTCACACCTTGTAATCCTCATTGGCTCTTGTGACATTCCCTATAGACTGATTTACTTACATACCTGCATGATTGATTGTCTCTGTACAATGTGTGCGTGATGTAAAGTACTGTCACACCCTACACTGATATCAGTAGCGCTATACAACAAATGAAATGCACATGAGAGAGTGGTTATGGAGAGATGAGGGGCGCTGGACGAGGGTGGCAGTGAGGGAATCCGAGGAGGAGGGCATGAGTGAGAGCCTGAGAAGTGTCACTTGCCTGATACTCCCACCTCAGGAAACCTCCTCCTCCTCCCATCAGGAGGACATTATATGGAAAAAACACTTTTAGAGAGTGATAACATCTAGAAAGAGATTTTGGAAGAAAAGAATGCGTTCCACTGGCCCTTGTAAAACTGAGGAGAGATAAAGGAGGGCCCTGAAGCAGGCCTGGTGAGAGATATAAGTGACAAATCGGGCCCGCAGTGGCCCACCCGAATGCATCGTTGCCCCACCCAAATAAAAATTCCTGGAGCTGGGGCTGCCTTGGAGGCATCCCAAATGTTGTGGGAGCCATTGATGGTACCCACATTGGCCTCGTTTCACTACAGGCAAGTGAACCCATCTATAGGAACCGCAAACACTACCACTCCATCAACGTGCAAGTGGTATGCCAGGCGGATCGGATCATCTCACACATGTGTGCAAAGTATCCGTGGTCGGCACATGACTGCTACATCTTGCGGAGCAGCACCATACCCCCACTCCCAACCCACACATGCCCAGTGACTATAACAGTGGTGAGGAAGAAGGCCTTGACCAGCGTCAACAGTTCATCGTCAACTACTTCAGTTGAGTGTAAGTTAACAATGAGCGACCATGACTGTGTCTGTGTGCCTTGCTGTTGTCTCACGAACTTTGACAATTGTTCCTGAGATTTTGTACACATACTGGACTATGAGCAGGATTAGAGAACTTGGGCATCCAGGGACTGAGCACCCCGAAGCACCCCTACGCACAGGATACAATTGCTATACTGCCTCACTAGCTCTCCTACTCACTCAGAGGCATTAAAGCGCCTGTACACAAGTAGATAATTTGAAGACAAGAAACAGTTTGAAATGTGAAGTTTTTACTACAGTGTCAAAGCATGCGACATACGTGCCACAACAGGTTGAGAATGCATGAGTACCTAACCAGTAACCACAGTGACATATCCATTGAACATGAAGCAAGATGTTGCATCAATAATCCCCCTGGACGTAGACCCACGAGCATATCCCCCTCCCCTTGCAGGAAGGAGTTGTATGGGATGTCTATGGGCTTTGTCGGCAGACCCCATTACTCAGCCTATACATGGTGAAATTTACATCACATTTGCTGTGTCGCTCTCATCACTGGATGGATCACTCTCCAAGTGTGGGGCATCTAGCCCGCCTTCCCATGTCATCTAAAGGGGATCCGTGTCCTCTTGCAGCTGTGAGACTTTGTTGAGTCGGGGTGCTAGGGCCAGCCCAGACCAGAATGACAAGGGACAATGTTCTCCGACCACAGACAGAATGTTCAGACAGTACTCCTGGAGCGCGGAGAGAACAAGCTCTGCGGACACTTCTCATGTGACAGACATATACTAAGGTACTTGCAGGGCACAAGTCCTATAAAAAGAAGTGGGGGGACTGACCAGGTAAGGCAAAATGCAAATGACCTCACAATGTCACGACGTAGCGCTATGAAAGAAGTAAAATAGTGTGACTAAAATGATTTGTGCAAATACTGGGACAGACTAACCCATCTGACAGTCTTACAGTGTCTGCATTGACATACAGGGATAGAAAAAAGGCAAAAGCATGCCTCTCTTAAGTACCTGTGAAGAGAAGGCAAGCTGTGTGCCTATGTTTCCCTCTGTGGCATCTACATTTGAATGTAAGGTTCAAGGCGGCCCCCAGTCAGCATATACAAACAAAAGGAGGCCGGATGGCTGCTTTACTTCGGCCCAGCTGGAGGTGAAAAAAGGCTCCCTCGCTGCCTGCACGTTGCTGCTGGGAATGGAAAGCAGTCAACGTGCAGGTGCTGCTGCACGTGTCCTGGTGTCTGGAAAGTACACCGGGACAAGTTCAGCATATTTCTGAGGGGACCAACTTCTTGGCAGGGGGGACGGCGTCCACCCCATGAAAAGAGGAGGGGGACGCCGTGTACCTGCGTGTACCCCCGACTCGAGCCCTGGGTACTTGCAAAACAACTACGCCATGTAATATTCATGCGCTACAGCTGCATAATGGAAGCCGGACCCATGCCAGACGACAATGTCCACGACAGTCAGATGACAGCCTCCACTTGCTCAGGTCTGTGGTACCAAGCGAAACAGACCGCAGAGCTCAGCATAGTCAAAGCCAATGCAGACAGGGCTAAAGTCAGAGAGCTGGATGACAATTCCTGTCAGGAGGCGTGAAGAAAGGTAAACGAAAATTGAATTAGTCACCAACAGTTCCTGTTGCTGTTCAGTAGTTACAAATCCAAGAAGGCACAGGTAGCTTCGAAGGCAATCAGTTCCAAAAGACGATCCAAATCATCTTCAGTGAAAAGGACCGTCATCCAATCCAGCAGTATGAAGGAACAGATGTGCTCCTCGCACCACGAGGTTGAAAGGAACATCCCATCGCAACCTGGGAGAGGTTCGATGTAGGCATGGCACAGGAGCCATTGCGCAAACGCACAGGCGCAGCTGTCAGCCTGTCTGACACATTGAAAGGCATCCCATAAACGTGTCTCACCAAAGCAGTCCTGCTCGTGGACCAACAAAGGACTCACCCACAGGTCATGATCCTGGTCAGCAAGGCATGTGTTTGAAAGGCAGACATCCATGGCCCACTTGAACAGACATCTTCTGCAGGAAAAGACAGGTTGCACGCAGGTGAAATAGGCATAGCGGAACGGTAGCCTATAACTGATGCGCAGCACAGCCAATGGGACACATCCAAAGAGAAGCTGCATGCGGTCACGGTACAGTTGCAACTGACCGGGCTCGGCCTAGCCCACAGGATGGTCAGACATGGCGTGAGAGCACTCTTAGAACCAGCGCTCAGCTGTACAGCCAAAATAATGATCTGCAACCGCTAAATGCAGTATGGAATTTTATGGAATGACACCCGGTGGTACTCCAGGAAAAGCATGAAAGGAAGGGACAAGGCCAGAGCCCACAAGTTTGAAAAAAAGTGTGCAACGGCCTTCAGTATCAGACGCTATCAATAATTTGTGTGTCAGTTCACCGAGAAAAAAGTGGGAGTGCCGTGTTCAGCAGTGACTGAATCACGCGGGACGGTCAAGACACCTGAAATTCGAAGGTCTCCGGGCTGATGTGGGAGCGACTACTTGTCTAAACAGAGGCCCATTGTGCATGCAGTTATTGAAGTATGCTTTCGCTGTGGGAATGTGAGGCCACAAATGACTATCCACAATCACATATGGGGGAGTTAGCAGAACATTGCCACAAAAGGAACACGTTGTGCAACAGTTTCTATATACGTGATGCCTGGCCTGTGCACGCAGCAGTTGTGCTCATGCAGGAGAAGCTAAGTACGTTTGGAAAATAGATTTAGCGTGGGTATGTTGTCAGGGACTGGTGTTCATGTGGGTAAACATGCATAAATCGCACATGTCACATGAAGAGCCCTGTGCAACAGTACGTGAGTGTGTGAATGCGACAATTTCACCATCGTCCACATGACAGGATGTTGTGTGAAGCTGGCTCTTGTGGTCACACTGCTAAGGATTTCATTGTTCTGCGCTATGTGATCTGTGACACCTTCCGTCATGTCCATGTTGATGTTATTAGGGGTGTGGGATCACACAGCTACACCTCCCTGCACAGTTCATCCCTTAGCATTCTGGTAAATGCAGTTCAGTCATGATGCTTACTTGTCATGGGACTGAAGTGTCTCACCTGATTTGGGCAGGAAGAGGTACAGAGACTCGAGTGGATTGTGGCAGCTTCCTCAGCAGACAAAGATCACAATGTATCTTACCTCTACTGATGTAGGAAGATAATGCGACACACATGTGTCTTTAGAATCACAGCACTGACCTGCACCAACCTTGGTGACACACGACAACGGTGACACAAGTAAGCATTTCAGCTGAACTGCATTTACCAGGATGCTAAGGGGTAAACTGTGTTGGGAGTTGTAGTCGTGTGCTCCAGTCCCCCAACTGTCCATGTTGATGGTGTTGGCCGGTGTTCTCTGGAAGGCATATTGTACAGTGTTGCCTAGTGGTATGCTTTTTTGGTTATTCCATAATCTGTCAACGCACTGTTATTTCCTTGTGTCTTTCCAGCTTCCTCCACTCTCTCATTGGATTTTCGCATTTTACATATTTGGATACATTGCAATGTGGGTTGATATGCTACTTACTGTTATGTAAATGCTCTTAACACAAAGGCATACTGTTGTGAGTTGTGTTCCTTGGCCAATGTGTGACAGGTGAGAGGTGAATTTGAAAGTGATGGTTCACGGATCGTTAGTGTAGAACACACAATGGTAGAGTTCCAAAGTACAACAGAACACTCCCATCCTTGTGGCAATGTGGGTTCTGATTTACAACAAAGTCAATGTTCGGTGTTACAGTGGTGACATCAGCAGTTGCTCCGAGAACTGGTCTTTTTCAGACGCCCCCTCTGCCGTTTGCTAGGGGGGGAACCTGCTGCATGCTCAGAGGTGTTTGAGGATTCGCTGTGGTGTGACTCACCCCTCCCTGTGGCCGCTGCTGCGGTGGTGTGACTATCATCCGGCTGGCCGGGGGGGGGGGGCGGGCAGCTGTCAGAGGAGCTGGCATGTCCCGCAGATCACCCACGAGCTGGACCATGTACTCAGCTATGTGTCCCAAGCGAGTGTCCTTGGACCTCTGCAGCAGGCGCTGTTCCCGCACTTCTTCAAGGACCTGGCCCATCTGTCCCTGGTTCTGCTGGTATGCACCGAGGACAGTTAGCACGGTGTCCAGGGCCTCTGTCTCATTGTCCTCCTGTGACTGTCCCCCAGTTGGCCTGCCACCTACCCTAAAGCCACGGACCGGTGGTGTTGACTGGCGCAGCCGCCGCACACCTTCTCCAGCATCCCCGGTGTGCCTGGTGGTATTCGTAACTGCTGGCACAGGGACAGTGTTGGAGGCAGCGGTGGTGATGGTGGAGGTGGCTGCCACACAGGTCGTTGTCAAACATTGACAAAGCCAGTAGTCCAGAATTGTAGTAGGTATCATGTTACTTGTTGTATCATATATCTGGGTGCAATGGCAGTGACAGAAAAATGCAAGTCGGGTAGCCCAATATGCTAAGCACAGATTTATGGCTAAGGTTTTTAGGCCACGCCCTTAATTACATTGGCCACGCCCCTTCGAGAGACCCCCCCCAGTTTTTTCATCCCACTTATAGCCCTGGGTACCTACATTGCTCGTTAGCGATATGACATGGCTAAAGGGCCAATTTCATATGGACAGATATTGTATTTCCGAGGACATGTCCTCTGGTACTAACTTGTTGCTCATCCAATTCAGTTAATTCTTGGACATTTGGGAATTTTCTATGTGTATCTGACTACTATGCCCGACTTCATGATTTGTGTTGTGCTTTTTGTGCTTACCTCCTGTGGTTTGTGAGGGCTGACAGAGTTTACATGCATGTGTTGTTTTGACACGAGCCTTTCTGCTTTGAGGCAATGGGACTTGCACATTGGCTTTTTGTGGTCGCGTTCTTGTATTCTGCTTTGCAGTTGCATGTGACTTCATCAATGACACTGTGAATCATGTGGCCTCTCGATGGTATTAACTGTATGTGCACGGCCTAAACACTTATGGGGGTTTCCAGAGTTGGCTACCAAGTGCGGGATGTGGGGGTCATTTGGCTCCATGCTGTTTGTGAGGGGAGACAGAGGGCCTTGTGGGAGTTGTGGTCTTGCTGTCAGGTCTCAACAACCACTCCCCAGTAAGAAGGCTAGCTACCTGTTGGGAGGCACTTTAGACGGTGTTAGCTGCCACATGGCTGTGGGGTGGGGAGGGTGAGCCATGCTGTTTGGGAGAGGCCAGGGTGCATGAGCTGACCACCTACCTATGAGGTGGAGCTGATTGAGGAAATGCTGTTCTTGTGGTCCATTCATATTCAAAGCATGCATTCCACATGAGTTTGATGTGGGCGGGCGATTGGAGCTCACTTGTTGTGCACAATGGTGCATTGTAGTGTGATGTGATCATTTTGTTGGTACTTAGCAGCCTCCAGTCCCCCCTCGATTCATGTGAGACTCTCTGGATGCATTATGGTAGGCACCTTCTCCTCCCATTCAGTGAAGGTTAGTGGTGTAATGGAAGGGCCACCACCAGTTCTCTGTGCCGCCGCGGGGTTCCTCTGGGCCCGACGCTTGAGACGGGCCTTGGGGTGGAGCCACCGCATCCTGATGTCACGCACGGTGCGTAGGGTGGTCCCTACGGCCTTGACTTTGCTGTGTATCTTTGCCCACATCTGATTCTTGTGCGCAAGTGGGGTATGTTGGACCAGGTTCCCGGAGAAATGTGGTTCTCCCCTGATTCTCTCGTCTACCATCACGTTCGACTCTGAGTCAGTGAATTTGTGCTTTTTCTTGGGGTGCATGGTGCAAATGGATGAGGGGTGCAGAGTGCAAGGTGGTGGAGGAGATCTGTGATGTGTGTGAGGTGTGTGGGTGAGAGTGTTGTTGTGTGGAGATAGGTGTGTGTGATGTTGTGCAGTGTGAGTCAATGGTGTCCTATCTCTCTGTCTCGGCTTGTGGTGTGCAAAGGATGTTGGTCCCGGAAGGGGTTGGTTTTATACTGTGGTATGTGGGTGTGTCCACATATTTGGTGACCTCCAGATGTCTCTTCCATGCTGCGCATGGCTTTCCTTACCATGAGCAAGTTGGGGTGTATCATTGTGGCGTGTGTGTTGTGATTGAGGGCAGCAGGGAGTACAGGCACACCTCAGGCGTTATTGTGAAGTTGGTTGCGTCCGCCATTCATTTGGCCTATGTGCGTGCGCGGCGGTCGGACGCAGTGCTCGGTCCGCCAGCTCCGCATTCTCATCGTAATTAGCCGTGCGGTCATACCGGGGCAGGGGCGGCCTTACAAAGGCCGTTGAACAGCTTTCCCCGACCGCCGCGGTCAGATTTGTAGCTTATCCGACCGTGGTGGACGGTGTTTTGTGTCATCCGGCCGCCGCGGTCTGATTTTGCCTACATTGCATCGTGATTTGACCGACGGAAATCCCGCGGGTCATGCGGGAGGTATTTTTATGACACCATGGAGGACGGAAGGCTTTTCCGTCCGGCATCGTAATCTGGCCCTTAGTTTGGTGTGCGTGCAAATCCTGCATTGCCGATCCCTGGTGAGTTGCAGCTACTACTGCTGAAACAAGGCCAATGGTGGTACCAATGGGTGAGGCGGACTGGCCTCAAGGGCAGGACGGGCTTTAGCGCTGGTGGCGCCCTGTGCAACAATGTTTGTTGATGCCCCCCAATGACCACCTCTGCTATGAATTCCCTCACTACCATCCTTTAACAGTGCCCCTCAAGTCTCCATAACTACACTCTCTCTCAGATGCATTTAATTTGATTTACAGCGCCGCTCATACCAGTGTAGGGTGTTAGAGCACTTTACATCACACACATTACACAGAGACAATCAATTATACGTGTGTAAATCACTGAATAGGAAATGTTACATAAGCCAAAGGACTACAAGGTATAGGAGCCACATGACAACCATACTAGTAGGCAATACAGTTTAATAGTGATTGGTCGGTAGAAACACAAAGTGAGAATTTAAAACGTAATACCATAGTTGGGGGTTCTCTTTAATAATCAGAATTGATTTCCATCTGAATGAACACCTTTTGCAACATTAGGATAATTAAAGACTGGGGAAAAAACCATAACGCTCTAATTTATACCTTGCAGTTTGCATGCAGCTCTTAGATGACAGTTAATAGCTCACTGTTCTATGTTAGGATTTTAATTTATAAACTGCAAGTAACAAAATGATCTCTCTGACAAAAGCAGCAACCCACTGACCTATTTACATTATGTGCACTTTGTGATCTGCATGGTATATATTCTTTGCAGCAGGCACATTAACCCTCTGTGCTACCTTTCCATGAGTCAAAACTTCCACTAGACAAAACTCTGATCTCTCTAGGAAGAACATTAATCACCAGCGTTTAATGACATTTTTATTGTTTCTGAACATTGCTGGAGGCCAGGAAGGAGGCAGCAAGTGCGTTTAGAACCATTATATACTTGCAAACATGACGCCCCCACCCAAAGTCAGTGCCCGGTGCGGTCACACCGGTCGCACCACACTATAGCCGGCCCTTCTCAAAGATCCTGGGACCTCAGTGACAGCATCACTGTTGCTCTAGGGTGTGCTGCTTCATAGGCCTGCCCGCAAAACCTGGAGGTGAACTTCAGTATGGATTGTGGTGGATAGGCCTTCAAGGTTAACCCACACTTGCCACTGCTAGGGTCCAACTGCTGGCGCTAAGACACCAGGGCTTCTAAGGTCTAGCGGAGCCATCTAAGGTAAGCACGGGAATGTGCTCTCTCATGAGAGTGGTCAGGGGGACTGGCCATGAAGGCTGAACCTGGTTCCCCAGATCCAAATTTGGCAGCTCTGACCATAGTGCCATATCCTCTACCCCACTGAACACCATACTGCCCCACTGAGAGAAACTCGCACTGCCTTCAACTACAACCCAATTGTGCCCCGCTATAAACACCTGGATGCAACTCAATTCAAATTACGCACTAGACAAGAGCAATATGCTGCCTAAAAAACAAAAGGACCAACATCCTGGAAAAAACAAAGTAAAGCATGTGAAATGTAAGCAGGAACAACATGGTTACCAATCCACCCATCAATCAGGCATTGCAGTACCTCCAGGATTGGTGCACTTCCCCACCCGGGGAAAACAATGCTGTTCAAAGAAAGACAAGAAAACAAAAGTAGCCCGTCACTGGCAAACTCTGTAAAGTGGCGCTAATGTGTTTGGGTGTGAATAAAATCAATCTGGCCACTTCGCGAACACTCTGGGGTCGATTCCGATCTCGGCCGGAAGCGCACCTAACAGTATTCGTCCGGAAAAAAAAACAGCCGAATGCGTGTTTCCCGACCGATACGAACACTCGTCCGAACGAACAAGTACGATGCGCATAACAGCCCAGATTCCGAGCGAGCCGTACTTACCCATATCAGCTCCTGTTCCCCGCCCGAGCCGGATCCGTAAACGCCGTTTCGAGTCGTACGGAAGCAAATACACAGCACCTTCCGGCCGGACGAGTACGATGCGCCTTCCGTACGCGCCGAACCCGTCGCTACGTCCGGCACGTTTGAGCATCCGGGCGAGCCGTACATAAGCTCCGTTTCGCGCCACAAGACGATCCACGGCTACGAGACGAACAAGCCTGCGACGAGTACGAG